>CM044564.2:7040527-7388027 GCA_024416835.2 Perccottus glenii | reverse complement strand
GATTTATTAAATACAATTAGATACTAAATTTAAGATTTTTGTCATTCTAATCTGCACTGAATTTCTTAACCTTTGCTGATCTTAATTTTCTCCATACTGTTTCTACTCAGACACTGCTCACCATTTTTTGTGCTAACTTTAAAGTGTGCATTTTCTCTGCTGCTACTTCCTCTACCTGAAATAGAGCATATATACATATTCAGAGATTTCTTTTTTTCTTTCAAAATCTGTAACACAACTGTGAATGAATTTTAAAACTGATAAATTCTTATTTAAAAATCTAGATGAATAAATTGTGATGGTATATAAAATGTGTTTTATTCATTGAGAATTTATGGCAGAATTATGTTTAAACACAATCAGTGGACTTATTATAAATATAGTGCCATGTACTCTATGATTAAAAACCCATGTAATAATAGACATATGTTTAGTGTCCATGGATATTGCATGTCCTTAACTGTTACTCAATTACCAAATTATTTTTTTCTTTGTCACAGCAGTGTACAACTTATGTTAAAAATTAATTGTATCTGTCAGACAAAAAGAGTGGAGTGATACATAGAAGATAACATTTTCAAAATGGATTGAGTAAACTTGTATATAATGAAATGACTAAATGAAATGACACATTCATTATTTTGGCCTTTGACTTTGTATTTTACTGTTCAAGCCCGGTACAAACGGTACAAATGATTCACAAAAACTGACAAACAGCACAGGTTCATTCACAAAGTCACTCTGAACAGAATGCACAGCATTTGGAGAAAAAAACATGACATTATACATCTAAAGAGACGGCGCATAATTTACAACAGTTTAAACAACTCATCCTTTGGAGAAAAGTGAGTAAAAGAAAGAATCCCATTTCTTCCAGTTGCCTTTTTTTTATTTTTTTTATATCTTTTTTTTTTTTATCTCTATTATGAACATTGACAGGCATATACTGTAAGTGTGATTTGTAAGTTGTGGCGTCATGTTGAAACATAAGCAGCTTTAAATGCACAGAAAACCGATTAGCCCTTGAACACGAAATCAGATCAGAACAACTGCAACAGCCAAGTTCAGAAAGAAAAGAGAGAAAAACATTCACTTAACACTTAAATAGAGCTGGAAATGTATAGTACATGTTTGCAGTAGCATCAGTGAAATGTGTTAGACCTACATTGTTTCCTTTATATACAGGTCAAATAAAGCAGAAATACATTGTAGTTGTACATTGTGGTTGGGCAATGGTTTCTATCTTCTAAGAAAAAGTGAGCTTTTTGTTAAGGCCACTGTATCCAAACGTAAGTGCTATTCACCTCATATCTGTTTTATCTATCAATAAATCTTTCTCATACGATTTTTTTTTTGTATTCTCTAACTATGCTAAGTTTTAAATACATAATTAGTAGTTTATGTCATCATTGTGTTCCTAATCTTTTGTATTAGAAAGTTGCTAGTTTGGAAGGACAGCTGTATGGGTAAACACCAAAGCCTTTACATTTTTAGGTAAATTAATGACTACTTGGCCATGACCAACTCTGTGTTATTTTGCTGATACTCCCTCCGTGTCTCATTAATGCCCCTGAATTGGCACTGCGGTTTTAAGAGATGATCTCAATAGGTTTTAATGTTGAATCCACTACAGTAGTCTGTAGTGAGCAGCGGTTTCCACCAGGTTCAGCTCGTTTACGCAACAAACTCATGCTCATGCTGAAGACATTTTACGACTCAATACTTTTGAATAATACTATTGTCCCAGATCAAGTCACTTTGTTGTTGACGTGTGGGTTCTGTCCGCCCCAGTACAGCTTTTCCTTGCCTCGCCTCCTCCTCCACTGGCACAGCAGCAGCATTTTGAAGGTCTTCTGGAAGGTCTTGTTGCAGAGGGCGTAGCACATGGGGTTGACGGTGCTGTTGACGTAGCACAGCCAGTAGCCCAGGTGCCAGAGCCAGGTGGGGATACACTCACCGCAGAAGGTGGAGATGAGCACCATGATGTTGTACGGTGTCCATGTCAGGATGAAAGCCAAAAGGATGGCACTTAGGGTCTGTGCTGCCTTTTTCTCCTTCACCAGCACCATCCGTTTCCTCTTAGTGATCTGGTTCTTCATTATGGGGTCCAGTGGTTTAGATGTAGTGGAGGAGGAAGGAGAGGGGTTTTTGGCTGGTTGCTCTCCTACAGTCGGGCAAGGAGGTACATCAGGAGTTTTATCGTTCTTTCCCTTTAGGCCAGGTTTGAACTTAAAAGAAATGCCCTTTGTACTATTCTTTTTAGAAGGGGAAGAAAAATACTGACCATCTCCATAATCAGCCACTTGTCCATTTTTACTCTGTCTGCTACTTTGATCTTTGAAGGATCCCTGCGGTGTTTCTATGGAAACATGGTGCTCGTCCTCCTCAGATGAAGTGTAGCTGTTAAAGGAAGTGATTTGGTCTGCTTTGGCCCATGCCTCGTCTGACCTAGTGGTGGTTTTAGTGGCATTACTCTGGTTAGAAGATGACCAGGAAGCCTGACTCCTCTCTCCTTTCTCTCTAGTGAAATGAAAACAAGAGTGAATTGTCTTTTGAGGTTTGGTCCCCTCTGGTATACTTTCAGTCGTGAGCCCTTGCAGCTCAGCCAGATCCTTTGTCCGTTTCTGTGTCTCTTTGTAAATCCTGCAGTACAGGATTGTCATAACAGAGACTGGGATATAAAAGGCAGCAATGGCAGTTCCAAATGTGATCACAGGCTGGGTTAAAAACTGGATTTGGCACTGGTCCAGCTGCACTGTTCTCTCTCCAACAAAGTACTGCCAACAAAGAATAGGTGGTGCCCACAGTACAAAAGAAACAAGCCATGCCAGGCCTATCATAATGGCGGCTCTTTTAGGAGTCCTCTTAGCTCTGTATGTTAACGGCCTTGTAATGGAAAAGTATCTGTCAAAGCTAATGACAAGTAGGTTCATCACAGAAGCGTTACTGGCTACGTAATCCACTGCCAGCCAGAGATCACACGCCAAGTTTCCCAAAGACCAGTATCCCATCAGGATATATGTGGTGTACAGGTTCATAGACAGCACTCCTATGATAAGGTCAGCAAAGGCTAAACTCAGCAAATAGTAGTTGTTTACCGTCTTTAACTGGCTGTTGACTTTAAAAGACAGCAACACCAGGACATTACCTACTATAGTTATCAAGCTGACAATGGCTGATACTGTGGCTATAGTTATAGCCTCCCAAAGGCTGTGGGGAGCAACATGAATATGTGATGTGTTTCCAAAAGTGCTATTTGCAAAGTCAGAATCCATGTTGTTCTGCTCAGTGTCACTGGTGTAGTTGCTCAGCCCACGAAGGATGCTCCTATGTGGCTCCATTTGGAAACAAAACCACCCCTGAAATAAAAAACAGCAATTAGACAAAACTGAACTGAACAGTTAACCATCAGAACCCAATACAATGTACAATACAAATGTAAAGTATTTATTAATATTAACGTTATATTATTTATTAGATTGTTACTGTTATTTTCTTGTTCTAGATTGAAAATCTTGTTTTTTATTAATGCAAATAATGGGATGTTTTTTTTATACTCAAGCCACACCTATAAATTTCATTATTTGATACAAAATTTTATTTTATAATTATTTTGTATTATTCTGTGTTTTATCGTATTAATTGGCTGAAATTCTTGATCCAGAACTGTTAAAAGGCCTTTTACAGTGGAACCCTATTCAGTGAAACACTCATTCCGCTCCACTGTTTTGGTTCCCCGCGCTAAAGTGTCCGGCTAAAGTTGACTTCAATGGAAGGCAGACCGAGCAGAGGCAGAGGGGGCAGCGGGAAAAGAGGTGGCCGCGGTGGAAATGACAGCGACAGTCACACCGGTGAGCACCGGGGCCGCGGCAGAGGAGGCTACCACCGTAGCCGGGGCAAAAGAGACCACTACCGCGGCCGTGGACGTGGAGCCGGCGGCCACGCAGCAGACTTCCACCGCCGGGTGAGCAAGCAGCGCGTAGTCTGCCACACCGTTATCCGGCCCAGATAAACAGTGCTAGTAACTAGTTTGAATGTGTTAATGTCTCTCACATAAAGAGAATCACATATATTCCTCTAAGCTAAATAAAATAATTGACTGCCTTTCTTTTTTCTTCTTCTTTATTTCGTTTAGTTTAAAGCACAACCACGTGCATAATTCTTTAAGTTAAAAAGCGATTTTGAAATCAATTTCCGGGCTTATAAGTCACTTAATATGGTGACTCCTCTTACAATAACATCTGTTTTTTCTTGTTTCTTGGTCAATCACTATTTTTCTCACTTTCTTTAGCGCTGAGATGCCATAAAATATCAGCTATTTACATGACTTTTGTTACCGTGGCAACCGCATCCCCCATATACAAGCACCCCTTGACTACGCATGCTCCTTCGATGTCCTGTAACCTTGGTAACGGTCACTTAAAGAAATGAACGAAGGACAGAGCCATTAATTTTGTCGAGTGTAACTTGTAAAAGATTATTATAAAGTAGCTTACCCTTTTAACAAATTCTTTACAAAGTGCTTATACAAATAAAGAAAACTAGATTGCAGTAAATCAAATTGTATTTATAAGAATGCTGGATCGGAAACATTTAAAAATAGGACATTTGGTGTTTGAATTCAGAAGAGATGGTGAAGGCCATATCTCTTAGTCACTCATTGAGACTTGGCCCTAACCATCAGCGCTCTCTTCCTGGATTTGAGAGGTCTGGCAGGCAATGAGCTCAGCAAAACAGTCTGTTAGTGGTCTCATTTATTTACTGCTTTCAATGATTGTTAGACATAATATGCAACGTTACATCTGGTTCTTTGAGTTGTGAGGTTCTAACCATAATCTTAAATGTATGATCTAAGTATAGCTCAACTAACAATATGCATAGAGTCCCATTGTCTAGTCCACAAATTTGAATAACAAATGACCGTGGAAACATTTAGATGGTTTCTGATACACCTACAGAAGACGTTTGATGAATGGAGGCAGTTGTGTGTCGTCATGGTGCAAGGGCACTTGTCAATTATATCCCACACCTCTGTAATGTTCCCATTGTTTGGCCTCAGCACGTGTGTGACACTAAAAGCAGCAGCCTTGTTTTTTCTATTGGGATGTACAGACGTTTAAAGCTTGTGCCATGGAAACTGCAGAATTAGAACAAAACAATAGGGGCACTGTGATTGCAATCATCGAAATCTCCTTTGGAGGATAGGGGCTCTTTGATTGCAATCAAATACTGTAATTTTCCCTTGTGGTAGCCATGTGGTTTTTGACCTTATTAGGGGCAAAACCGGCCACTGCATCATTTTTGTGTTTGTTTTTAATCTGTACACATACCGTAAAATGTTAACCTGGGCGGTTTAAAATCAAATGCTTTGTGCAGCTATGTCGCAAAATGAGAATAGTGTGACTCAGAAAAATCTAATTAGTTTTAAAGAACAGTCATTATTTCTTTGTCATACAGTGGGATGTGCCATTTACCTTGACCCAATTGTTGGGCTTGGCGACCAATTGTGAATAAGAGCTATGTGTTAATGACCACTTTACAAAACGCTTTCTGAATCATATTTGTCAAACTTCTATACAGGCATTTCTTTTCATGGGAAATCTTAGTCACTTCCACTTCAGCGTAGGACTAAAGGTTTTTGACATAACTGTGCAAATGTCGTACAAAAAGACAATTGTGTTGCATTTATGCAAAGTGCTGGTCTCCAAGAGACTCGATACATATTTTTTGTAAAGGATTCTTTCAATCTGTTTCAAATGGACAATTTTTTGGCACTAGTCTTTCTTCTAAGTGACCTCTAATTAAACATTTAATTTGTGCATTTCTTGGCAACTAGCCGCAGCTATTCTACTGATTATTGGGGCCTGGAAGCACTAAGACGTGGGAGGAAGCTGCTTTTATGCATCTAGAAGTTAATTCAATAAATACTTGCACTTCTTTTATAGTGTAAATTGCACAGAACATTGTGGGTAATTTACAGTGTAGTACAAGATGAAGATGCATCATGAATAGCTGTGCGCTTTTGGAGAAAAGTAATTTACAGTTGGTTCTGAAAATTACAGCTTCTGTTATTTACAACTAGATGTAAGTACTTCACAGCTTAGATTATAAAGGCATTGCTCCATTTTTACATAGCGCCCATACTACTGACTTACTGCAAAACTCCAGAGCCTATATAAACTATAAAAAACAACAAACAAAAAAAATCTGTTTCCTGATTGCCATGTCTCAATTGTTGACAAAGAACGGCAATATTTAGCCTGTACAAAATCCTGTCTCTCTTTCAAAAAATGCTCTTCTTCTCTTCTTTAATCTTTTATGTACTGTCTTCTAGGATCAAGAGGAGGCAGACTTTCAAGATGATGATGTGACAGTGTCGTTCTCCAGGAGGAAGCTGGAGTCCAACTGGGACCGTTATGAGGCGTCAGAAAAACAGGATGCTGATGATGACACGCCTACACAGAGGGGAACAGACTACCACGTCCTCCTACAATCAGCAGGTAAGGTCTGCTCAATAGCGGCGTGTATGATGATAAACGGTGGACATGCCCGGTGTGCTTTCAGTGCAATGTTCCTTCAGTGTGCAGTTAGTCAAAATGATGCTTGCCGACATCAGGTTATAATCTTTTGATATTTTGTCATATTAACAGTTCAATTCAAGCTACCACTAGTAACACTGATGCTATTAACTTGAACATTAAACATTACTGTGTCAGATATTCTCTTGAGTCCAATTGCAAGTTTGTGTCTAATTAAAATTGTCGTCTGTAAAGGGATTTTAATTATTCTCTAAGGCCCATACTGTCAAATGGTTTCACTCATAACTCTTCTGCTGCTTTACTCTCATTTATATTTGTGTTGAAGTGCATTTCCTCAAAGGATCACAAGTTTAGACCCATCTGTACTTTTCAGAGGTAATTATTTTATCTAATGTGATAGTTGACATCATTGGGACAGATGGTAGTACGGTCTCCTTTTAGCATCCTTACCGGCCCACACAAATGAGCTCGGATAGCTTTAAATTATTTTAGCTTTTCCTCAATTAGTAACATTGACGTGCATGAATTTTCCTGCGTCATGGGTATTCCTGCTAATAAGAAACTGTCTTCATCAGTGATACACGCAATGGCCTACACTAATAGCTTCCTGAAACCTCTGTGTCTCACTGGTTAAAGTCTGTGCACAGTTAATCACCTGAAACCTACCTCTACTTCCAAACGTTTGAGGCCAACTTAACATCTTAACAACTTTCCTGAGGCCTGCGGTTTTGGCACTACACTCACTACATTTGGCTGCCCTCTTACTGTATTTGTCCTGCAGCCTTTAGGACTAAATTCTGCCAGGCAGTGCAGATGAAAAGAGCCTTTATATGATGAAAATAACTTTATGATTTGAGAATAAAAGTACATTTAAGAATAAATCATTAAATGTCACAAACTCTTCCTGTTAAAGGCTCTTGAATTGGTTTTGTTTGACTTATTTTTTAAATAATTAAACAACAGAACTTTATATTGAAAGCCAAAATAACACAATTATTTTTAAGCTATTTATTTATTTGTTTGTTTGAATATATTATTTATTTAAAGGAGAATTCACTGTTTTTTCACTGTCAGTAAATCTAACTTATTTCAGTGAGTAATTGTGGAAAATAATGACCAAAATAATTGTGAATACAATTTCTTTCCCCATAATTAAGCAGCCCTAGTTCATGGCATAAAGAATACATAAAGTAATTATGAGTGATAATTATGATAGTGATTTCCTGCAAACATCCTTTTCAGTTTTATGATAAATTTTTTTCAAGTCAAACAGCTATTTTTTTTCTATATATATGTCACTCAATCAACAAATATTAACAAATGACAATATATATAACAATGTATAAGTCATGCATAAGCCTATATCACTTTAACCCGAATACTTTAATATTTCACACTCTAAATACTTGAACAGATTTTGTAACACAGTTGCTTCAAACATTGCAGCACTTCAAACTGCATGTCCATGATCTGTGCAAATATTTAAAAAAAATCATGTTGAACTTAAGATGCCATTTTTCAGGTCAACCTTGGATTTGTTCATGGAAAAGGATAATTTTGTAGAGGAAAAAACAGTTTATGATTGTGGAGGTTTTAATTTACCAGGTTTTTATTATTGTTAGAGATCCAGTTTTGATTTTTAAACCTGTTTAAGGGGGTTTTACTTTCTTTTTAGAAGTAAGGATTTTTACAGGTTAATGCCTAAACACAATAAGTAATCTAAATATGAAGAAGGCTAGCTCAGATTTTTACATTTACCTGATTGATGGCTGATAACCAATCAATGTCAAGGTTCAATTAGACTATACTCTTTAGATCATTCTATGTCCTT
Source organism: Perccottus glenii (assembly GCA_024416835.2). Taxonomy (NCBI): domain Eukaryota; kingdom Metazoa; phylum Chordata; class Actinopteri; order Gobiiformes; family Odontobutidae; genus Perccottus; species Perccottus glenii. The sequence continues at coordinate 7,379,657 of CM044564.2, read as the reverse complement.
CAAAAGTGATACAGTGCCTTGCGAAAATATTCGGCCCCCTTGAACTTTGCGACCTTTTGCCACATTTCAGGCTTCAAACATAAAGATATGAAACTGTAATTTGTGAAGAATCAACAACAAGTGGGACACAATCATGAAGTGGAACGAAATTTATTGGATATTTAAAACTTTTTTAACAAACAAAAAAATTGGGCGTGCAAAATTATTCAGCCCTAATACTTTGTAGTGCCACGCCACCTTTTGCTGCGATTACAGCTGTAAGTCGCTTGGGGTATGTCTCTATCAGTTTTGCACATCGAAAGACTGAAATTCCTCCTCACAAAACAGCTCGAGCTCAGTGAGGTTGGATGGATTTGTGAACAGCAGTTTTCAGTTCTTTCCACAGATTCTCGATTGGATTCAGGTCTGAACTTTGACTTGGCCATTCTAACACCTGGATATGTTTATTTGTGAACCATTCCATTGTAGATTTTGCTTTATGTTTTGGATCATTGTCTTGTTGGAAGACAAATTTTGTCCCAGTCTCAGTTCTTTTGCAGACTCCATCAGGTTTTCTTCCAGAATGGTCCTGTATTTGGCTCCATCCATCTTCCCATCAATTCTAACCATCTTCTCTGTCCCTGCTGAAGAAAAGCAGGCCCAAACCATGATGCTGCCACCACCATGTTTGACAGTGGGGATGGTGTGTTCAGGGTGATGAGCTGTGTTGCTTTTACGCCAAACATAACGTTTTGCATTGTTGCCAAAAAGTTTGATTTTGGTTTCATCTGACCAGAGCACCTTCTTCCACATGTTTGGTGTGTCTCCCAGGTGGCTTGTGGCAAACTTTAAGCAACACTTTTTATGGATATCTTTAAGAAATGGCTTTCTTCTTGCCACTCTTCCATAAAAGCCAGATTTGTGCAGTATACGACTGATTGTTGTCCTATGGACAGAGTCTCCCACCTCAGCTGTAGATCTCTGCAGTTCATCCAGAGTGATCATGGGCCTCTTGGCTGCATCTCTGATCAGTCTTCTCCTTGTATGAGCTGAAAGTTTAGAGGGACGGCCAGGTCTTGGTAGATTTGCAGTGGTCTGATACTCCTTCCGTTTCAATATTATCGCTTGCACAGTGCTCCTTGGGATGTTTAAAGCTAAGGAAATCTTTTTGTATCCAAATCCGGCTTTAAACTTCTCCACAACAGTCTCTCGGACCTGCCTGGTGTGTTCCTTGTTCTTCATGATGCTCTCTGCACTTTAAACGGACCTCTGAGACTATCACAGTGCAGGTGCATTTATACAGAGACTTGATTACACACAGGTGGATTCCATTTATCATCATTAGTCATTTAGGTCAACATTGGATCATTCAGAGATCCTCACTGAACTTCTGGAGAGAGTTTGCTGCACTGAAAGTAAAGGGGCTGAATAAATTTGCACGCCCAATTTTTCAGTTTTTTATTTGTTAAAGTTTGAAATATCCAATAAATTTCATTCCACTTCATGATTGTGTCCCACTTGTTGTTGATTCTTCACAAAAAATTACAGTTTCATATCTTTATGTTTGAAGCCTGAAATGTGGCAAAAGGTCGCAAAGTTCAAGGGGACCGAATACTTTCGCAAGGCACTGTATGAAAGCATTTAATGGATGCATTTTTCCACAGCAGCAGGAAGCAGTTCATCCAAATAAAGACACAGGACCTATATTCATCTACTTAATAATGTACATATTACATCTAAACCAAAATATCACAGACCATTTTAGAGCAATATAAAGTACTATTGTAATACTATATTAACTGAAAAGCATGTGTAAACTAGGTTTGGCGATGCTGAAATGTTGATGTGTGAACTCATTTGTTTGTGTTCAAAGGAAGCAACAGCCATTTTAACCCCAGCCTGATGTTGAAGCGCTGTTGTGGGGCTTGTTTTCTCATGCTATTAGTGGAGTGCTGCCGTGGTACGCTGCTCTCGTAGCGTAAATGCCAAAGGTGCTCTTGTGAGTTGTTCGACTGCTATCTCTGGTCTCTGTGTTTTGCCCACATTGTCAGCTTAGTCATGCCGTACAGCAAGAGGCTCGACTCTCCAGAGGATGCTTAATTGTGTGTGGGAGGCGATGCTTTCAAAAGTCCTTTTTCTGGCCAATTACGGTCGCCATGAAATCAGGAATTTGCCCGTCAAAAACTCCCTCTTTTCTCAGTATTAAAGTTACCACAGAACTTTTAATTGTACTTTTTTGCTGTTCAAGGTTTTCAAGTGAAGTTTTTATTACAATGTCACAAGGTGCCTCTTTCCTTTTCTTCTCATAAGAGCAGGTGTTACATATTTCTGAATAAAATTGACCTTGAACATTTTTTTACAAACCTTTGCATCATCTTTTTAAACGCCTCAAATCCTAGAGAAGAAACGTCTGACTTCAGCTTTTCCTTGAGAGAAAGTATGCAGTAAGATGTTGGAAAAACTAGCTGCTGATTAGGACAGAAATACTGAAGTGAAATGTATTATTCAATTAAAATGTCTAAGCTGGTATTTGTGGAGAAATGTAGATGTTTACTGAAAACAGACTGCAACAAGAATTTTGTACTGATGCAGTATTGAGTTGATATGGATGTCTTTGAGGTCAAATAAAATTGTGTGTGCTTAATGAAGTTAATTATAACCAAAGCGTCTGTGGTTTTTACAGTCATTTGTCATTAAAAGGCATTAAAACTGAGTGACCTGCACTTTCTATAGAGGAGTTATTCTTCTTATTTTTAGTCACATTTCAATAATTTCAAGGTTATATATTCAAATAGATGCTACATAGTCTTTCTTTTGGTCATATGAAAGGTTCCAGGTCCCTAGTCAACGGGGGCAGTGTTTTTCCAAATATGGTATTTGTAAGCCTCTGAAAATTACCATTTTACAAAATATAGCAGAGGTTTTAGTGGTAGTAGTGGTGCCAGTATTAGATTTTTAATTAAAACGTGTAGACACATATCTTTTTAAAGCTAATCAAAAACATTTAAGGCTTATAATGGGTGCTTGGAAATTATTGCTGCTTTGGAGAAGCCAGAAGGATTTATAATTACAGTCTGTTCTGCTTTACTGTATTGATTGTTAATTTAGGCTACTGATTCTGTACATATGAAAATATGTGTATAGTTAATTGTTAAGTTTCTCATTCAAAGCAAATGTATCAGATTAATAGGTTTAGATAATGGCATTAATTCAACGTCTAAAATGCAGTACACTCCTGATGTCTTAAGCACAGAGTGAATGACTATTTGCCAAAGCTCTATTGAAGCAGCTCTGTCTTTAGTTTGTTTAGAAAAATTGCAGCCTAATGGAGAAATTATGTCAACAGACTGTTTGAATTGAATCGAAGGTTGGGTAGATTTCACATGTTCAGTGGCTATTATGTAGCAGCGCTTGCTTGTCCAAACAGCCCAAGTGCTTTTAGCATCTCTTTGCGTGTGTTACATTCTGCGGTTACTTTGTTTCAGCTCCAGACTGAGGTTATGTTCGAGCGGTTTTTTTTTTTTCATTGTGGAAATATTTCTCTGGCTGCATGGTCAGTGTCTCTTTGTCAGGCTTTTCATTGCAGACCTTGAGCAGGCTTGGACCAGAGGGGGATTGTGTTAAACCTGAGCTGTATTGATTGCATTGGAACACCTCAGTTGACATTTAGTAATAAGGAATGAACTGCTGTCAACTGCATTTTACCCTCAGGTGGTCCTCATTTTGTCAGGTCTCATCTTGGTCCTTGCATTGTTGGGGGTTGATTGTGCTGTTGCTACGGGTAATGCACACATGGCTTTAGTCCCTTTTTTCTTTGATTGTGTGTGTACAAGATACCGCCAAGTGGTTATTTACATCCAAATGCGGCCATCTATCTGACACATTAACACAAATATCCATCCTCCTCGCCTGCAGCCCTAGTTTACCAAGGCTACTAATGGGCACCTATCAAGCCTAAATCATAATGAGACAAAAGGAAATCGCATTAAAGCTTCACTGATTCAACTAACTAGACTGACAAACACATGGATTTTTTCCTAACTGAGATGAATAGTCACAATCACGTTGCGGATTTTCTATGTTCCGGTGTCATTGCGAATACTTGATTAGCCACTGGAGGAGCACGGCGTCAAAGCAGAGGAATGAGGTCGCTCTGGGGCTGTCTGTTCGCCGAACAAAATAGGAAAGAAAACATCACAGGTGCTTTGTTAGTTTCACTCTGCTTGTTCTGATTATGACTTAGACAGCAGAGGATGGAGCGGCGCTAAATAAAGCTGTACCATCATGTTCTGATCCCAGCTCCTCTCTTCTCTTCATGCAGCAACAACACTTTCATCTTCAAATACTTGCAGCTCCGAGTGGGAAACATTTCATATAGGACTGCAAATATTTCTTCTTTTCACAAAAGTGGCCATTAAAAAGAATGCATTTTCCATTAAATATAAACCAACCTTTGAACATTTTAAATAGAAGTAGTTTATATTCACAGTTTTAAAGCTGTGAATGTTGGCTTTGCTTCCAGATTTTAAAGAGCCTTGTAAGTTTAAATATCTCAGTGAAGCTATTGATTCCCCAGCCTTTATCATTTCGGAAGATGTCCTTCACACAGCTCACCAAATATGACATTTCAAATGCCTTTTTTATCTAAAGAATTCAAAGACTGAGGACAAGGTAAGAAATTTGTCTGCTGTAGTTATAGACTTGAATAATTCCACACATACAGTATTCAGTCTGGGTCATGAAACTTCTTGTCCCTTTGACTTTGATTGATGGCTTGAATCAAGTCACTTCTCATCCCTGCACTTCCTGAGTAAAAATAAACATCCATACTTTTGTAAACGCAAAGATGGTCCATTATACAAATTGTACAGCACAGGTCTCGAGTGTGAACTGGAAAAGCAGGGCTGACAGCTGACGAAGCCCAGCACTTCCACAGTCCACACCTCATTAATAAAGTAACAGTTAAATATTGGTTGAAGAAGCTAAACAGTTGGATTTTCTGCCACATAAAAACAAAATAAAAGGGTCTCTGCATATACTCACCTCTTGTTCTTAGTGCTAAAAACCAGATCTTTCCGAATTAAACAGGCATTTGGACGCCTTGCAGAGAGTTGTCTGACTTTCCTGACTCCACGCTTCCACTGTGCTGTTCCTCTCCTCCCCGGCTTCACACCTTCTCTCACTGCCTCCCTCTTTCCCTCCCTTGTTTCCTGCCGCTGACTCCTCTCGGCTGCGCGCCTCTCTCCAACGAGGTGAAAAACACACTTGTCAAATACACGTAGGTCATCGCCGCGTCTCTCATCCTCACCAGTTGCTAAGTACGACGCACACTTGGCTTGCAGCAAACAAGTTTCTAGAGAATCAGCGTGTAGTATGACTTTTAAAGGGTCCTCTCTTTTCAGAGCTCAGATGGCGAAAGCAACAGCTGTTCAGTGTCCATGTGGCGAAAAAGCTTAGGTGGCTCCTGGAAGCTTTTCAAAATTTTATTTTTCACACAACGGCTTATTACTGAAAAGTGCTACTTGTTCTTGTCACATCATATTCTGGAAATTGCACAAACGTAGAGAAACTTTTGTAAACTTGTCAACCAAGCTTGTCGTACCTCCAGGGCTGAGATGACTCCTTGACTGTTACCGATGCTAAAAAAGCTCTTCTTGGATGGACATTGTTGCAGCTATTTGCAGAAATTCCCTTGTGGCAGAAAGCCTCTTCCAAGCAGCAGGGCACTGAGCAACATGTGAAAAGATGGATAGATGGATGGTTGGAGGAGGACGAGGTGAGGGGGTGGAGGAAGAAGTGGGATGAAGCTGAAAGGGGGAGGAGTTGGAGGAAGGAGGAGTCCATGTAGGCATCAGCACAGTTCACAAAGGGCTGAGGTTGTATTTCACACTGGTGATGCTTCAGGTGTAGGGCTTCATCAGTCTGCTTGTTATTAATCTTTTGTTTTTTAAAGGGAGGGTCATATTGTGTTCGGTCTGTTTTAAATTGTAAGGTTTCATTGTAGCTTAAAGTCATATGAAATTATTAAGTACTTTTAGTATTTGGTCTTTTAGCTTTGAATGGGAGAGGTTCCAGACAAATTTCACTTCGCTAAGAAAGTGAATGAGTTTTCGGTCTTTTTTTTTTTTTTGGTTTGTTTGTTTTGAAACAAATATACTGTATGAGCATTTTGATTTGTATTTTCATGTTTCATATTATCATCTCTGTTTTAACTGGCAAAGAAGCACCATAACTTGTTTTTTTACTCATAGTTTAACTGTCTGACTGTAGTAATCCTTTACTACAGTTTAATAATTTGCTGTTATTGTTTTATGGAGTTGAAGATTAATAGATTTTGTCCCGCTCACTATTCACTAAGACTTCATATTGAATTTTAAATCCCAGTTTTTCCACGAACTGATGTGTGCAGTGTGTCCTTAACGCTTGATTAAGCAAAGGGTGCTTGAATTAGAAAGTCTTGTCCACTCGAGTGTGGAGAGCAGCTTGTAGCGGGTGTGGATGTGAATAGTATCATCTGTCACGTGTTACGCAACATGCCATCACCACTGACCACTGTCACAACACTGTGTTTAGCTCAGGAAGGCTGAAGGGATCACGACTGATGTTACTGTGTCATTTAGTGCAGTTCAAACATTACACCACACTGTAAAAAAAAAAACCGTAAAAAAACGGTCAAATGACTGGCAGCTACGGCTGCCAAACAAAAACCGTAAAATTAAAGTATTTGCACTTTATTGGATTTAAAATATTTTACTTTAATTTTCACGGTTTTGTTTGGCAGCCGTTCTCAGTCATTTGACCGTTTTACGAGTTTTTTTACAGTGTAAAACTGTTATTTTATGGATTTTTCCTAGATTGTAATGACCAAACACCTTCAATAAAAGTGATGCACTAATAGTTTTATGGGAAAACACTGTTATTTTACAGGTATTTTCTAAATTATTACAGTCAAACACCTTCAATAAAGTGATGTGCTAATAGTTTTATGGGAAAACACTGTTATTTTACAGGTATTTCCTAAATTATTACAGTCAAACACCTTCAATAAAGTGATGCGCTAATAGTTTTATGGGAAAACACTGTTATTTTACAGGTATTTCCTAAATTATTACAGTCAAACACCTTCAATAAAGTGATGCACTAATAGTTTTATGGAAAAACGCTGTTATTTTACAGGTATTTCCAAAATTATTACAATCAAACACCTTCAATAAAGTGACAGCACTAAAGGTTCTAATGACAAACACTGTTATTTAACAGACCTTTGCTAAATTATAACGATCAAACACATTCAATAACTTGTCAAGACATGCTCAAGGTTGTACATTAACAGTTTTATTTTTGGAAGACAAAATAAGTCTGTAAAAAACAAAAACTGTATAAACGGATTTAAATCATTTCCGTAAACATATAATCTAAATTAAATGGAATGATTCAGTTGATAAATTACAGTATATATCTTAAATTAAATACAACGTTTTAACTAGTAGTTATAGAACAGTTATCAAATTCTCAAACTTTAGGATTAAAGTGAAATTTTCTAAACATACTCTACACAAAACTGATACATACAAGATTTCACACCACTATTGATTCTAAACATTAAAGGGTTAGTTCACCCAAAAATGAAAATTATGTCATTAATGACTCACCCTCATGTCGTTCCAAGCCCGTAAGACCTCCGTTCATCTTTGGAACACAGTTTAAGATATTTTAGATTTAGTCCGAGAGTTTTCTGTCCCTCCATTGAAAATGTATGTACAGTATACTGTCCATGTCCAGAAAGGTAATAAAGACATCATCAAAGTAGTCCATGTGACATCAGTGGGTTAGTTAGAATTTTTTGAAGCATCGAAAATAAAGTTTTGTCCAAAAAAAACGTTATTCAGCATTGTATTCTCTTCCGGGTCTGTTGTCAATCCGCGTTCAAGACTCAGCAGCGTCACAGCAATCCTGCAAACGGCCAGTAATCAACTGGATCCTTGGTGCATCTGGGAGGAAAAAAAAACACACTATGATTCTCTTAAAAAGGATGATTTAAATTATTTTTGTTTCCTTTAAACAGGCTTAATAAATTGTATTTAAATTGTCTGTTTGTCTTCTGTTTTGTCTGGTATCTAAAACTTGTGTCTGATGTGACAAAAATGTGCATCACCAAAAGAAGGAACATGTAGATTCACAACAACAATGGATTATTTCTCTCAATTTTCTCAATAAAGGATTGATGATGATTATGCGTTAAAAAAAAAGAAGGTCTAATCTCCTTGAGTGCTATTATTAAAGTACTGGAGATAGTTCACCCAAAAATGTATATTCTGTCATCATTTACTGACCATCATGTCTTTTCAAACCTGAAATTTCTATTTTGTCAAGCATTAAAAGTAGATATTTTTGAAGAATGTTGGCAATCAAAATGCATAAATGTTTGGAATAACATGAGGGTGAGTAAATTATTTGGGAGAATGTGCCAAACTCTTGGAGGGCCAGTGTAACCTTGCATCACATTGTAATAGTTAGACTTTGTTCCGTGTATTTATTAGCACAGTCTACAGCAGCGGAGGAGTGATATTAAGTTACCTAGGCAACCTACCGTCCCGACTGTAGTGCGCTTCTGTTCTGTTTACTTTCCGGCGCAGTACTAACCGGAGCAAAGTATAATTCCGCGCTGCTGAGAAACTAGTTCCAGTAAATGTAATGCAAACATTGAGATGCAAGTGTAGTTTGAGTTCTAACATTATTCTCTCAACAGACATTTACATCGGTAGTCTGGCGTTATAATCGATTTGCTTTTGGTGTACTGTGGAGTGGGTAAAACTGTTTTAATGGCAGGCTACAGGGATCTATTGACTCGCGCTAGCCTAGCACGGCTAGGCTAGCGAGTCACACACATGCAACTATATGGGCTTATATCCGCCATCAACAGTAGATTCAAAAACCTAGTTTGCAGATTCTTCTAGAGTCAAGGAGTAACGTTATGGTTGAGTTCCTCTCTGTCTAAAAAGACAATGTTCTCATTTCACTCATTGTAAAGCTCCTATGCTAATCTAAATAACTGTTAGCTGACAATATTTACACATGCAAACAACACATAATATTAGCATACTACATTGAAATATGTAATCGCGTTTAGATTATCAACTTAACACACTATATTTTGATGTAACGCTTAGCAGATTTTTTTTAAATAAAAAGTTATTTAACGTTACCTTTGGCAGATTGCATTATGTCCTTTACGCCTTGTTAAAAAAAATCGTTGTCCATCTTCCGTGTTTGTTCTTCATTTACATCCTGCAACTCGCTCAAAATAAAAATGTAGCAGTCCGATGTAAACCAATCCATGTTTAAACAATATAAAAAGCCACAGAACAGAAGTAAGTTAATACTGAATATCCCGAGCAGCAGTGCCGCCGCCCTCACTCACAAACTCACTCCAACTGACTTATTCAAATTTGAACTGTAAAGGCGCGCATAGTTGTTATTGGCCAGATTCCTGGATCACACTCAGAATAACCAATCATTAAGCCTGTAGTCTCAGACTAAAATGCATGTTTGAGCTGTTTTACCTGAAAGCAACTTGCACTGACATGTCTTAAAATATGTCAGTGCCATTGTTTTGTCTCAAGATGCACACATAATGTATTTTTTTTTTATCTAAGGCACATTTTTAAAAGCTAATCGCATGCCCTAATTAAACTAAGGTCTAATCCTGTCTTAATCTAAACTGGATATAAACCTTTAATATAATGAGCTACACATTTTTATTCTAATTTTACACAACTTTGTATGTAATTTAAGAAAACAGAAAAATACTGTATAAATAATATGGTAATTGTACTGTATAAAAAAAATATTTACTTTAAAATAACAAGGAAATATGTAAGATTGTTAGTATGGATATATTATTGTAATTTTACACAACTTAATATGTAATTTAAGAAAACAGAAAAACACTGTATAAATAATACAGTAATTGTACTGTATAAAAAAAAAAATTACTTTAAAATAACAAGGAAATATGTTAGATTATTAGTATGGATATAAACCTTTAATATAATGAGCTACACATTTAATTAAACTTTATTATTGTAATTTTACACTACTTTATACATATTTTAAGAAAACAGAAAAATACTGTATAAATAATACAGTAATTGTACTGTATAAAAAATAAACATTACTGTAATTTGACATTACTGATATAATCCTTAAATTAACAGACAATTCATTAATTTACAGATATTGTTTGTAATTTTACAGAGTTTTGAATGTAATTAAAAATAACAGAAAAATACTCTAAAAAATTTACAGTTATTTTCTGTAAAATTAGGATTTTTTTTTACAGTGCATGCTACACATCATCCAACGTTCAGAGCCAGAGAAAATGAGAGTAAGTGGATTTGTGATTGATCTGCCCAGTGGTAGTGGTATTATATATGAATGGACCTAGACAGGGAAATATGGAGGGTAAAACATTTAAGCTTATAGAGGAAATATTTAATTGTGACTTGTCTGATTCTGTCTTATGACTGGTCTGACTATAGTCTTTAGTGCTCACTATTTTTAATTATTCTGATAAAGATTTGAGCTGCGATATATGAATGTTCTTTGACATAGTAAAACTGTTTGATAAAATTTAGTTAGAAAAAAAAGCTCTGTTCATTAATCCCTTTATCATCTATGAAGTATTTTTTATGATCTGTAATTTCTGATCAGTGCACCTGTTTCTGATCAGCTCTATGAATCTTTCCTCTGTAAATAGCCTCATTTAATCCAGTTTTAATACTGCATTGTATTGTTGTTCTTGTTTCTTTTGCTGCTACCTCTTGGCCAGGTCATCGTTGTAAATGAGAATTGGTTCTCAATCAATCTACCTGGTTAAAAAAAGGTTAATAATAATAATTATGATGTTAATTGTTGTCGCCCATTACAGGTTAACATAAGCATTACTCAATCAGTAACATAACCTATGGCTTTGGAAAGTCAAATCGGTTATTCTACAAGCATTGTGTTGTGCATGTATAATTCAATATTTGGTAACCAGTATTTGTTTATAAGTGTAAGGCATATCTTCTTTATGACGCCTGTAATTGTAGCATCTTGTTTGAAGTTCCTAAAAGGAGCATGAGCACAGCTGTTTCATCCCCACTCTGTGTGATTGAACAGCTTGAGTAAACTGGCCACTGCCCGTGTCTTTGAACCTCCTCCCTTTCATGTGAACACCTCATGCATGTTCCTGATGACCATTAAGCCCCTCGGCCTATTATTGACAATCACAAAAATGCAATACTGTGGATATGAGGCATGTTTGGGATATGCCAGCGGGAGACCACGTAATAAGCTGCACAGATAAAAGTGCCGTGGCTCAATTTCTGTAAATTGGACATCTCAGAGGCTTCCACCTCCACAGTTGATCCCTGTGACACTAATACTCTTTCATGCTGCTGTTTTCTGCCACTGTTAGTATGAATTAGAAGTTTCTCCATGCGGTAGGTGATTAATTTAACAACATTACTGTGGCTACTAGTAAAAAGCTACTTTCATTATTATGGTAAAAATGAATAGTCTATTGTAGTTGAACTTGGCTCAAATCACGTTAGCGGTCCTTGTCTAAGAGCCCGACAATGGACGTATGGGAGATAAATATGCTCTGCTTACTTTCATACATTATTGCCACTGCTTCTTGTCTGATGGTTGCATTGCAAATGAATGACTGCTGGTTGATTTAGTTGTTTGTGTTGCTCTTGATATGCATCCAGGTTAACGCAGTCACATTGTTTTGTATTTCTGATAATCCTCTTTTTTATATTAGAGACTGTAATGTGGTTTGAGAAAAAGACTGTTATTTAATGGTGTCATTCTCTGGTTCGATTAAAGATAATTGTGCTGTGTGCCTCATCCTCCCACGTTGTGTCAGTCCTTACATGTGGTAAATAACAATAGCAGGCTGCTGCTGATAATGACACGCAAAGCTTTACACCACCCAAAGCTACCCCTCATTGTCTTCCTTCTGCCCGAGCATTTTGCATTTAATGTCAACTCCAGCTCCTCATTAGCCGAGATCAACCAAATCCAGTGCTTATCGCGAGTCAACTGGTCGACAAACAAACAAACCGCAGTAGTGTTATCCGTAATGAGGCAAACTTTCCACTGTGACAAACTGATTTTGATTGACTGCAGTTGGTTTCACAAAGATTTTGGCCAGATCCCACTCGGGCTTCATTTAGACTCAGTTCAGCCGTTGCACAAAGGTTCATAGGTCAATAGTTCGGTGATTAACTTATTTTGTGGAAAAAAAAAGGTCAAACAGTGCACCATTACAACAACTACAGCAGCTGTACTTTCAATTTGTTTATATATAACAAAAGTAAATTAAATGTTCCTCACCTTCTTTTAATATTAATTTTGTGTATTGTCTTTTGTATTTTACTTTAACATAGGAATTGCAACTTTAGCAATATGTATTATAATATCATCGAACAGTCTTTTGATGAGTAAGTACCTAATTTTCAAAACAATGTATGATTCTTGGTCCTCCGTGTGGTGTTACTTTGGCTTTCTGTACACATAAGACAGTCCTAAAGATGCAGAGACTGGTAGCTTTTAGCCTTTAGCTGGTGTAGTCGTTAATGCTCCTACATAGAGCACCTCACTAATGTTTGCCAACCCCTTACTGACTGCACACACGTAGTCGGTTTGTTGCCAATTGCCAAAATAATTTCATTGATGCTGAGTTTGAGCTCTCTGGTGGCTAATGGCCATTTGAAGACTGAGAATGAATTGCAGCATGCTAAATTTCAGTTGCCAGAATGCACATGCAGCTCATGATGGTTAAAGTGTTCATACTTAAATTCAAAATTTATTATAATCTATCTAAGCTCACTTTAATGAGAAACTAGAGGTTAGTAGTTTAAGGTCAGTATTGTGTATAGTAATATGTCGGATTATGAAAATCCACATAAACATCCACAGTAATTTGTGTCAACCTAACTCTGGTTCCTAATTGTGCTGTCAGGAATAGTGTTTGAAAAATGAAATGTTTAATAAACTTCTAACTTCAGTTTCCATTGGGTAACTAAAAACGTTTCTCACTGCAGCTAACCAGAAATGATCATTTTGTGTCATTGTCATTTCCTCCTCCTCTTTCTGGCTGTCAGCTCCTTTGCAAGTTAACTTAAATGTTTCCATGGTAACATAGGTCAAAGTTCTGAATAAGCCCGGAGGTAAAGTGGCTAAATTTAAGCTAGTTTTGGTTTGTCTTTCTATTGCAAAATGGTCTATCTTGCCTTTGACTGGTTAAAGGACATTTATAAAAATCTACCCATCTCCCGGTAAAGCTTTTCTTTTGTTGTATCTCATTTGTCAGGAATTTATCATAAACAAATAATGAGGCTTTTATAAAGTCTAACCATGTGTTAGTGTGTTTTTATGTGATGCCACTAAAAGCCCATCTTTAAACATGAATGTGACCTTGGATTCAAAATTACTCTCATTAAAAATCTAATGCAAGCAATTTAACAGAGGTGAGTTTATAATTGTTGCAATTTTAACCACTCGGTTTTACATCCACACTTTTACATCACAGTCTTAGTTTGACCTTCTTGAACCAGATTATTTCCTCAAGTAACATCAGCCAGGAAAGCAACAGCCATTTTACATTCTCAAACTTGGGTCATTTATATTTTCACGGCTATCCATTCATTTGTATTCCCTCACTGATACTTTTGACCTTTTTAGTGAGTGTCCTTTGTTTGCTTTTGCTCCACAACAAGTTAGTTAAGATTTCAATAGGCCATGAATGCACCTCGAAGTGAAATGGTTCAGTATTGAAAAGAACTGACTTAGAACTGATTGTTAGTGGATGTTGTAATGATTCTCTATTGACATCCATTCAATAGTAAACATCTTAAAGAAGACAGTGAATAATTGCAGTGTCTCCAAAATTCTTTCATGATGCAACCCTTCTGAAGTTTTAATTTGATCTGTTTTTATGTTAACATATTTATATTTATTAATATTCCATATTTCTAATGCCTCAGTCATACTGCTTTAGTTGTATTGATCAAAAAATGCTCATAGAAAGAGAATATATCATAAAGATGCCCTTGACTGTAGTGCTACACACGTGGACAAAATGTTGGTACCCTTCGGTCAATGAAAGAAAAACTCACAATGGTCACAGAAAAAACTTTATTCTGACAAAAGTAATAATAAATAAAAATTCTATGAATGTTAACCAATGAAAGTCAGACATTGCTTTTCAACCATGCTTCAACGGAATTATTTAAAAAAATAAACTCATGGAACAGGCCTGGACAAATTTGCTGAGTGTCCCTTGTCCTGTTGGTGTGTTTTTACAAAGTGCAGGTGGTGGCATATGTTCTATGTCAAAGTAACTGCAGCTTCATAATCCTGTCAGACACGAGGCAGTTATGAGTGTCTCCTGATGAATTTAGTGAGCAAAAAGAGGAACTTGGAGTTTCTGGAATCGATACATCACTGTTCTGGAAGTCTTGTTAGGATTAAGCACTGTATTGGCTGTCTTGTTTCATCTGCTCCGGTCTTCAAAGCATTGTAACATAGGGTGCCGTCTGACAGTTTAAGGGCTATTTCAGGTGATTTACAAGTTTTTATTTAGCAGCTTGTGGGAACGCTGTTCTTGTCTCTCCTTGGCCTTTTGAAAAACAAAATGCTCTCTAAATAGATACAATTCTCCATTACTTTACATAAGCGTTTCTTTTTTTATTCAAATAGTGCAGATCAAGATTCTTTCTCTGGTTCTCTGTGACTAATGATAGAGTTGAGCTTTATATGGCCTCAGATATCTGGGTTTATTAATCATTACACATATAATTACAATGAAATCTACTTTGAATAAAGTCTAAATTATCTCATGTTTAGTAAAAGCCCTGTTAAACAGTGAAGTATTGTGTGAGCCAAACACATTTTATCTCTAAAAGAAGGGTTAAGTTCCTTATTTCAAGTCAAGAAAATAAATTTGAGACCATAGTTTAACACATTTCCATGCTCCATATTTTGACGTAAAAAATTAACATAGTGTGACTAAACAAGAGGCATGTAAAGCAGAAAGGAAAAGGTGGCATAACCAAATCTATCAAACCTATTCAAATATGTGAAAATGCTTTATAATAACAGTGACACAGCAATAGTGAAGTATTTGGAAAAGGGTGCGCTGGATTAGTCTTTGTGGTGGCATGTTTGCTTTAGTCCTGGCGGCAGTGGAACAGTGGAGTACACTTGTGTCATTTGTTATGATAAGCTGGAGTGTAGTGTGAAGTAGATTATTAGAATAAATTAGCTGCAGCCCACTATGCCGCTGTGTAGCAGGACCATCCAGGTTTAAACAGTGAAGTCCGTCTGCTTTGAGTAAGTGCTGTATTTAAAACACTATAAATAAACTACAGCACTTCACTGGAGCCGCAGAGGTTTGAAAGTTATGTAATCAGACAAATGTATTCTGGTTTTAGAGAAACTTAAACACAGCCAAATGGGGACACAGAACTCTGTAAAATGAAAATGTTATATAGTTTTATCTTTTTGTTTTTTGGCTTGAAA
Organism: Perccottus glenii; assembly: GCA_024416835.2. Lineage (NCBI taxonomy): Eukaryota > Metazoa > Chordata > Actinopteri > Gobiiformes > Odontobutidae > Perccottus > Perccottus glenii. The sequence goes on along the minus strand of CM044564.2, from coordinate 7,364,105 downwards.
ACATATCACATGTAGTTAGTGAACATGTTTTGACACTTAGTTGTGGTAATATTTCTTAGGATAGAAAATGTCAATTGGTGTAAAACTAAAATGGACTCAGAATGGTTCTCTGGGGTTCACCTTTTGCACCAAATGGATACAGACATTCAAAAGTTACACACCATAAAAAGTACATTTATACAGTAGTTTTTTTCTAATATACTATTTCTTGGTCGTTCAAGCTTTTTACTGCAAGAGTTGAAGGAAGTCAAGAGTTTAAAAAAATATATCATTTTTGAGTGTATTTAAGACTTTTTTTCCATTTGTCTAAAAAATATAGCTTTATAACTTAAAGGTTTGTAGAGTGTGTAAATGAGTTGTTTTTGGCAGCATTAGATACTGAAATATCAGATCTATATTTCTACACTTCACAAGCATCTATGGTAGACCTCAAGGGACATGCTGTTTCCTGTGTATATTTCTAGTTAAATAGGACTCATGATGAGTTCACTCAATCCTACTTAAACCAAAACCAAATAGATTATGAAGAAGAATCATGAATGCCCTTCTTCTCCAGCAGTACTCAGCTCTGGGAGCTAAACAGAAAGTACTGGAACATTTTGTGGAACTTTGAATGTTCATTTTTCACAACAAAGACAAACACAAAAGTCAGATGCAATTATACACTAATGGAAATAAAGTTTTGCCTGATGTGTTCCATTTTTTAATACAAAGCACATTTTGCCACAGTTTTTTATCATTTAAAGAATTGTGATGGAAATTCTGTCAATAATAGGGAGAAAATGTATTTTATAGAGCACATTTTGTACCAAAGTAACTTATTGTGCTTAACCAAAATGACACAAAAGTTGTAGCAAAGAACTAAACAAAATAAACGCACTCAAAAAATACATATTTATGGTAAAAAAAAAACATTCATGGTGGCATTGACCACATCATAAGTCTCTCCAGATATTCATCTTGTAGTTGATAAATGAAACCCAACAACAAGTGTTTTTATTTAATGCCTTCATTACAGTTGATTATTCCTGTGCATGCGCTGCTGCTGGAGATGATTTAGTGCACCTTACACTTTGACTGTATTGATCAAAATGCCTCTTAATTACACATGAAACATGTAAGAATATTCTAAATGGAAAAATTAGCACATAACGCTGCACGTGTGCCTCAGATGTGTAAATAATATTGATTAGATCCTAGAGAGGTAGAGGATTTTTAACCAGTAAACAAGCTGCATGCCAATAAATTGCATCCCTAATGAGAACCATCCTCGAGTGGATTGGAGCTCTCCTGATACGACTTGACATAAACTCAGCAGCGCCCCAGCACCATTAAAAGTTAAGTGTAAATAGCTTCAGCCCTCTTTATTGTCTCGCCTGGTTTGCTCCGGATTTTAATTGCAATTAGTGCAGACAGTGATTTATTGTCACGTAGTGGGTCCGGCACCGTGTCGTGTCGGGCTAATTGCTTTGGTTAAAAAGGCGTGACAGGGTGCAGGCTGCTGTTACTGTAGCTATCTGCAACATGATGAGCTCTGGCAGTTCTCTTCAGTTTTCACGCGTGTTTTCTCAGTTTGTTGTCTCATCAGCGCCCCTGTCTTTTTGTTGTCTGTGTCATGAAGTGCCACAAACAGCTTTCAAATAGGACTCTTCATGTTGGCAATAACACTTAGTCGCTCTTGAGTTTTCTATGAGACCTTGTTCCTGCAGCTCTCCTGAGGAGCTGTCCTGACAGCTGGTTTAAAAACATAGTAATCTCTTTCTGAGCTGCTACTCTACAAGCGAATGGAGGATAAAAGACGATCAGGGATTGTGTATATATTCCTTGAGCAGTCTGCATAAATGTCAACATTTCACTGCAGGTGTTAGAGGAGATTTAACAGTGGCAGCCCTCACTGTTCATACTTATATAACTCTCTTGGTTCTATTCATCTGCTTTCTGCTGCAGAAAAAAAGGCTAATCAAGATTTAATACATGAGCACAGTGCTACACACGCAGGTTATGTCCATCTCAGACTATTTTAAGTTTACTAAAGGTGTGGCACAGTCAACAAGGATGTGCTTCCGTGAGGGTTTGGAGCAGCTTTGTGAACTCAACTACCAGCAGTGCTACCAACCCTTTGAATATAATGGTAGATTTTGTAGGACAACAGATTAATCCACAAAGGGTTTATTATACATAAAGAACTTAAAGTGAAAACACTCGCCCATGTAGTGATGTACAGGCTGCTGTAAAATGTGTAGTAGACGACATTACTGGCCAAAACTAAAAAGTACTTTTCAAGAGTTCAAAAGTACTTTTTTTACTCGTATTGTCCGATAATAATATATTATTACAAAATGTGTTCCCAAGCCTTAGTTTTTGACCTGCTTTGTGACCTTTTTGGGACAATCATTGTTTGTACTGAACATATTATGTACCCCTCTAAACATAAAGAAGATGGCAGTACACCCCCAAGGGAGCTGGTTAAACTGCTAAAAAAAACATAATCTTATTTTTAGTGGCAAGCCTTTCCGACTAAACAGCTTCCACCTATATTCTATTTTTTATTTTTACTGAGCATTAATACTACTACCTACTAAATGAAAATGTATCGCACATAAAACATAATATAATTTATGTTTTATGTATATGTATCCAGAGAGCACAGTATCAGGGCTGTGATATCATACTAGTCTTATAAAATATTACCTTTTAAGCATTGTCATATTATTTTACAGAAAAAGAAAATACCATATTTATGTCCATATCATTTCCATAAGTGTCATCCAGATAATGTTTTGTTTATACCTGCCTCTGATCCTGTGTCAAGATGAACAATAAAAAGAAAAAAAGGTTGCTGCAAAGGTCAATAAGTGAGAGCGTGACATAGCACTAGAGCCAGATGACTCAGTGCTGCCGAGGCTTTAAGAAGAATATACATCTGTTGATATATCCTTGAGCCAGAAAGGTGTAAAGAGTCAGCACAGCACATTGTACACAAGTTACACAATGCCCGCTGAGCCACTTAGCCCCCTGTATGACTAATGCACTGTTTATTCACTGTAGAAAAACTAGATGTGCTTCACTGATACAAGGCTGCCCTGACAGCGACCGATCAACAGTTTCACTGTGAACGCATCGATCGTGTTTCAACAGAGATTCACTTTAAGCTGGAGCAGTGTTTGACAATGCTTCCCAAAATAGTAAAGGCTTTAATATTGTTTATTTGCGCTTCCTTAAACAAAGATGTTTAATGATAGTTTTAATTAAGATTTTGATAAAAGCCAGGAAACCACTTGGCTTTAAGACGCAATATATGAGAAATAAGGCTTGTGTGGTGCTTTTGAAAACTTTTGTACTATTTCTGAAACAAATAACTTGCATACAGACTTGCAGTGTATTGGATGTTTGGGCACATTTGTGTGATTGATTTGATATCTGCCATTGACATTTATCTCCTATTGTATGCTGTAGTTTAGAAAATATGCCCAATTTTTCTGGAAAATGAGCTTGTATTTTATCTCTACATTCTTAAATTGGATTTTTAATTTTAGTCACTGCTGCTGGATGCATCTGATTTATTTTGTTCTAGATTCATATATTTTGGTCGATTCCTAAATGCTTTGGAGGTCAGCTACAACTCAACAAATGTTTGAAGTAATTTTTTAAATCTAATTTTAACTGTATTTTTTTAGCAAAACAGTTTGTTAACATAACATTCCTGTTTTTTTTATTGAAGTAAAAGTATTAGATAAAAAAACTAATAAAGCAGCCTGTTCCTGTAGCTTTTCCAAAGGCATTCCTTAAAAATATTAAAACGAAAACATGAAGAAAACATGGAAAAGTTCCAGGCATAATTATTACTATTCTTCATTGAATAATTTTTTGGACCAAGTAAGATGTAGGAGTTTGTCAAAGAAGACAGAAAATATTCATCCAAAATGAGGGGTTCTCATATAAAAGGATAAATGTTACTGTTTTTCATCCAGCTTCTCGACAGATCCTGTGACAAAGTTAAATCCTAAGCTCAAACTCTGAAGTGTGCGAGCGGCAGGTCTGATCACTGTGCCCTCGTCCCGTCCCACCGTTCGTCCTCTTTTCCGCGTCTCCTGTCGCTTTGACTGAAGTTTCCCTCATCGTCTCTGGCAGCTGGTTCGATGGCTGTGTCAGCGAGCTACCTGAGCCGGTTCTGCCTCCGTCACAGATCGAGATGACACCGAGCGAGGCCCTGTCAGCAGATCCGGGCCTCGGAGACGGACTAAAGGAGACAGACGCAGAGACAGGAGGAATGGGAAACCAGGGAAGATGTTGAACAGAGGACAGGCAGTGTAATATTTAAAGAGATGACACTGGATACATGAAAGTAGCCACTGGATGTTCCTGTGAATTATTGTAGAGTGATATAGTGAGTTGGCTTTTAAGATAAGGAGACATTTTTACTGGACTGCTTAGGATGTCTAAAAACAAAGCATAGGATGACTTTAGAGAAAATTCATGTTAGAAATAAGCTGTCTACTTTTACACATGACTGCTTAACTCTTTCACTCTGCGGTTGTTAAAAAAAGTTATGATAAATTATAAAAATGTCCGTTATACCCCTAGCTAATATTCATACTACCTGATAAATGTTGCTAACTGGCTAACACAGATTACTATGTTACTACCATGCAATATTTTTTATAATATATATATATTTTTATACAAACACAAAATTGAAATACACATGAGCAGAACATAATGAACAAACAAACGGACACATAAACACACGCTGATCTGATAATATACAATTTGAATCAAACTGTAAAAGTTAAAATGAACAAAGAAGCTGCTCCACTTTGCACTTTTCTGTTCTGACATATCACCTGCTCTCAACACATTTTCTTCAGTGTCGAGGAAGCTTTAGTGGAATGAATGGCTATCGTACGAGTGTCAGAGCTGGAAATGTGAGTAGCACTTCTGGAAAACCTCTGAACGACACTTCATTATTCATTAATTAAAGCGTCTTTGTTTCCATCAGGGCACAAGAGGCATTTGAGATTGATTTCAAACAAGAAATGTTCTGGCAGACGGGAACAAAAAAATGAATGTGTGAAGTGTTTTGATAAATAAATATTGGCTAAATTAAGCTCTGATTAATGAGGGATCACTAGGTTTATTTGAGAGTGGGTTAATTTAAGGAACAAAACAAGATTCGAAAGGGATTTAGACTCATTTGTTCTAAGTTGTACTGGAGCAAGATTGAAATAGATTTGAATCTTTTACCTGGAATTGAGCAGGTGTAGAATGTAATTATTATTTATGCATTTGATATTTTGTTTTGATTTATGTAAGGTTTAGTTGGATTGCAATTGAGTTTTAAATTGATTTAGAGCTGGTTTAAAGAAGATACAATTGAATTGAAGCAAAATATAAATAGGTTCGACCTGCCACAAAGTCATTGTGGTTCTGCATAAAGCCCCTGTTCACAGATGATCCCCTGTTGGACGTGTGACAGCAGGCTCTGAAACCTCCGCGGACCTTACTTTTTGACCCTCTCCTCTCTCCATTCGGCCACACAATCAACGCCAAACGCACCTGGTGCAGAGTGGTACCTGAACGCAGCGTTTGAGGGCTATATAACACGGACAGCAGCTCCTCTGTCAGGACCCCAGCCGCTCGGCCAGCTGTGTGTGGCAGCCCCAACACTGCCTCCACAGCCTTCTTCACAAACACATCTGCTGCCTTTATCCCACTTTAAATTCTAGCTGCTATGGTTTCGACAATATGACCTCAAATCAGGATTATTTGAATATTTTATTTCTTTTGACATAAACCAATATATCGAAAAGTTATTCTTATCACTTCATCAAAATACACAATATCCATATCATTATAATGAAATGAAATCAAAATGTAAACATTGAAAGCAGTGGAAGTTTGTTACAGATTTTTATATGCCGATGTGGAAATTCTAATTTTACAATCCACATCATTAGTTATTATAGTTGCCAAGTATTGCCTGTTTTCCCAGTTAATTTTAATTTATTGGTTGTCATTTTTGGCATATCTTGTGATAAGCAATTATAATCTTAATGGAAAAGATTTCATAGATTAGAGGATCTGAGATGAGCTACTTTTTCCAATTTTTATATCTAATAGCTGTTACTATTAGGCCCATTTAAAACATAAAATCAATTCAGTTAAATATGTGTGAAGTGTGTCTGTTTGGGGCTGCGTAGTGCTTTAAAGAGCAAGCAACTTTTCACTTTTTCACTTGTTAGTGTTTTAACAACAAAAGAAGAGTCTTGTTCCTGTTGTAAGGCCCTGGACCTACAGAGTATATTATTATTATTAAGTTCACTACAATTACAAGGTTTTATTGTTAAGTTGAGCATATTGTCCAGTACCAGGGTCTTAAGCAATTCTTCACATCTGTAGTTTTATTTGTCTAGAGCAGTAATACACAGCTCCTAAATCAATACACTGCATACATTCAGAAGAAAACCTAGACCAATTTAAAGGCCTCGTCGACATAAACCACAGCTGACTTCCACAATTAAACATACTTTTTGTTTCTGTCTCTTTCTCTCAGGTGATTCCTTCACCCAGTTTCGATTTTCAGACGAGAAGGACTGGGAGATGGACTCATTTGTTGCCAGTCAGGTAAATCTATAACTCACCCAAACTTCACCGAGCTGCAGTGAGCTTTGTTAGTGTCTGTGAAGAATTTCTTGACCTTGTCATGTATGGATTGAAAAAGAGACAGTCGAGACATGTCAATTACAACACGGGCTCCTATTAAAGAATCCATTTTAGGCGGCTGAATGGCTCCATAGTTGGATAAAACAACCATATGGACACTCACAGTTCATGAGAGATCCACCCTACACATATATACAGTATATAATCCATAACGCTTATCCCTAATCCTAATGCTAATTCCTTGCGTCTCATTTCTGATTATCTCCACACCCAGTTGTAAATAACTGTCACCATCTCGTTTTCTCTCCAGATGTCGGCGTTTGTGGATCTGCCGGCGCTGGCTCAGAGTCTTCAGCAAGTGCCTCTTCATCAGAGACTTAACCTGGAAGCTGAGCTCATCCAGGTACAACACACAACAAGGAGACAAGGGTCTGTCAGCAAACATGCAGCACTTAGAGACACACTTTTATTACGTCAGATTTTTTTTTTGCATTAACTAGTTTCTTTTTTTTTTTTTTTACTGGACATACGTTTGAGACAAAAACTGTTAATACTAGTTAATATATTCCACTAAAACAGGACTGCAACAATAATGAACGGGTGGTTTAATTGACTTGTCTCATCATAAAATCAGTAAACAAGTATAATTACCCTTTATTATTGAAAACTTATAACCAATCAACACATAATCAACTGTCTAATTATTTGATTAGATTTATTTGGGCAGAATGCTGTACTTGTCTGAGTAGTTCAGTGGATTGTAGGCTAATGAGCTGGATACATTAGTTTTCTCTGTCTTAGAAATGGGCTTTTATCATTTGTTTTCGGCCTATTTTTCTGCTAACATTCATTTTTGAGATTTGTCAATTCACTAAAGAACAGTTTATCTTCAAAATGTATAATCTTGTGTTACAGTGTAGAAGAAGCCATTTGGTGAACTGTCCAGTAAACAGCCAAAACTAAAAATATCTCCATTTAACAATGTCTTGAAATAGACACATTGGTCATAAATGGACCACTATGGACTTAACTTAAGCTTTGATCTGGTCACATTTTCGATGTTTTAGGTCTCTACTCCAGTCGAGCTCCCGACCCAGATGACTCCCAAACCAACTGCTTTTACTCCCCCATCAGCCGCTGCTACAACTCCCAGTGCCCTTCAAACAGTCACCGTTCCACCAAAACCATTGAGTGCCGTTTCACTGAAAGCTGCAGAGTCCTCAGGGGACGATATCGATGAAGAACTAGACCAGCTGCTGTCTTTACAGAAGCCAGTGTCTGCTTTAGGAAACCAGTTTCAAGATGCTTTAGATGAAGAGAAATGCGCATCAGAGGAAGGTGAGTGGACAAAATCTATCTTACCTGTTCTTTAAACTCTCAAAAAGTTAAGTTACTTCTGGTTGTGGTATAATCTGGACTGCCATCAAAAGCAGCTGTAGAAATGCCAGAAAACTAAAGAAAGTGTTGTTCTGATTGGTTCTATTATTTCACGTACTGCTACCATTTTTTTAATATCCTCTTATCAGTTGACTTGTCAGTTTAAATGCCATTTGTCACGTATGTCTTAATTCACGTGCACATTTTTTTAACTTGTCAGTGTCACATCTGGGCTGTAATTACAAATGATTTGGTTAACTTTGTTTAAAATAAACTTATAACAAAATGAACTTAATGTAGGGAAAGATCTCAGAGTGAATATGTCTTTCCTTCCTTTTGCAGTGTGTGAGGAAGTGAAGGAGGATGTACCGGAGGTGAGTGAAGAGAAGACGGACGAGGTGGAAGACAAACGCGTCACACAGGCTCCTGTCAAAAAGGAGTTGACAGAGGACGACCTTGAGGACTGGCTGGACAGTATGATCTCTTGACCCTGAGAGGAACTGGCAGAAGGACGACATTTAAAAGGCATGTGCTTTATGAAAATGTAGTGGTCGAGTTTTTTTCTTTTAAGAGAGACTGAAAGTTCTGACGGAACAGAAACTACATCAAGGTGTCAAAATGTTCCTTCTGTATTTGATGTTTCAGAAAGAATTGTATGTTCCTTGTTAAATTCTCACACAGGAGGCAGGACTGTTGCCTCGTTGATGGAGAAATGGACAGAAAACATGCCTCAAACACAACACACAGCATTATTGCGTCAGTTACTTTATTCATTTCCTCCCTCTGATCAAAAGAAAAGCGGTTTTATCAAAGCTACTACGTACATACAAATGGTCAGACAATAGCGGGTAACCACTTTGTTCTATAAACCTTTTCAACGTTTGTTTTTTGGACTTCTCCTCAGCTTGTGTATGGAGGTGGTGGTGCTGTGGAAAGAAGTGCAGACTGCAGACAGCTTGGGAACCAAACCAAACTAAGCAACATTTACGCAAGGTTTATCTAGATTTTTATACAACAAATGTTTTCTATTTGAAGCCACCAAAACTAGCTTAAGCTTAATTTGCTTGCAACTAATCCAGAACTAGAGCACAGTTTGTGTCAGGAGGGACAAAAATGTTGTTTGCATAGTTTCTCTTTAAGGCACAATGGCACTTTAACATCTTTAAAAAGTCATCTTTAGTCCTGGAAATGGATTCTATCCAAGACCAGAAATGACTTAACCAGCTTTGAAAGGCAAGTCAGGGCTCATTTGATTTTGATGATAAATGTACTGACACTAGCAGCGCACATCTGTCGAGTTGAGTGACATTAACATTCTGGTGATAATCTTCAAAATTGTGCATAATTAAAAACATTCAGTTGTCATGCTGTAACCCTTCAGTGTAATAAATGTCTACACAACAAATTGTGCAACAGGTTGGGGGTTAACCAAGTGAAAAGGCAAAGTGAGTCACAATCAAACAAATACTTTGCATAAAGAGGCGTTGTGGTGGACAAGGATGAACAAACCCCAAAACAGTTTAAATCAGTTGTGTTGTCAGTCCATTACTTTTCATTTTGACAAATGGCGGCAGAAAATGTCTAGGTTTGGTTAAAAGGTTCAAGTCAGGTTCAGAGTGTCTTTTTAAATAGGGCTGTCCTCTTTAGCCCAGCTGGTCCTCATATTGTTTACGGAAGCAGTCTCCGGTCGGGAAGAAGTCCCAGCATCGCTCCTGGTACATCTTCCACACGAAGGACTCCTGCACAGCAACAAAAATCAAAAGGCAAAGCATGAAATGTGGCAAAAAGATGTGTTTGGGCAGTAGGAACACGTCTTTTTTTTTTCTAAAGCCCCCTTTATGAGTTACCCATAGATTTTCTGTAAAACTCTCAACAGAACAAATAATTTAACACAAGATAATAGACACAACATGCCAATACAAAGCCTGCTAAGGGTGACAATGAAACTGCTTTGGGCAACTGTGAAGATTTGAGGACTTTACATTCTTAAGTGGCACAATGCAGTATATGTTTAATAGCGAGCCATCTAGAGTTATGTATAAGTGTTATAATTTCTAGATTTTAATGGACAGTAATGTTTAGTTTGCCTGTCTTTACTGGAGATCTCATTAATTAGATAATCTTTTACCGTAGCATGGGATCTGGATTATACATAAAGAACAAACTGTACTTCAGTGAATGAACAAAAAGTATTACAACCAAATGTTGCAAGAAAATGACAATTCAAATCATAAAGGCCCAAACAACAACAGGCTCCCAGCAGCTTTTATGTGATTCAGAACTGATTTCTCAAAGTCTTCCCTGGGAATTTTCCAGATCAATAATAATAATGGATTTTATATATGTATATAATCTTTTCACACATTATACTTTTCAAATACAATGCAGGAACTTCATCCGAAAGGGGCTTAAGTGATTGACTTCACATAAAAGCTGCTGGTAGCCTGTTGTTGTTTGGGCCTTTATGATTTGAATTGTCATCTTCTTGCAACACTTTTTGTTCATTCACTGAAGTACAGTTTGTTCTTTATGTATAATCCAGATCCCATGCTACGGTAAAATATTATCTAATTAATGAGATCTCCAGTAAAGACAGGCAAAACTAAACATTGCTGTCCATTAAAATGTAGAAATTATAACACTTATACATAACTCTAGATGGCTTGCTATTAAACATATACTGCATGTGAGCCACTTAAAAATGTAAAGTCCTCAAATCTTCACAGTTGCCCAAAGCAGTTTCATTGTCACCCTTAGCAGGCTTTGTATTGGCATGCTGTGTATATGCTGCTACTTTGTGTAAAATCATGCCTTTCTTCACTGAACTGACTCCAACTGCCCACTGACAGACTGCAGCCCAGATGGTATCAGACTTTTTCACCCAGAAGAACACGTCCTCCAACACTTCTTTATCTGAGTGTGTCTACACAAATTAATGACACTTTCTAAAGCCTGGTCGTCACTAGTAACTGATTTGACTGATTTCTCTCCAGCCTCAAAGAGACATTCTTCACTCTGTACTAAATTTGTTTATTTTAGATTAACATGAAGACGCTGAAGTCCAAGTAAACCCACGCATTGGGTCTTTCTTCTGCAAGATGCACTTGTGCAACATATCAACCCACTTGATTTGTTGCATAAGTAAATGTTTCTGAGGCACAAAGTATCTGTTTTTAGTTTCATGTTTGCACTCTTCAGACTTATTACATGTGTCAGCAGTGATCCATTTTTGTCTTTACACAGAACAAAGTGGTGAAAGTAAGTATTTAGTCACATACTTGGCCGGTGTGTTCAGTCTCATCCTTGTTGATCAGGTACATCAGGAAGAACCTGCACAGAGCGAATGCTAAGGTGAGACAACCTGGTCAACATGAGTCAAAGCCAAGTTTGAGCTTCATGTTTTCACTTACAGGTAGTTTGCGAGGTTGTGTTCTTGTAAAGTGTGTGTTTCAAACCCATGAGGCGTTCGATCAAAGTAGTCATTTCCAATGCCGCAGATAAAGCATTTGGTCTGTAAAAAGAATATTAATACAATAGTCCTATTTTCTGCTCTGTTGAAATACAAATCATTGAACCAGTCTTACCTCCATGTCCTCCTTCACCTGCTCCTGCTGGTCTCTCAGCTCGCCAAAGGCATCAATGATCAAACCTAAAGAAGTCCGAGGAGCACCAGAGCAAAAACAGTACACAGAGTAAAGCTTAAAGCAACACTAAATCATTTTTTATCTTGAAATATGGAGCCTGAAAACAAGGAGAATTACTGTATTTAAAGTAAAAGTGTATGTATCTATATCGCTACATAGATATACACAATACAAATGGAATATATTATTTAGCAGTAACCATGTGAGCTGAACAGAGAGATCAATCTAATCACATGACACAGGGTTTAACAGACCCTGAATGATGGCCAGCAGGATGACGATGACAAAGAAGAAGAAGGTAATGTCAAAGAGGATGCGGTAAAGCTCATAGGGGTCTCCAGCCGGGTCCTCCAGCTCGTCTCCAATACCACCTCCAGCTCTCACACCGACGTACATGTGGAACAGGTAACACTGGAGGAAAACAAAAGAAGACTTTGACTTTTTGTACCACTGAGAGAAAGAACATTTAATAATGTAATTTACAGCAGGATGTTTCTGACAGACGGCTAATTTTAAGAGAATAACTATGTCTAAGAACACAAAAATCCAGAACTTTTCTGTTGAGTGTTTTAAAACTTATAAAGGGTCTGATGTCACCTTTTTTCTGCAGAAAGGTCAGACCATTCGAGACTTTTACATTAAAACCTCAGCCTTGTCTGTCCTTGTAAATAACAGAAGCATTTTCCCTTTTACAAAAGAATGTCTCTTTTTGTTACTTGAGAAAACCACATCTCAGTGGCGAGACAAACCGTCATCATGTCGTCACACTTCATATCAGGCTCGTCTTCATCATCGCTCTTATTGTAGAACTTTCTGAAGAAGTTGAAGGCCACCACGGTGTAGAGATAAACTACCACCGCCAGCAGCCCCACAGTCAACACCAACTGCAGGGAAAGCAATAGTGTATTTATTATTGTCCATTATTTAAATGAGATGCGACAGTTTATACATTTTGGCAATACAGACCGAGAGAGTCAGACATAAATATACCTCATGTTGTACATTATTTATAACATGACACTATTTAATAAAGATACTTGAAATAGTATCAATCAAACATTTCTTTGAAGCAGAAAACTACAGCAGCCACAAGAAGTGTTTACTAAGGTCCTGTTTTATTACATACATTCTTTTGTGGTGATTAAGAACCCCAGTACTGGTTGAATAATACTCTTGTGTCTGTGTGACTTATCTCACCCATTTAAAGCACGTATTTCAAGTATATCTACTCAGTATATGGTCTATTCACTTTTTTTAATTCTTTTTTTGCTGTACTGTTAGCCAAATTCGGTAAAAAAATTAAGGACAAATTCTGTCATTGGCGCACCAAATGATCTAACAAGTCGAGGCCTCTGCAGCTGGGTTTGAGAATTCAAGGTTGTTTTCATTGCCATGCATGACAAATTATCATAAATCATTTTTGAAGGCTTGCCTCCAATTTAAATTTTGTCATTTTCAAATATTTGCTGTAAATAGCTCGTTTCGGCTCATACAGCGAGAAGAAAATACATTTTTATTCATGCTGTTTATTGAAATTGAAAACAGCCACTGACAAGTCTGTAATTAAAGCCTCTTTCTGTTGTAATGAAACCCTTCCTTTGACGCTTCACTAGTTTGTATTTCTATTATATCCTCGTGTTTCTGTATCATGTGACACTTTAATCCACTGCAGGATTTGATTGTGGCAGAAGTCCAGACTCTTTTTAATGCAGGTCTCTCTGTCCTCTGGCTCCCTCTGCTGGGAGACTCACGTACCTGCTTGCCGTTGTGAGTGACAGAAGACAAAATGGTGCGGAGAGTCTTGATGCCCATTGCGATATCCAGCAGATGGGCAGCAAAGAAGAAGTTGTTGAAGTGTCCGAAGATGGACATGGTGGTGTACCAGATCAGATACAGGAAGGACTGAAATGAGAGAATTTAGAGAAAATATTACAAAGCTTTTATATTAATTAAAGTGTGGATTCAGACTAATACAAAATAAATGCAGTGAACATTCTTACATTATCGGTTAAAACAACGCCCAGTTTCCAGATGTGGTACTTGGTGTCAATGGAGCTCAGCCTGTTGATTAAAATTTTTTTTTTTTAAATCCAAATTTTTGTTTGCTAAGTTTAATTTTAAGTCTTTTAGACTGTATGAAACACAAGTGTCTATCAAATCTAAAAATACAAATAAAATTACAGTAAATGTTTTTTTTATATGGGTGATTGACAGAATGCAAGAATTAAACCAAATGGCCGGTGGTCATGATGTATTTGCAGGTCTCACCAGGACACGAGCGAGGCCTCCTTCTCTTCAGTCTCCACAGTGGGATCAAAGTCTAGAGCGGTCTGGTCCAGGCCTAAGAGCTCAGCGATGCGTTCAGCTCCATACAGGTCACCGTACTTGTTGATCACCTATGCACACATGGGATGGAAATCTGAAGGGCTCTATATTTAGCTGCAAATAGTCTGCAAGACCATATTCATTTCTATTACAGTTTTACAGTAATTTACAACAGATTCCATAATAATTGATGCTTAACTGCTGCTTAACAGTGTGTAGTTATTCTTAAGTGCTGTGCTTGTTTTTACAGCACAAAGAAGGCAGACTTACTTTGCGTTTGATGAACTTGTCCCAGTAGTTGTTTGGGAAGGACCTGCAGTAGGAGCCAAAGACATCTTTATTAAATGATTTCACATTGATATTTTAGATTAATCTGTAAAGTAGTGTATCTGGCGAATAACTCACGGCGTGTTGATGACCAGACGATCCCATTGGCCTTTGATGTCGTCGTCAGAGGGTTGTTCAGTGATGTAGAGACCATCGAACTCAAGCTCTCTGGCAATCTCCTTCTCCCTCTTGAACACCACCAAAGGCACCTGAACATGAGAGATCCCACAGTTGGTTTATACTGGCTCTCAGGTAACAGGTAGAGACGGTGCAGCGGGTCACAGCGTACCTTGAGGCAGTAGTATCCGACCAGACACACGAGCGAGATGACAGTGTGGAAAATGGCCAGGAAGCGAAGGGTTGGTAACATGTAGCCTGTGCTCTCCTGAAGCACAAACTCATCCATGTCGAAGAGTGTGTTCTCGTCGTCCTCCTCCTCCTCCTCCTCCCAGCGGTTCTCATCAGGAATATCTTCCTCCACTTCTCCAGTGACCTTAAGATTTACATAAATGTTAGCAAAGAGCGACAGTCATAGCCCAGACCCTAAGACATGCAAACCAGGGCCCACAGTTTTTCCATTTAACATTGATTTGATTTCTTCTCTGATTTCCAAACATCCCTATCTTGAGAAAGTTTATTTATTCTCTGTGACTTTCTGCAGATTTCCAAAAGATCACAACTTTGAACAGATGTTTAGTTTGCAGGCGGCTTGACATTTCTTAGGTTTAGTTCTGTTCAAACAGGAAAAGCAACGACAGTACCAAACATTTTTTAATTGTTACCCTGTCAAAGATGTTTACAATGAAAAGCGGGGTGGCAACTATTCATTCATTATTCATCTTAACAATAACATATCAGTGACTCAGTGTGACATAGTGGAGTACATCTATACAAGGATAATACAAGTTATTCTCCCCATTTCAAGAAATCCATTGATTATTATTCTATAGCAGTATATTTGAATAATTTTGAGGTGAAAAGTTGCTTTGTGACACTATTAAATTCATTGTCATCAGCAGGTTACCTTGTAGAACAGCAGAATGAAGTTGATGGCAAAGCACACAAACAGAGCCAGGAAACGGAGGTTATAGAAGTTACGAGCCAGGTAATTCTGTAAACAAAAACAAAGATCAAGATCAAACCTGACTGCTTTATGTATTATATTAGATACTATGTAGAGCATAGTTTAGATTCATACCAGCATCTTGGTTGTATAAACGTCCAGAACGGCAACAACATTGGCCATGAAGGCAGGAGATCTGGCCTGACTTGACTTGGCTCTGGGTTTCTCCTCAGCTGCTGGCTCCTTGGCCTCCTCCTCCTCCTTTGGTTTATCCTCTTTTTCCTTCTTCTCGGTACTTCATGAGACAAAACAAATGATTTATGTATTAACTAGATCTCTAATTAAATCTTTACAAATCACTAAGTGTAAGCCCTCATGATCATTTACAGCTTAGAGAAAGATTAGATCTTATATCCAGTTTGATTTGAAAGCTGTGTAGTTATGGTTTAGGCTCATGTTTCTTAATTGTATGTGTGTGCTTTACTGAAATAGTTTCACTCACTCTGCTTTCTCTGGCTCACTCTCAGTGGTTTCAGCGGGTTTAGCGGTAACCTTCTTCTTGTGTTCGGCACTAGAGGCCTCACTAAGTTCAGACACGTCGCCAAGACCTGGCTCCACATGCTTCCCTCCTTCCTTTTTATGCCCCCCCAGTAACTCCATCATCATGTCCACCTCGCCGACCTCTCCAGTCGGCGTCGCAGCTATGTCCAAACTGCCTGTCGACTCCAGCACCTCCACTTTCTCCCCTTCAATCACATCGCCATGGACACCAAACTGAGTTGGGTCAGGCATGTTGCCGAGTATGTCCGTCACTTTGATGTTCTTGGCTCCCTCGACCAGGCCCCCGCCGAACATGGAGGACCAGACGAGATGGAAGAAACCGAAAATGAGGCTGAAGATTCCCTTAAAGAAGCCGATGAAGAGCATCCAAAAGAAGGAAAAGAAGCCCACAATCACCTCCTTGATGCTCAACTTTTTCACTTTTTTAAATTGCTTGCGAAGATTCTTCACTGAAACCATTTGCCGCACATTTGCAATCTTCTTCTTGACTGAGCGGCAAGCAGTGGTGAAAGCTGAGGCAGTCTCGGAGCCCTCCTCTTCTGAAGTCCATTCATCCAGGATGCTGTGTACTTCCTCCTCTTCCTCCTCCTCAGGTTGCTCAATTGCATCAGGCTCAGAGATTTGTGAAGCCAACTGCATCTCAAAAATAGTGTCCTCACAGAAATTAACAAACATCTCCATCTTCTCGCTCTCCGTGCCCTCATTGACCACATCAAAGATAAACTGGCGCTTGGACTCTTTAACCTGTGGCTTCTCCCACTGCTCACGGCTCGACTCGCTGATCTCAAAGTACACCCTCTCGATGCGTTTGGCGCTTCCCATGATTTCAATGCGGCCAAGGTAAGGTTCAAAGTAGCTGAGTAGACTCTCTGCCAGGTTGAGGAAACTGCCGAGGCGAGAGTCGTGAGGCATGTGCTCCGAGAGGTTGGTCAGCAGCACAGCCACATTGAAGCCAATGTCTTTGGCCGGCTCATGGAACCGCTCCACAAACTCTTTGTAGTTAAACATATCGTTCTCATCAGCCTCAGTGCAGGACAGCAGGAACTCAATCTCTGTTTGGGTATACTGCTTCTGGCTCTCCATAGACTTCTGAAACTCCTTCTTAGAAATGAGGCCCTTATACTCGGGGTCATACTCTTTGAAGTTGTCAGAGGTAGTCAAGTCCTTCAGCTTCAAGAACATGTCAAAGAACTTAAGGATCATCTCCATGTTGCTTGATGACTCCACCAAGGTGTCCACCATCTGTTTTCCGATTGTTCCATGAACAATATTACCTATATGTATATATATAAGGAGTACAGATTAATAATCTTTATATTGGAATATTTATACATTACATGTCTTTGTATAGTCTGTTTGGTCTCTTACCCTCGAGCAGCGATAACAACATGACCACCATGTCCTTTTGTAAATCCATCAGCTCCTTTAGCAGCTCGATCTGACTGGAATCCTACAAAAGTAAAGTTATTTTATAAGCATCCATAATACACATTTTCACATTGCCTCATTAACTGTAATATTCTTGTACCTGTGAGAGCTTCATTTGCATGTTTGCAAAAACGTGCAAGAAGCCCACAACAGCATCCCACAGTCTGCTGTGCGCCAGACTCTGTTGGTTTCCGATACATGGCCCCTAAAAAACAAAAAGACAATTTGAAATACACACACACAATGAAAAGTCAAAGACATGATGAAATAAGGTTTCACCTGAATGTACTCAGTAAGGGAGTTAAATATCTGTTTAGCCACATCCAATGCTTTGGAGAAATTGACTTTTCCAGTCTCGTCAATGATATCTTTACCAGAGTAGTACCAGTAGAAATCACTAATAGATTCCTGTAGAGCAAAAAAGAAAACTTTTGAAAATATTTTGAAAAAAAAGAGTTAGTTTTGTTATACTAAAGTTCTATTTCATCCCTCCTGACCGCCAGGGGCGGTGCATTAAGCACTGGATGATCATCTTTGCGCATGCGCAGGTCGAGAATCTGATATCAACAAACGCGGGTTATTTAGTCACGTGATACTGGGAGCTCAGTCCATTTTTATCTTCATGCGCGTAGGTTCACTTTGTTGTGGAGACTTGTGTTATACGATCCACAATTGTTTATACACTCAGCTCGTAGCTTGTAGCCTCGTGATGTGTGAGTTTCTGAACCACAATCGGAGCAGCGGGAGTGTCTCGCCCTCCAGGGGCTGCACGAGCTAGACGTTGTTTGTACATTACGGACGACGGTAAGCTACAGTCCACAGTTGTCTGTGCAACAGATGGTAAGTCCATTTTTCGAGAGATAAGTTTGCTTTCCGTTTTCGGCTAAGCTATACACTGTTAAATGTCCGCCGTGTTCGACTGACCTATATATGTTTGGTTTGTCTTCCGTGCTCGTGTAAGCTATACATTTGTGAATGGTTGCCGTGCGCGCGTGAGCTACATACTATTGGTTTACTTTTTGTGTTCGGCTAAGCTATACACTACTGAATTGCCGCCGTGTTGGCTGAGATATATACTTTTGGGTTGTTTTCCGTGTCAGCTAAACTATATATATTTTGTAAATTGCTGCCGTTTCGGCTGAGCTAAATACTATTGGTTTGCTTACGTGTTCGGCTAAGCTATATATTTTTATGACTTGCCGCCGCGTTCAGCCGTGCTAAATACTTTTGGTTTGCTTTCCGT
This sequence comes from Perccottus glenii, assembly GCA_024416835.2. NCBI lineage: Eukaryota > Metazoa > Chordata > Actinopteri > Gobiiformes > Odontobutidae > Perccottus > Perccottus glenii. The sequence goes on along the minus strand of CM044564.2, from coordinate 7,345,474 downwards.
GTTCGGCTAAGCTATATATATTTTCTGTATTGCCGCCGTGTTCGGCCATGTGCTAAATACTTTTGATTGGCTTTCCGTGTTCGGCCAAGCTGTATATATTTTGTGAAATGCTGCCGTGTTCGGCTGTGCTAAATACTTTTGATTGGCTTTCCGTGTTCGGCTAAGCTATATATATTTTGTGTATTGCCGCCGTGTTCGGCCGTGCTAAATACTTTTTATTGGCTTTCCGTGTTCGGCTAAGCTATATATATATTTTGTGTATTGCCGCTGTGTGCGGCTGAGCTAAATACTATTGGGTTGACTTCCGTGTTTGACTAAGCTATACACTATTGAATTGCCGCCATGTTCGGCTAAGCTATACACTGTTAACTTGCTGCTGTGTTCAGCTTAAGTAAAAGTGTTATTTGATGGTGTGGCACGAGGGTTACAGTGTAACTTCGGTTCCAAGTAGCATCCCGCGGTGGAATCACTAGTCGTCATTGTACTGTACTGGGGGTCACTAGTGGCGTTTCTGGCTTGACCTGATCTCCCCTGTATACGGCTAGTTATTGACTGTCATGCTGGAGTCCCTGTGCTGTAGGGTCATTGGCCCCCCCTCGAGCTTGAGGATGGCCATGATCTCGGCCCCTCCTGCTTGGGAGTTGGTCATCTCAGTGAGGGCTTCACAGATGAAGCCTGTACAAACTGCAGCATTATGCCCCGGTCTGTACGGATGGCTGGGTTGACAGCTGTTGAACAGCCTAGGGCTTGGTCAACAGACTTACAGCCTGCTCAGTTACCAGCTGGACAGGTTACATGGCTAAAAAGCCCGGCTAATGGGGCCACGCCTTCTATTCTGGACAACTGTCCAAGAAGGTGGACATTCTTTCTTCAGAGTTTGGCTGGAGAATGCCTCGAGGCGGCTGCACATGTGCAGGACGTAGCCTCTCTTTGTAAGGATGATGCCATTTCGGTGGCGGCTTCAGACTCGTACTTTCAGGAGACTCGAGACGAGCCCTGAAGCGCCTGAAACCGGGTCCCAGGACTCTACTGGTACTATGGAGGATACGGACAACTCAGCCGCCTCAGCCATTAGGACGACCCTGGCTCGACTACAGCTGGATGACCACCACTGCGACCGGTGGCATCCAGCGCATTTTCCGACGGCATGGTGCTGCTACCTCTTTTCTGGTGCCCCTTCTGTTGAGTATATTAAAGATCACAATGTGTGCTAGGCAGATGTGAAACATTTTCACGGCCTACTTCCACTGGAAGAATGCTCGCTTCAATGCAGTGCGCCCCCAAAATTGGTTGGGGTCATATGCCTTAAGTGGTAGCAGCTATAATTGTGGCAAAGCCATGCCACCAAGGTGGCATGCTAGGTGCCCGCGACTGCAGTGTCGGGCCACGGTTGACTTGCTGTGTTAAGCGTATGATGCGGGGTGCGACTGGGACTGATCGGGAATTCCCCGTCCCATTTACTGCTGGGCCTTGTGTCTTCGCTGGAGGCCACTGGGGTTGATATGCCTACCCAGGAATTAATGGATACTTCTCTGCAGACCTTCGCTCTCATGACCACTGACTGAGACCTGCAGAAGGACCCTACGGGGCTTACCAGTTGCCCGAGAGGTGCTCTTCGGTGCGGCTGCGGTTGAGGCCCTACATTGCACGGCTCAGGCGTCTGAGACACGACAACAGTTAGCGGGCCTTTACAGACGGACGATTGCTCAAGCTGTGGCTGGCCCTCCTGCTACATTTTTCCGTCCTTTTGCCTTTCTAGTTTTGCCACTGCAGGCTCGTTTGCGGTGCCCCGGCAACCAAATACAAGATCTGGACGTTTTTCCAGGTGATCGTACGGGGTTTAGGACCCCTTGTTTTCCTCGGCCTACACAACCTGGTCGTCAGACCTGTTGGTTGTGTTACCCTGGAGCAGCTCTCTTACTGAGTCGCTCACAGCCCTGACATCTGGGTGCTGACCACTGTGTCACAGGGACATTGACTTCAATTCCGACGCTGATCCCAGTTTTGGCCAGGTCAGGATGACTGTCATCCGAAACCCGGCGAGAGCCAGTACTTTCAACCAGGAGATCTCCACCCTGCTGGCACAGGGGGCGATAGTTCCTGTAGACACCGGCGTGATCAAGGGGGTGTTAATTGAGATATTTCCTAGGGAAAAAAAAAAAAAGCGACCTATGTCCGGCCCCCAATCTACGAGGTCTCAATGCGTTTTTAAGAACTAGACCATTCTACATGTTACGCACTGGTGAAGTGCTCTAGGCGCTCTCCTGCGGCGAAGGGTTTACTACAATCATCCCGAAGGAGGCATACTTTCACGTCCCGATTTCGGAACATTACTAGAGATTCTTGTGATTGCCTTTCAAGGGAATCGTTTTCAGTTCTGGGTCCTTCCTTTCGGGTTGTCCCTGTCTCCCAGGGTATTTACTCAAGTCGTGGCAGCAGTGCTGCCGCCTCTGCGGGTGCGGGGTATCAAGATTCTGTACCTCGACGTTTGGCTCATATGCGCAACCAACCCGCACACAGGCCGTTCGAGACACAATGGCTGTTCTCGAGCATATAGAGCTCTTGGGCCTGTGGGTGAACTTCGAAAAGAGCAAGTTCCGGCACAGCGTACAATCTTTCTTGGTTTCAGTCTGAACACAATCCCTATGGAAGCACAATCCCAGCGGTCAACGGCATGGTAACAATGCTGTCCGCTTTCGGCGTGGCAGGGCACTGCCTTTGTTGCCTTGTATCTTCAACTTCTTGGCTTGACAGCCGCCTCCAGTGTGGTGCCTCTGGGGCTGCTCTCGTTGCGCCCAGGGCAGTCTCGGTGGAGGGACAGGGATTGGATTACACAAAGCATTCCCCTGGGCTCTCTACCAGTGTGGACAGAGGTTGTATGTACGGAAGCCTCCTTCACACGTTGGGGTGCGATGTGGCAGGGCCGCATGGTCCAGAAGGAGTGACCCCGACATCTGTACACAGAACACATGAATGTTCTGGAATTTAATTGCCGTACATCTGGCCATGCGCCATTTTCTCATAAATCTGTGAGGCTGGCTTGTACTAATTTGTTCTGACCCATTGTCCCCTGTGGTTCTCTCTGGACAGCACCAGTCAATAGGCCTGGAGGTGCTGGCGCACGATTGACCAACAGTGCTCCTATACAAGTTTCCTCCGTTCCCTCTAATGGACCACATACTCTGCAGAGAGCTTCAGGAGGGACACGGACTCCTCCTGGTGGCCCCTACTGGCCGGCGAGGACGTGGTGTCTAATTCTATGCAGGCTCTGCTGCGGCTCCCCTAGGCATCTCCCCTCCAGGACAGATCTCTTGTCACAGATGGGGGGCGAATATTACATCCCAATCCCGATTGCCGCCAGCTGTAGTACTGGCCGTTACAGGGCCTGGATCAGGCTTCTTTGAGTTTGGCAGGGATGTGGAGCATACCATGAGAAATGCCCATTTCATCAATTGCCCCATTTCATCCATTCTATCCATTCTATCGTTTTACAAGGACTCCTGCATCGGGGACGGTCGCCGTCTACCCTGAAGGTATATGTGGCACCAATCGCCTGTCGACATGGAAGTCGATGGCAAAACTGTCGGCAGTAATAGGGTATTCAGTTGCTACAGCTGACCCACTTTGATACAGGAGATTTGTGTTGGCATCTATGCCCCGTCCGAGCACTAGAGGGGATGTAAAAGCAACTGCTGCAATGCACAAAACAAACCGGTTGTTTGTTTGCTATGCTGGTCCACATAAGGGCCAGGAGCTGCCTAAACAATGCTTGGTGCACTGGGTGGTGAGTACGATTAACCAGGCGTACAATGCCCGTGACCAACCACTACCGGTAGAGTGACACCGCACTCCTACAAGGGGCATTACTACTTCCTAGGTAGCAATGACTAGGACGCCTTTGGCGGTAGTTTGTGCTATGGCTTCATTGACTAATCCATGTTCACTAGCTTTTACAGAGTGAACATCCACTGGAGGAAGTTCTACAACAGGACACTTCTACGTTCTGATAAGTTATGCTGAATTAGGGTCTGCTGATTCCTCGTGACCTTGCTGGTATACGTCATCCAGTGCTAAATGCACCGCCCCTGGCGATCAGGAGGGATGAAATAGAACGAGAGTTACGAATGTAACTACGGTTCTATGAATCCCGGATGACCGCCAGGGCAGCCGGTCCCGCGGAATCCTTGTACTTGCAAGAAGGTAAAGGGACTGAGCTCCCGGTATCACGTGACTAAATAGCCCTGCGTGAGTCACCGGGAGGTCACAAGTGACTTTGTTGATATTAGATTCTCAACCTGCGCATGCGCAAAGATGATCATCCAGTGCTTAATGCACCGCCCCTGGCGGTCATCCGGGATTCATAGAACCGTAGTTACATTCGTAACTCTCGTTTACAAACCTGAAGACGCAGCAGGTAGTCCACAGTGCTGATGATGATGTTGACTGTTGTGGTGTTTCCGGTTTGGGTTCTCAGGAAGTTCTGGAAATCTATTATTCCATGTTTTACACATCATTATTATTAACAAACACTTACAGTATATAAAACATAGAAAGAGTAGAAAGACATGGTCTCACCTCCATTATGGCCCTCACACAGAAGTTGCAAAAACCGGAACAAGTCTTTGGTAAAGTCGTCGTTCTGTAGCACTTTGGAACCTTTTAGTAAAAGCTATTGTTAATACAGCTGCACATCGAGCAACCAAAAGCTTAGATCTCTTTAAATGAAAAGGGACAGATATGAGACTCCCCTCTAAAGCATTTAATATGAGGCAAGCAGGAAAGGTGTTTTTGAAGTTTGGGATCTTTAGATTTCAGGTTGAAAACTGAATCCAAAGTGCTTTTTGTAAAAAAGTGTTTTAAAATAGAAAAACACTTGGACAATTCCATAAGCTGGAACCCTGATAACTTTCACATGCAGGCCCCTGACTGAGCCTGAAGAAGCAGAGGAGCAGAGGACAAAGTGGTAACGTTATTCTTTAAGAAATAAACCATAGGGTCAACAGAAGAGCTGAATGGCACAATGTACATTTGTGTGCAGGTAGAAACCATGTGAAAGTTAGACATCTGTATAGAAACCAGCTTTTTGAAATAAGCCCCAAATACAAAGCAAGACAAAGCTTTTCTTAGGCTGTGGACAAACCTCCAGTCAAACCCTTAGAGGTGGCACCGAGCCAGATGTTATCAGTAATAGGACTGCATTAGTAACTGTTAAGATGAAGGGAATGGGAACAAATGTCACACAAAGGACAGGCAATGTATGTGGAGATGGACTTGTGTACAGTCTGCATGCACAGTGTGTTCCTGTCCAGGGCTGCGAACAAAATAAAGCAGGGAGTATGGACCACAGATATGAAGAGGACATTCAAGGTGGAAGCATAGCCCATTCAGGACGATCTAAATTAGCTATTTACCCCGCCGAGTGTGGACTGCCATCGATGGGTTTTTAAAATGACAGGAAGGAGACAAAGAATACACCAAGACATAAGCAAAAAGAGAGGACATTGAGTTACAATACAAAGAGTGAAAAATCAAAATCATGCTGTTAAAAAATACTTTAAAGACAGAGAAAAAACTATAGTTGTGTCAATATTAGGTCTTGTAAAGTAAAACGTTTGTAAAAGTAACAAAGCCACAAGTAGTTAAAGTGAATTGTTAAACACAAGACTCATTGGAAATGTATGATGAAGACAAACATGTTGATGTCAAACATTAAGCAAAAACTGGGGAGAAAGTAGGATTAATGCTGGACCATGTGCTCTGGGATTAGATGATTTGTTTTGTTAGTTTCTCATCACAGACCACCTTTCTGAACCTCTCTGAGTGACAACCCATCCTGCAGTAACAACCTGTATTTTGAATCATCTCCACTTAAAACATTGTAACAACATGCATTCACTGACTCACAAAAGGTCAAAATATCTGAAAGGTAAAATAGAAAACCAACTCCGCATTGACACGTCTCATTAACATAATCATCTGGAGTTATTTAGACGGTTTGATTTTACATTCACACATTCGCCATGGTTCAGCATTAGCAAAGTAAAAATATATTATTAAAATCTCTTTTCGTCAAAGATTGCTTTAATATTTACAAAAGTAAGCAGAGTCATCTAATGTTTATATGTTTATAAGTGGATATTTCTAAGTCTGATATACTTACTTGAACCTTCTTCTGTCACCATCCCAAGTCCTTCTGCTTTGTTCTGCCTCTCAAAGGCATTCAAGTCCAGGACACTGGCAAAACATAGTGATGCTAAGATTCATGCCCTTCCTGTAAATAAATGATTTAAGCTTATAGTTCCTACCTGCAAGACTGCATAAGTCCTGAGAGACTCTTGAAAAAGCCTGCATCTCTTTTTTCTTTTAAGTAATCAAGCATTTTCTGGCATGTAAAACGAAAATATTTTAGACTCCATTAACACTGTCAAAGTGCACATTATCTGATGTAACGGTGCTGAGAGCCTACCTGTTGAACCTGCACATTGCCTCCATTTAAGATGGCGATGCCCAGTTTGAGGGTACAGGTCACCATGGGGCCCAGCCGACCTGAAGGCAGAGATTCAGGACAAACATGAAACCAACATATGGTAGTAGTAACTCAAGACCAATCATACAGAGAGTACAAACCTTGCATAAACTGTTCTTCATAAGAAAATAATGTAACATAACTGACACATTTATGTAAAATCAGGTAAATCATAAAAAACAATTGCCTTTCAGAAAAGTATTTTCTCATGATCAAAAAAACAATACTTTCTATTACCTTTACTGGCGCTGATCATCTGTAGCACCATCTCTGCAGCCCCACGAGCGTGCAGCCTCGCCTGCTGATACAGGATCTTCTGCTTTTCCATCTCTTTTTCCTGCAATATGTAAAAAAATATATAGTGCAATATTAAGTGAATAGGACTGTTTGGGAATATTGTGTATTTTTGTGCAATCAAGTTAATTTGAAATTAACAACCTCAAATGTCTTTTCTTTTTCTTCTTCTTCCTCTTCCTCTTCATCCTCTGCACAGCTCTACAAAAGAAAAATGAATATTAACAACAGGTAATAAGTGATTTAACTAAAGAGAAAGGTTAGACTTATTAAAAAAGTACCTTTGCCATCATGTCTGCATATGCTATATACAAAGGATCTTCTTCCAAGTAACTGCAAAGAAAAAGCAGAGTTTGTTTGGTTTGTTCTTCTTCCAGTGTGTTTACAAGTTCTTTTAGTGCCTGTCTACCACCTTCTCTCTGTCAGTGCGTTGTGGCTGAAATGGAGGATAAGTTGTTGAAGAGGATCTGGCCGGGACTCAGCCACCACTTCTTCCTCCTCCTCAACAATCTTCAATGGGGTTTTCTGTGAAAGAGCACAAGATATTAGCTCTGCATGATGTGTAAACATTACACAATGTCACAAACTCAAAAAAACAATGAAAAAGTAATTACATTCAAGTTACATGCAGATGCAATACCATCATGATCCTGTGATCCATGAAAAGGACAGGACAAGGAAGTTAAGAGTGGAAATGAACTCGGTAACCATTAAAACACATGCATATTAAAGCAAACACATGTAAGCAGTTAACTGGTGATAATGGCTGTACATGAAAAACTATCCTAATCAATCCGACACAAATGTCCAAACGTCAAAGCTGCTCTTTCTGCTTACTATTTATCATTGGTTGTATTTTTAGCTGTCTTTATACCAAGTCACTAAGCTTTTTTACACAAGTCCAAAGTTTTAGTGTTTTGATGAATTTGCTGCACGTCTGAAAGAAAATCGAATATGAAATGTGACATGACTACGCAAACATGCCACTGACGTCACGGCCACAGAACGTATTATAACGTCACCTTCACACTCACAGAATTACAGTTACAGAAAAGACAACTGATGGGTTGGATCCAGATCTGACAGCCAAACATCTATACGGCCCTCCTTACCACTGCAGTCAGAGAGGCATAGCCTGCTTTTCTAGAGCTGTGAGCGCTGGAGCTGGCCCTGGCCCTGTGTCTCCTGAGTTGGTCATGCAGCCTCTGACCACTGACGGATCTCTGTTTGAAGGGTTTTGCGCGCCTAGAGCGAGGCCCCCTGGGTGCTTTGGACGGGAACCCCACCCGAACATGTTCCCAAGGCTCAACTGGCACAGGGCTAAAGAAGCATTCAGCAGACAGGACTGGCAGAGGGGTGCCAATGCAGGGCACACGGGACAAGGGCAAGGCGAGCCCAGTACTTACTGCCAGATCCTGAACTAGCTTCTCCTCAAAGGAGTACTCCTCTGCCTCTATCCATAGTCTCTGATAGGCCGGGATGAAGTAGTTGATAGCACGATGCCTGGGGAGGGGGAGATGAGAAAAGTGGGGAGGTATGGAGAGGATGGGGGAGGTAGAGTGGTATTAGGGTGGGTCCTGGTGAGTTGTGGAGGAGACAGGAAGGAGAGATGCGAGAGGAGGAAGTGCATTTCAGGCAGGGGTTGACAGGCCAATGTGGGGTCCACTGACTCTTCTGACTGGTCGTTGAATAACAGCTGTTACTTTTATCAAGAAATGCATGCACACTATAAAGGAGAAGAACCAAACATTAATATGCTGATATTTTGACCGTTTACATGTATCTAGTCCATTTTTGCAACTATTGTCTTATTTCCTTAACAGTTTACTTGTAGTGTCCTTAAAATTTTAAAGAAATATAATATAAATTCACGACAGATCTTCGCTGACCAATCAGAATCAACAGTCAGGAGATATTTGGTTACTGGGCAGAGACTGGTCCACAGCCTGGTGGATGAGAGGAGGGGTGTTGATGGAGCATTCGCCTGGTGTTTAACATTACCGTTAGCAGAGAGAACAGGAGGTCAAAGCTGGAGGCTTTGAATACCCTTTCCAGCCAAACCTCCCGATAGCCATTCAGGAAGTAATTATTAATTTTGTATCTGAGGAAGGATGAGGAAATGTTACGCAAAAAAGAAAACAACACAGAGGAGAAAGTGTTATTAGGAAAGGGATGAAGAGTTTACATGGACACACATTAAAACAAATGCCCCACCCCTCCGACTACTTGGTGACTGCTAGTTTTTGTTATATGTTAGACAAAGAAACATCTTAAATGTGACAGTTGATATAACTGACAGTTCATAAAGAGGTATAAAAGTCACCTGGGTAGATTGTAGAGCGGAGCCATACGGAAACAGGCCACCACAGCACGCTTTCGCTGTTTAGACAGCAGCTTCTGCCAGACACACTTCTTAGTTCTCAGAGGCTGCTCCACCTGAAAGAAAATAGGATTTGTCAAGTGTAACAGTAATTTATTTAAATGGAAATGGACCATAGTAAACTATAAACCATCCTCCAAGAAAATGTCATTGAAAATTTTAAACCATGGGTAGCATGCATTTATGAAAGTTTTTTTTTTTTACATAGTGTTTACATAGACATGTCTGTGATAGTACCTGCTCCAGGTGGAAAACAGCAGCAGAGATGCTTTGAACTCTGTCCACTGTGTGCTCTGGGTTTGCTCGTTCTTCACTCTTTACCACCACGTCTTTATACAGGTTCAACTGCCACTGGACCGCTGGGTCATCAGACTAAAATAAAACAACCATCAGAAGTAAAAAAGCCTGTTGTACTTAAACGGTAAATCTTCAGTAGATTTAAATAATGCAAGATTTACCTTGTCCTGGAGATGACGGTTCTGACGGAGATACTCTTTCACCTCATCATCAGTGTCTCTCTATGAAAGAAAAAATATATATTATAGATGAAGCACCAGCAGAGTGCAGGATTGGTGTTAAGTCATCCTAAGTTACAAACGTATTATATACTTCATGTCCTTAAACTCACCAGACTGTAGCGGATCTTGGCCAGAGAGATGAGCTCCTGATCTCCGGGGGTGCACATGTTGAGGCCAATAGGCAGCATCTTCTTCAGGGCAGCTACAATGAGCGACGTCTGGATGGAGTAATATTCACCACGACGGCGTTTGTGTTTCCTTTCCTGGTCCCCACCTGACTAAAAGAACAATTACAGGTAACTATTTATCACTATTTCACCAGAATCTTTCTTAGGTTTTAAATTAGTCAAAGTCAGTGCTGACGGGGAGAAAAACACAAGTAGTCATTTCCAGGATATATATATATATAATATAATAAAATTTGATTGATATTGACTGATAATAATATGATTAAACCAGGATAGATTTAGTTCCGTAAGTATTCTCTTACTTTTGACATTTTTGCTCTGCTTTCTCCGGTGAGGAAGCCCAAGTTGTTAATCTCATTCTGCACCACAAAGTTTTGTTCCTCACGCTTGAAGTTCTGTTGACAAAGGGCATTTGGGGTAAAACCAATTCATCATGAGCTTTAAACAGCAGAATCACTTTGTTGGATGAGTAGTAATGAAACATACATTTGACTTGCACCAGAGGATGAAGATCTCTGCCACTATTCGGAAAAGCTCAGTGGAGTTTGCATCAGGTTCCTTCAGCCATCGAGATCTACAAGAGCCATTTTAAACAAAATAAATTGACATTATTTACCAAGAACTTCAAAGTAAAAACTTAATTCCTGCTCATTAACTTACCTGTTAATATCTACATATCGGATAAGCATGGGGTAGAAAGCGTAAAGGTCCCTGCAAAGCACAGCAAACTCGTCCAAAATGAGCAGCTCTGCTTCCTGGTTGTCTCCTTTACTGTCGGCCTTCAGCAGCTCCTCTTCAGCAGCAACCTACGTTTAGACAGCAACCAAGAAAATCCAACCACTCATTTGGTGTAATTCTATTTGGTAGTAAACTTAACTTGAGCCTGCTTTCTTATTATTGATGCATATGAGTCAACATCTGTGAGACTATACTGTTTTATTTACTACATTTTAGAAATTCACAATAATTACTGTGTGCTTTTATGCATTTACCTTCGCTGTCTTCTTTCTTAGTTTGTTCAGTGTGGGCAGGAAGTGGGTTTGTAGTAGGTCTGCACCAGCTTTACAGATGATCGGCTGAGAGTAAACTAGAAGAGAAACACATTCATACACTTGAGCTGGGAAGGAAGTTCTTTGTTATTTATATTGATATGTTAAGTACCTGCAATTCTCTTCATCCAAGGTGCATCATCAATGCCCAAATTGTTGTTGAGAATCCTAAGGATGTTTCCCAGGATGATGCTGAGATGATCTGACGTCACCATTGTGCAGCACTGTGTGTCCGGAGGGCAGTTCTCCGGACCTTTCTCCCACCAATAAGACAGATAGTTGCACAGCATGGGGAGAATCACTTCAATGACCTACAAGAGACAAAAGGAAGTTTAACTTGGCTTTACATGGTGCAAAAAGCCTAGGTATGAGCCTTCATATATCCCATCTTTGCACCAAACCTGTGGCATGTCACTGTAGCGTGCTCCCGATTCAGAGATATCATTAACATCTTTAAGCAGTTTGTCAAGTCGGGGCATCTCTGGACACATCTCCTCCACTGAATCAGGCATACTAAGGACTAAACAAGAGAAACAAGCAGACTTTAGAATAACCTACACCTACGCACAGCTTACCATTATAAATAAAGCTCAGAAACTCACTGGCCCTCTCTCTGGGGGTCTTGGTATTGAAGACAGAGAGTGGGTTGTGTGCATTGAGGTGAGGCTCCAAGAACGCCACAGGCATGGCTCCCACCACCGTCGCCAGGCTTTCCCCAAGTGCAGGCAGATGTCTGAGTAGAAAAGCACACATACATCAACACACCATAAAAAATTCTGTAAAACTCATCATTAAAAAAATGGTAGGTTACAGTACAATATTATGGCATTTGAGTTTTAATACAAAGTTGTTGTTTTTACCTCTCCATAAAAATATTCTTTCCTGTCCCCAGAGAGTATAAACAGGTGAGAATTTGGTAACAGGACAGCTGCACATCATCCACTGAAACAAGAAATTAAATAAAATCAATGAATACAACAGGAGGAAAGGGGCAAGTTTGTAATTTCCAAAAGAGTGAGTTAAAGATGAAAACTAACACAAGAGATCTGCTGCAAATTCATAAGTTGTGATGTGTTCAAAGATGGCTGTGAGGATGGGCAGCAGGGCAACAGTCACATAGTTAATGTTCTGGCTGACACTCTTCATCTGGGCTCGAGACTGCATGAATTTCCCCAGTTTCAACATCTCCAGGAGCTTATCAAGATCCTCTGCAGCATTTTCAAAGAAAGCCCGAAATCCGGCTTTGACGAGCTCTGACCCTGACTTCATCACAGTTCTAAGGAAAGGGTAAAACAGCAATTGCTCAATTCAAAGATACTTTATATATGTTTTTTTTCTTGCACTGGTTAGTCTAGCTCATGCATGTCTTACCTAGTGTCTAGTGAATGTGCGAGGATGTGCAGACAGCTGACCATCATTGCAGAGTCACTCCCTGCAACACAAACATTTATTATAGATATACTAAGAAGTTCAAAGTGCAAAGAGCCACACGGAAGGCGTTACAACCTTACCAAAAAGAGAAATCCTGTGTCTAACAAGAGCTGCCAGCTTACAGAAAAGGCTGGAAAACACATAAATTCAGAAAAGTACTGAAGGGAAAGCATTTGGAGTAGAGCAAAGAGTTAGAGCAAAGTGAAAAGAAAAAGGCAAAGCAAAGAGGCGTGATTCCAGAAATATAAATAAGCTACTGTTTTTTTTTTTTTTTACCTTGTGACCATTTCTTTTTCCTTGTTGGAAGCACATCCACAGCTGCTCAGGGTGACGTTGAGTGTAGACAGGAAATAAAGGAAGTGATTCTTAAATGCCTGATCTATCAAAGCAGCACCTGTGGAGAAAAAGTTCAACTGTGAAATAAGACAGCAGGAGAAAGTACATTTAAGTACTCTAAAAAAGATCACTTTATATCAATAGACTTTAAACCTTGGCAAAGAACTTGATTTCCTGGTCATGCGGCGATTTATCTGTCTTTCCACTGGTGGCCATAGCCTCTAAAACAAAAACAAAAAAAGTAATTGTCATCATCAATTTTATAGTTAATAAAGTTAATAGTTAATAAACTGGAAATGTTCTTTAAGTGTTTAAAATGACACAAACCGAGATGAGCAATGAATTCCTGGGCAGAGTCTACATATTTTAGCAATGTCTTGAGGAACCTGTAGGCGTGACGCTTCTCAATAGATGATGAGTCCTGCTGTATGTCCTTCAGACCCCTGAGAAAAAAAATACAAAAACAGGTGTAATGTCAATCAACTAACAGCAAAAACAATTACATAAATCAATATGTTTAATTGTATATGTGTTTAATCTCACCTTGTGATGGTATATCCGCTGATCTGCAGGTACTTAAAGAGGTCTTGGGCTTTTTCTCGGTCTCTATACTTCTCTTTAGCCGTCAGGGTGTCATAGGGAACCAGCAATGGGTGGGTCCCTCCTGCTTTTCATTTACAAAAAAAACATGTGGTGATGCAATATGCTGTATACTGTGCTGAAACATTTGGGTAAACACTCTATACTTGCAGACCTTTACTTATCAGCTCAGTTTTCTTCTTTTTAGCCCAAATGTTGTGATAGTTTTCTGCTACCACTTCAACCATGCCCTGTAGATACAACAGTATTCATGTAACAAGATTTCATCAACATTTTTGAGCAGATTTTGTGCATAGTCTAAGGAAAACAAACCTGTAACTCTCTTGACAAAATGACATTGTGCAGGTCCATTGGATCAGGATCGAACTCATTACCCTACAGGGAGAATGGGTAAATAGCCACATAATGACATGACAGCATATACTATAGGTTGCATATATAATAGGTTCTGGCAGCTTGCTGTAAACATGTTGTAAAAATTGGCAGCTCCTTTTTCCCCATTAACAACATACTATAATTGATATAATTAATTATCTTAGATTACCTGAGATTCTGTCTTTTTCTGCTTCACACTTTCTTGTTGTTGGAGCATGGCTTCTCCCTCCTTGGTCCTTTCAATGTTCCAGCCCATCGCCAGCATGCTCTTTAGTGACTCCTTGACTGGCCAACGATATTTCTCTCTCCTAGGAAATCAAACACTCATTCTTGCTTATCTAAGAAGTGAAAATATTTAGATCCAGACAGGGATTTTGTGTCTGAGTGCATTTACCTTGTCACTCAGAGATTTGTAAGGCTTCAGCAGAGGATGGGTTTTGGCCTGATCATTCACACTGTCCCCAAGTTTCCAGCCTGCTGATACCTGGGACAACATTTGTTCGCATGAGATAAAAAGCCTTCAAATGTAAAATAGGCACATACAGTATTGTTCAAAATAATAGCAGTACAATGTGACTAACCAGAATAATCCAGGTTTTTAGTATATTTTTATTGCTAAGTGGCAAACAAGTTACCAGTAGGTGCAGTAGATTTATTCAAAGTAACCTGTTTTTCTGAACAATGTCTTGAACGACCCATTTTCCTCAGGCTTTTAAATGCTTGTTCAACAAGTGCTGGTGGCTTCATCCAAAATTGATGACCTCAGTGATTGAATGCCACACTGCTATTTATTTATTTATTTATTTATTAACACGCCCTTTCAACTAATTGCCCAATTGCACAGCCTTAAGAGCGTGCATATCATGAATGCTGGGTCTTGTTTGTTTTCTAAGAATCTACTGCACCTACTGGTAACTTGTTTGCCACTTAGCAATAAAAAATATACTAAAACCTGGATTATTCTGGTTAGTCACAGTGTACTGCTATTATTTTGAACAATATTAAGACAAACCTTCTCTGAGGTCCACTTGTCATGGGAATGCTCTGCATATTTGTTGGCAATGTACTCAAGTTTTTCAGGAAGTGAGATACTGCAAAGTATAAAGGATGTTAAAAATGATTGGGAAAGAAGCTGTTGAAAGGACTGAATGATAGGGATATCATATTATCAAGATTAAGACAGCGCACTCACTTGGCAGTGTTGACTGGTTTGGGGTCGAAGTTGCCCTGTGCATCTACCTGTGATACCTGCTTCTCCACTGTTGCCCCAAGACTGGCATCCACAAAGTCCGGAGGCAAAGCTCCAGCAATGGTACAAAGGCAGGACTTAGCCATTTTAAAAAGTTCAGCATCATATTTCTACAAAGGGCATATTTGAATAAGTGACTTTATTTAAGCAATGCATGATATTGTGTGTAAGGTGTTAAACGAATGGACTGAGCAGAGGTAAAAAGAGAAAAAAAAACAGACAGAGCAGGAATATTTTGCAACAGCCTGTCAGACATAGATAAATGATTCATCTATTTTAGCTTTGCCTCAGCTGCACTCCTCACAAGACCGTCATTGTGCTTCACAGCTCCTACTTTCAGAGAGGTCAACTATCTCACAGTTTGACAATCATCATGCAGACTTTTAGGATAATATATATATAATATCTACAGATGCAATTATAATTATGTATATGTCTATACCTTTTGAGAAAGGGAGTTAAATATTCCCCAAAATAGTTTCTTAGTCAAAAGCAGCTCCTCCTCAGACGCTATGCCTAAGAGGCCCATCCCTGATGGCAGGCAGTAGTACTTCCAGTTCTGTTCATAGTGGTGGGTCAGCAGCTTCAGACCAAAGACACAACAAATCAGAGGGCTTAATCGAGCTATAAGCATAGTTAGAGTAAGCTCTGCATGAAAACAACTGATACAATAATTGAGTGGACAAAACAAAAACTTAACTGCCCTAAACACTCAAATGTAAGTGTCTATTGCCTCACCTTAAGAGGGATCTTGCAGTAATCTGAGAGCATAGGGACGTCAAATACCAGCCGTCTTAGCAGCTGTTGCATCATGGATGGACGCAGATGCCTGTTTAAAGCATGATTAGCTGTCTTTGTCATTCATCATTAAGGTAAATAAATCTAGAGGCTGTGACAAATTATTTATCAACAAAGCTTGACACAAATATCTGACGGCAGCACTGTTAAAATGAAAAGTTGTTCTGTAAAACACTGTAAATCACTATTTGTCATTCAAGTCTGACACAAGCTTGGCAGGACTTACTTGCAGATAGCCAGCAGACACTCTTCAATAGCATCCCTTTGGGCTTTGGTGAGTGAGCGGCCTTTGGACAACCTGTAAATGGTCTGCAGCGTTGAGTCGACCAGCTGAGCGTGGTGCTCTGTGTTGGCGAAGAGAGCAGCGCAGCGGGTCAGCAGAGGCAGCAGAGCAGAGCCAATGTAACGGTTCATGGCCAGCGCTGTCTCTGTGGTGCTCAACGTCTCCTGTGGGACAAAAACCAATACATATTTGTAAAGATGTGCACAAAACTCTAAACATGGTCAAAAGTTTTGAAGATGTAGTAGTGACAGTCTCACGAGAAGGAAAAAAGAAACAATGCCATTCCATAGATTTTCATTGAGTCCATAGAAACTCACAGTGTCCAGAGAAGCTGAAGCTCTGAGATCTGGCAAAAAGCCGACCTCCAACATCTGCAGCAAAAAGGCCTGGTCCTCGATGCCGTACACTCTGTCAAGGAAGAGCACCATGGGAGCCTTGTGGTCGGGGCAGAAACAAGCCGACATGTCAGGTTCGGACACTGTGCCATCTGAAAGTGAAAAGCACATTATTTTCTATTAGAATCTAATTTAAAGTAAAATAATGTGCACATATATAAAGGAAGTGGCAAAATAATACAAAGAAAGGATGTCAAAATGATGTAAAAACACAGCAAACAGTAATTTTAGACATGAGATTGTAGAAAGGAATTCCAAAAGTAATTTAAGTCACAGTTTGCTTTCTTAATGGAAAATGACTCAAAGACAATTGGATGTGAAGTTTTTATGTTTGTGTTTGCTGAGAGCACTTTAGGTAAATAGCACAAATTAGAGTAGCCTAAAGACATGATTTTTTTTTCTACACTGAACAAACAGAAAGACACAGGCAGCCATCACAACAAGCCCACCTTTATTAACCACAGGCATGCTGAGAGGGATACTGATGACTCCAACCAGGTCGGTAGTAGGGACCAGAGAGCGCAGGATTGCTCGGATACGCAGTGCCTCGCCTTTGCCTGCATTGATAAGCTGTACAAGATGCCAACAGACGCTGAACAAATGCAGGACTGTGCTGTGTAAAGCTTCTAATGTTGCTATATGCCTTCACATTAAAAGTATTTTACAGCATGTTGATGTATTTGACAGTTTAAGGTGTCGAAATTCTTACATGCATCTCTGGAGCACAGCGTCCCAGCAGGTCAATGAGGGCAGAGTAGAAGGACATAATGGCATTGCCCATGTGAATAACTTCTGCCTCTTCTTCACCAGAGCTAAAAGATACAACACATAAACAAACTGTCTGCTGGGCATTTTATTATTCCTGTAAAGATAGGTTAAAAAAGTGTTTAACAGGGGATTATAAATATGTATTTTTACCAGCTTTCCAATTCCTCTCCACACTGCTGCTTTTTAATAGGAAGAGATATAATTTAATATCTTTCCCTATTAAAATGCAGCTACTGTATTACAGCCTTTCCATACTAATGTGTTCCAATGCTACCAGAAAAGTACAGGCACTGCAGCTTCCATCAATCTCAAACTTTTAAATTACATGACTTAGTCTCCATTAAGGAATGCTTCGCCATACGCATTTTTCATGTATTTTTTAAAAATGTGATAGAATCTAAACCTATAATATATAATGAAATAACTAGAAAAGTCTTTGAAAAGCATAGAAATTCACTGGAACAGCTGATGTATTATTTTTTTCTTCCGATTATGTGTATGCTAATTTACAGACTTCTCTGCCCTGAATCAACAAACATATGATAAAGCCCCTACCCAGTAGTGACTGCAGCAGAGGTTATGGGAAGGTCCAGGGCCGTATTTTCAGAGATCTTGATAGCTTCCTGCATAGCGGCCAGCAAACCCTGACCTCCCTCTCCTCTGAGGGCAGGGCCAAAACACTCCGGACGTCTGATCAGGAGCTTCACGACCACGTTTGCATTTTCCTCCACACTCTCACCTGAAGCAGGAACAGAATGTGCTTTATGTAATAAGACTTTCCAAGACTGGATCTATCTTAGTTAAATTTACCATTAAATGTCATTACTTTAAGGAAAACATTGTCTTAATGTTACTTCAGAATAAGAACCTGAATACTTCAGAAAGGGTTAAAATATATTTCAGCTAATCACTTTTGATGTACAAAAAAAAATAACATTAAAAAAAATAACTATTCTTACCATTGCAAAAGACAGCAAACCTCAGGAAGGACAAGTAGCGCTCTCCCTCTAAAGGGTTCCAGCCGAGGTCTGGGTAACCCTTGGCAACCAAAATGGCAGAGCTCTGAAGACCACAGCCTGCCAGATATGTCACCACCTACACACAAACACACACACACACGCGCACACAGGCACCATTTAGTGTCTCTCTGGGAGTCAAAATAGCACACTCGATCTTTTAGACTGTCAGCTTAACAGTCTTATCCTGAAGCTTCTGCTGCGTTAGCTTTTTTAGTTGGAACAAAGACAAAACATGTTCAGCATTAAGGTTTTGTATTGCTATTTTGTTTAACTATGTACTTAAATGGTTCTAATTTGTGAACTACTAAACTGTGCAAAACATCTTAAAACAATTTGAGATGGACATATTCATTATTTTAAAGCATAATGATAACTATAAATTGAAATGATCAGATGAACAATGAAGTTCTTGTCATTTTATTTGTTCACCTTCTCCAGGTCAGGCTCCTCAAGCGCCAGAGCCAGCCCATTGTTGTCCATCACTGACGAAGCTGCAACATCCAGTGGAGTAGAGCCTCTCATGGCTTCAGAAGCTAAACAGACACAGAGGAGAAACATCATTCGCAAGTGAAACACTCACTGCTCATTACTAATGATTACTAATTACTAAGTTTTTTCATAACCAGTATCAAAGTATCAAAGTATTACCCAGTCCGACACTGCTGTTCTCCAGCAAGTAGCTTCAGATGGTCAAACATGGCTTTCTGATTTTGCGCTGATGCGACAGAAGTAGCACAAGAAACGACAACAGCTGGCAACCATCTTTGGGAAAGCAATTTCCTGAGCACAAAGTCATTTCATCATAAATATACACATATTATTATGTTATGTAATTTTTATTATGTTTTTGATATTTTGGTAGATTTTAACTTTACAAATAATGATGAATTTATAACATTTAAAAATTCTCAATAATGTCAAACCTAAATTATAATATACACTGTACACAAGTCATGCTTTCTGCCAGTTTTTATGGGTACTGTAAGTTAACTACACATATCAAGTGGCAGTAAACTGGTCTGGAATTTATGTCTGAGGGGACGTGATCAGACTGCTTGAGTCACATGTTTAGAGCCTCGCTGTCTCTCTGAGGTCTGTCTGTCTAAGGTTCAATTCATGTTTGGCATTGACCAAGACATTAAATCACAACCCTCTCTTCCAGCTTCTGTCAGCACAGCCCAAAAAGGACAGGGCAGAAAGGCCTACACCTCGCTCATGCTCTGCTCTGAACGACGGCTCCCTTACCAGCTCCATTACACTTGTGGCTTTTATAGGTATTAAGCAGTTGCTCTTGGCTTACTTCAGGGCCTTAGCATGAAATCCATCAGCAATAACAATGCATTGTTTTGAAAAGGTTATCAGAGGAGATATGGAACTGGTTTGTTGGGCAATGTTTGTTGGTAATTCACTTTAAAATTTTAATACAGTGAAAATCTTAAGATGTGGACTGACAGATACCTGGGACTTGTCTCCTCCCAACACGTTTACCATGACCTCCATGACGGTCTCGTGCATGCCCAGCACTCGCATCAGATTGGGATGCTGGTAGAAAACCTTATTGTTCATAATGTCACTATAAACACAAAAATGTCAGGGTTTTAAAATGTATGGACAACTTTAGTCCTCTACAAACATCAAAAGAGACATTTATCTAGCATTAGAATTCTTACCCAAGCCCATCAATCATGAGTTTCTCCTCCTCGTGGCCCATTCGCACTGACAGCAGAGACCTAATCTGACCCAGGGATACCAACAGGTTAATAGCATCCTGCACAGATGCAGCACTAATGGTGTAAGACTTCTTCATGGCTCGGAGCAGCTCTCCAATGCCGTCATACTGTCTTCTAAGGAGGCTGAACATCACTCTGACAAGCTGTGGGTCCTGGATGTGAGACTCCTGAGCCCAGCTGGTAATGGTCTGGGAGATCAGCTCTTTCAGGTTGGCTGGAGAGATTAGAATAATCTGGTAGAGTAACACATGGCGCACCAGTCCACCATTCAACCAACATTCAGATCAAATACTGAAATAACTTAACTTGACTAAAGTGGCCCAGTGGTTTGAGCACAATAACTTTATGCTACAAAACTATAAACCCAATAACCTCAACTGCTAAATCTCTGCATAATTTTTTTTTTTAAGATAACATTGTTATTCTGAAGTTACAGCTGAACCATGGGTCAAGTCAAACACTGACATCTGTAGCAAACAAAGGGTCAGATTCAAGCAGAATCATAATGAGACACTAGACAGAGGCAGTGAGAGGGAACCAGCTGCTCTGAAGGTGACTGTCTCACATCTGCTCTGCATTTTATCAAAGTCTCCATTACAATCTGTTCCTTGTCTTCCTGCTGAAACAAGAATGCCCACTTAGTACAACACCATTTTTAATATTACTGCTGCAGTGTTTTTAACCCATCAGTGCTGCTGGAGCACCTCGTTAGGGACACTGGACCCTCTCCAGAACTTGATGGCAAAAATAACTGCCTTTAGAATTAGCCTAGAGTGTGTGTTTTATGTTGGTGTGGGAAGCATAAATACCATAACAAAATATTCTGGCCATAAAACATGCACACACAGACAGCATGCAAACTGGAAGATTGCTCTCAGCCTTTTCTTCTTGTGTGGTACCACAGCCAACAACCTTGCCTGTGGACATCACCTCTCTACTTAAAGTATAAAGATTTTCAATCAAGTGTGGTCTTTCTGAACAGGTCAAAAATATTGGTTTGGTTTCAGTTCATATTTAAATTTGAACTTTTGCAA
Organism: Perccottus glenii; assembly: GCA_024416835.2. Taxonomy (NCBI): domain Eukaryota; kingdom Metazoa; phylum Chordata; class Actinopteri; order Gobiiformes; family Odontobutidae; genus Perccottus; species Perccottus glenii. The sequence continues at coordinate 7,324,501 of CM044564.2, read as the reverse complement.
AAGGGTAGCAGAAGAGGAAAAACACAGACACCCGAGGCTTGGTAAGAACATAAATCAGATATAAATCCAACCCAAGTGTGATGTATGTCGGGATGTAGACTTTTTTTGCACATATCAGATGGAGGCTTGTTATTTGATGTTTTATTAAATGCGTTTACACAGCCTATTAGTGAACAAATCATTTTAACATATATGTTTCCAGTAACTAACTACAAGTGGGTTTTTAGGTTAATGGGACAGACCCCTCAGTTACTTACTAGGATCAGCCTGCTCTTTCTCAGTGGGCTCTTCTTCTTGTTTCTGAGGTGGTCCCTTGATCTTGTAGAGCAATGCAAGGAGGCGACCCTTTAGTGAGGTGTCTGGCTCTTCTTCCTCCTCCTCCACAGGAACTCCTGCAGAAAATACCAAAAATATTACTCAGAAAGAGAAAGTGCTTAAGTTACACGCAATAATACTCTTATTGATTGAACAAACAAAATAATTTGTTATGTAATCATTGAATAATTATTGGAAAATATTGTAATTAAAACTTCTAGTGAGGAAGCAGTGGACTTACCACAGTGCAGTCGCAGTTCTTCATGAAAGGCATTGAGTTCCTCCTGGACCTCCTCAGGACAGGGGCAGTCCTCCCCGGCACTGAAATTCAACAGGATGTTGATCTACGGAAAACAGCCATTAAATACCAATATTAACATTGAGTAGAAATATAAAAGTGGCATAGAAATAAAAAAGTAAAGAAAAAACAATTGCTAGAGGGATACGTGAATCAAATTATTGGATGTCTGAATCATCTTGACACTAGATTATAAAGTCTAGTGCCACTTGAAGATTAAAATAGTTATGATAAAATACCCATCATTTGACATATGCTGTGTGAGCTGTATGTTAGAGCTGTGAATTTGACTAAATATAAGTTGTCCTTGTGTAAGCAAATGCAGAGTCCAGTTAAAGCTATTTTGGTGCCTATTTCTGGCAGCACTTTTTAATAAACCGTGTGATGAACAGAAAGAGACAGAAACTGATCTGGGAGAAAGTTGCCTTCAGTCGACATCTGCTGTAGTTATTTGGGAAGGATCAGAGCATAGCCTTAGGCCCATGCAGATCTAAAACACTGGCTTTTTCTTTGAGGTGCTTCAGTTTTCTATTCATGTAATCCTTTTGGAACAAACTGAACACACAAAACAAAAAGAAATTTTCATCTACAAGCTATTAGCGTGAATAGAATATAAAAAAATGCACAACCGATCCTCTTCCTCAGGGAAAAGCAGATGTGTCATCGAACATTAATCTGACTGGCACTTATTTTTACTGATACAGATAACACAGTAAGCCAGAGTAAACAAAAACAAAAATAATATAAAAAAGAGCATAGTTAGTGGATTGATTATGTTGCGTTTTTTACTGATAATAAATAAAGGTTTATAGCTACATTTGAAATTGATTAATGTTCTCTCTACGCACTCCTGCTCCCTGCTATTATCCAGAAACATATACAGTATAAGTGATTATGTGACTCTGAACTGCCCATAGTAATAAATGGTTGTCTGTCCAGTTCCAGCTGAAAAAATGCATCTAATAGAGTGAATAGTACATTTATCTTACTGTTATAAAGGCCTGTATGTTTATGTTTGGGTATAAGTAAAAGGCCAACATATGTGGTGGCAAGATTATCATAAGACTCATAAGTGGGCTTTAATATGATGTCTAAAAGCACAAGTGGAACAGTCCATGTTGCTTGCTTTTATGTTTCGTTTCTTTAAATAAGATGTATTTTTAGGAATCAATCATAGTTTCCTCAGAGCATTCCTCTTAAGCATTCCTTTGGTTCAATCAAGACTAGAATGCCAAGTGTAAGGCCAACTGACCTTTTGGGATTAGAAGCAGAAAAAAAATAATTGAGCAATCCAAAATCAAAGGCACTCAGGGATCTCAAAACCCTGGTCTAATCTTCTGTTTGGGGCATAGTTATTGATTTTGGCCAGCCCCAGGCTCAAAGTTGGATTTGTTCAAATATAACACCCCAAACCTTAAACATAAATTACATCCCGAACAGGCTGTAACTCTCTGGTGAGTGTTTGGTACTATACCTGCTCCTGTGGAGGGGAACGAAACTCTTTGGTCTTTTTGGCCGTGACAGCAGCGGACATGTTGAATGCTAGCATCAGCTCATTGTATCGAAACTTTTGGTTGAACTGCAGTTTAGAGACGAATCTATCAGAGAACGAGACGATGGACTCAATGCGGTGCTTCAGCTCACAGTCACAGAAGTAGTGCAGCAACTCGCACATCTGAAAAAGAAAACAGATGAGAGTGCCACAGTAGTATTAAGTCTAAGTGTTCAATCACTATTTTGGTCACTCCAACCCAGGATAAATGATAAGTTTGTAAAAATGTGGTGTGTGTATTCAGCTCTAAGAACATTTTGTCGTTGAGAAGAGCATTAGTATTCAGATACCGCACTTTTCTGTGCACTCATGCAGCAATTTCCTTGAGTGAGATAAATCATAACATAACATCTGACAAATAAGGATTAAGTGTACCAAATCGAATAGGAAAAAGGTGGATACAACTTGAATTTAATTTAAATTCTGACAGATGAATTGATTGACTTGTTTTTGTGTAGCTACTGTTGCCTGCATACTTGTGTAAGTGTGTTTTCATGAAAATGACCTGGCGTTTGACAGACTCAGGCAGAGATTTCTCCAGCAGACCCTTTACAGGGGCTTTAGTCTCTTTGGTCTCCTCCTCTCCAGCTTCTACAGCCTTGTCCTCATTCTTGCTGGCCTCCTCTTTCTCTGCTATGGCCACTATGTCCCCTTTAGCTTCCTCTTCTTTGGCTTCTCCAAACACATTGGGGTCAATCAAGAGCAGAATCAGTCTGACCTCGTCACTGGTTAACACTCCCATGATTAATAGCGTCCCGATAAGTTTGAGGATAGGGACAAACTGATACTCTACACTGCCACCGACCGGGTCCCGAATGTGGGTGCCTCCTCCTTGTACAGCTTCGGTCAGCATGCTGATGGCTTTCTCTTTCAGGCTGCCCAGAGGGATCTGAGGGCTGTAGAGGTACTGTTGGCGCTTGGTGTTAATGATGCCTACAGGTGAGAAGTTGACCCGAGGTTTGAGGCACGTGCTCAGGTTCACTCCCGGAAGTGAATGCTGCTTAGATTCATCAGGGAAAAGCCTGATGGATCGTGTTTCATCCGTCACAGGGATAATAAACTCGTTGTTCATCATTAGGCGGGCCTCCTTTGCTGTCTCAAGATGGATACTGGTAATAATAAGAAAATCTGTTCAATCATCGTAGATTTGCAATTTATTCCATCAAGAGACAATGCAGTCACAGTATAAGGAAGGCAGGTCATTTTTATTTATATAATTAATAATAGAATAAGAATATATAAAGTATACAGTATATATATTTTAATGTTATTAAAGCAAACAAATGTGACCAATGTATGATTTAAAAAATACAGTTTGTTGTAATTGTCACAGTTTAATCCACAGGGGAAAAATCTTAAGTAAATAGTGAACTGAACCCACCTCATGAGCACATTGTAGAAGCCCTCTCGTAGCATGCCAGAGAGATACTGATTGTCGATTGTGTAGAGGAGCTGGGACTGGTCCAAATGGCTGCACAGGGCATGAGCTACTCGAGTGTTTCCAAGGGCACAGAGGGCACAGTACAGCTTCAGAGTGTGGTAATGAAACTTCCTCAAGTCTTCAAGCTCAGACAGCTCCAGGATGTCCAGACATCTGTAAAAAAAAAAAAAAAGTCTAATGGTGAGAGAACAGGCCAAGTACAACACATCCTACTTTGCACTTAAAGGCTGATTTATTTAGATGAGATAGAACAACTCCAAAATAGTGTGCTTATCTTTTGTCGAAAGTAATTGCCTTTCCTCTGTATTTTATACACCAAACATCAAAACTTGCAAGACCCACAATGTGTGCAACTTTGTTCACTTGATCATTTCAATGTACATCTACGGACAAGAATGTACTCACTCTTACATATACAATATCAGGTTTGCATACAAAAAACCTTTAGTTACTCAGGCCCCTACTGTGCTGATGTGAAAAGTGACTTTAAGTTCTACAAAGTGCATAAACACAGTTTTGTTCCTTGTTCCTATGGCAGACCTGTTCTCTTCAGGGATATGTACAGCCATCATCTGCAGCGGCTCCAGACACTGTACCACCCAGCCGTGTCTCTCACTGACTCGAGCCGTTTCCACATTTAGGAATATGTTTGGCATTCGACTCCACAGCACGGCCACAATGGTCTGGACATCCAGTCTGGGTGGGCACTGTGGTACTGGGTTCCTGTGCTCACTCTTAAAAATGGCGGATGAGAGCGGCATAGCATCCTGAGATAAAATTACATTTTAGTCTAGTTAGTTTAGTATATAAGATGACATAGTATTTTAAGCTGCTTTATAAGAGACAAACCTTGATCTTAACAAATTCGAACTGAAAGAGGTTGTGACTGGTGGGTCGCACAAACACAGCAGGGAATAGCTTTGTATTTGGCTCAACCTGAGAGAAGAAATATAAATAATCAACCACAATGTATCATCTCAAATTATATGGTTGCCAAAACTAACAAAACTGTTGATGTCAAATGTTAACAACTGGTTATAAGCTTTATTTACCATCAGTTGGTGTAATGATAACAGATAAAGACAGACAGCACTGCTGTACAATAAGCTTTTCTCTGGGTATTTGTTTACTGACTGACTTTTAGAGGGTTTAGAAAAGACTGAAGTGAGACAGAGGCAGTAATAAAAAGTTGACGTAGGAGAAAGAGATAATGGCAACGCCTAGATGGATTTTCAAAAAATCAATAACGCAAAGCAATGACAGAATACAGATTTACTACTTTGATAATTCTTTCACAGTCAACACTTGTGCTACATCACACAATGCACACACGTGCAGTATATTTAAGCTAACATAATCTTTTGCACTGAAATAGAAGCAATACCTTTATTGACAAGTTGAGTTATAACAACACTAACAAAATTATGTTAAGCAGATTTTAAACCCGAGTCCTGGCCTTTTCTAAGCCACCAAAAACGAACAGTATTTTCTCATAATCATTTACCTGATATGTCGTGGGCAGTTCCTTGCCATTGGCAGTGAAGGAGACGAGGCCTGTGGCCAGGTCAATGAGACAGCCAATCTCCAGTTCAGAGTTAGAGGACGACTGTCCAACTGCATCCACTCCACAAACCATGTAGCAGTTACTTCTCTGGATACTGCAGTTAACAGTGAAAATGTTTTATCAAATGTATTAGCCCATCTTAATATGTGCCACATCAGTCTGAGGTGACAGTTAACATTTACTTTGATACATACACTGGCTGTGTGTTCTTGAATGCTGAAGGATTAAATGCCTGATATTTGCTAATGTGTCTTTGCTCCTCCAGCAGAGGTGGAGGTAGTGTCACTCCAACACAGAAAATCAATTCAAAGTCAATCTTACATCAACTCTGAGATGCAGTTGTTTAGACAACAGCAGCATATTGTATTTCTTTTACATCCAATTTTTATATAAAAACAGTTGACAGTTAAATTGTTCGGTCTTGTTAAATAGATCATCATGTAAAACAGGTCATGTAAAATATACATGTATATAGATTACAGCTACACCTGTTACACTTGTTAATGGCAGTAGCTGGGTAGTGCATTAAAAGTGAATTGAATGTAAAATACTACATTTCAACACCACAGACTTTATGTCCTTGATTTAATTTCTACACTTTTGTCCAAACAATAAATGTCTCACAATTACTTCTGTTTCTGCATTAAATATCATAATAAATTGCGGTTAAAATGATTTCCTTTGTCAATATCTTGCCTTTCATGGACCCGACCCCGCTCATCTCCTAAAGTCACAGTGACGGTCCGTGTCTTGCTGAGGCTGAAGTTCTTGCTGTAGTAATGATAATCCGGTGAGACCCAGCCAACCCAAACCGAAGCAGGATCCTGTCCAGCAAACACTCTGACAGAGTGGCAATACTGGAAATGAACACAACCACACAGTAAAGAAAACCGGCTACTATAAAAGAAGAGGAAGACACTAATATAAAATCTCATTTGCTAACCTTAATTTGTAAAGACATATACATGGATATACATGAATGGGGCAATGTGATGATTCACAAAGAATCAGAAGAAGTTCTTTTGTTTTAACAATAATATCACTTTACTTATCTTTACCACAATGACTATGCATTTCCCCGAAGATGCCCAATTCTTTGCTCCAGAGATATATTAATCGAATGTAAATATATTTTTTGTCATTTAGTGTTTTTTTTTCTAACAATCAAAATTTTTATGTTTTTTTTTATGAGTTAATTTACCGTTGTGATGCTTCCATAGTCAACAGTTCCATCTTCTTTTGGTGGCTGGCTACAGGGACAAATGAGGAAGATATAAAATTAACATAAAAACTGAGTCATCCTTTCAAATAATGTGTATAGACAATGTAGCATAAACCCCTTCAGATCCCTTCAGGTAGTCTGACCTGAGTTTCTGTGACTCGTCCAGTATCATGTCTGCAGAGTAGAACTCCACAGGCATGCTCAGACGACAGTAGACCATGTCACAGTTGCTATTCTGGGTACCGAAAGTCTTATGGGTGACTTTCAGGCAAGGCGGACTGTCCACTGTTCCATCGATCCTTGTGACCTGTAAAAATATAAAAGGAAATCTACGCTTACAGAACATCTATTGTGTATAATAAAGTGTACTCTTTTTAGATGTATTTACCTCCACATGCATGTGATCTGGAGGCACATTAACAAAAGTGGGCAGGCGCTTGCTGAACCACATAGTGATCTCTCGGTTCATGTTAACAGCAAAGGGTTCGAAGCCTTCCTGGAGACCATACATGGTATAGTACTTGAATGCACTAGCGTCCTTGCCCAGGTTTATATGGCCAATCTGAGACATGCCCAGACAACACACAGGGATGAAACCTGGAGGAGGGCACATTAGTCAGTGATTAGTCAGTAACAATTGAATGCTCACATTTTCTCATTTTACAATAACATTTTAGTAATTTAGATTCCTCGTCTTGTAGCAAATCTGAAGACACACGTGTTATAATTATGCAAACAATGCCTAAAATGAAAGAGTATTTCACTTGAGATTACTCTCAACAGCATAATGTACTTCATGAAACATACATCATTAGTAATAGCTACTGCTGCTGCTACTCTGGAGACACCAAACAGGAAAAGAGTGGAGATAAGTCATATAATAGCCGAGCACTGAAGTGTACGGAATTATAGGAGCCTTACCGTCCTCAGTCTCAAAGTCTGCAAAGCAAAGCTCAGAGGCTTTGCTGGTGATCAAAAGCTCTCCATTCAAAGTGAAAATCATGGATTTGTCTTCCATGTTGATCATGCAACCAACCACATCACCCTTCTTCCATGGTTTGCCAAAGTAGCGACTGCCTGCATGCATACGCCGACCCTTAAGAAACAAAAAAGTGTACATATTAACATATTATTAATACAAAATTGTCTTTTTAATTGGTAAAAAGTTGTGAAACTGTGTGAAGTAGTAATATACATAAATATTGACTGTTACCCTGTATCCATCGAAAACAAAAGCCTGGTCATCTGAGCCGAGCTCGACATCAGGTCTGCAGCCCGGTCTGGCCCAGCCGACTCTCATGTCACCTCCACTAATAGCCTCAAACTCAAAATACCACTTCCCTGTCTTGACCGCATACGTCTGCTCCACACGGAAGAAGCGGATGTTCTCGATGCTCTGATCATCAACTACATGAACAGCTGGACAAGAAAAGACAAAACACCAAATACATAACTTTATAAAATTATAATTATAGTATAATAAACCAGGTATAAGAACATTTTATTCACAAAAAGCTCTTGCATCAGGTCAATACAAGAATGCAAGTCTAAATAAGAAGATGATTATAAACAAAGTGTGACTTCTAACCCTCTTGATCTGGGGGGTCAATGTCATATCCATATCCAACCATCGTCCTGATGGCCTCCCTCAAACTGTCTCGGTTAGACTTTTTAGTGCGTTCGTCCAGTAAAGCATATGGCACCAGACGGGGATTACGTCTGCTCTTCAAATCCTGTCACATATAACAAATGATCTGTCACAATAAATTAGTTAAGAGATACATAATAGTATAACTGTAATATGAAGATCAAGATAATTTAAATTATAGTGTTAAGCATGTACTTCCAGGGATGAAAAACACACAAGCACAAATGATACCTTACCTGCTGGATACCATAGGTCCATCCTTGCTTAATTCTGTCTTTGGCCCACACATTGTGCGTTCTCGGCCAGTTTGTCTACTAGAATCTCCTGACCTGCGTTCAGCTTCAAGTCAGAAAGATCTAGCGGCGCAGGCTTATATCCATTAGACATTATGTAGCTGCAACATACAGTATTAATACCACAGGGTTAAACAATGGTCTTTCCATTTAATAAAGACAGTTCATTTAGATCAGTACTCTTTGGGTAGCTTAATTTTCTTCAAATCGTCCTCAGCGTGAACATTGGCCTGGGCAACATGGCATCCCAGAGCCAACAGGGTTCTGCATAAAAAAAAAAAGTAATTACTGTGGTATTGAAATAACTTCCATCACAAGTTGTAAGCCTTACTCAGGTAGAAGTCATTGACCCTACTCCATGATTAAAACAGCTCATTAGTAAATAGCGGACGCTCAATACTTTTACATTACATCGTGTAGCCATTTTAATTATATATGTAATTGACTAATACCTGGAGGTGGCTTTGGTCGAGGCAGGGTAAATACTTTTTACAGTGGAATGACAAGCTGACTCAAGTAAGCTTTGAATCTAATATTTTAAATCAATATTAGTGTTCAATCAAGAGGCACAAGTCATTATAAACTTCAATCTTAGTACCTACTCTGCTTTGCACAGCACTTAGATGGAACAGTGAAAACTCCATTAATAGGTAATTGAACAAGGTTCTTACTTAAGTGTTTCACTAGACATCTGCAAGTTATAGTTCCTTTCTGTTTCCGGCAGCTTTGAGAAATCCACAAGGCAAGGATGCTGCCTCTTGTTGTCATCACGAACCTGAAAAAAAGCATTTTACTTTCATTTTAAGAGCTGCAATCTGTGTTTTTATGGCATAGACAACTGTATCTGTTGTGGCTGCTAGCAGTTGTTTTTCTTCTTTGCCACTTAAAGCCCCAAGTGTTCATGTTTGAATGACAGAGAGACGAGCCAAAATCAGACTGGCTCAGTTGCTGTGAAATCTCAGCTTTCTCAATTAGATTGGAGTTAAGAGAGATTCACAGCTGCTTCCAAATAATGATTCCTCCCTCATATAAACTTGAAGGTTACAATGAAAATGTACACAAAAAGTATGAGTAGTGCACAGTTCGGGCGGGTACAAAACAATAAAGCCATATACAACTTTATGAGCAGCTGTCTGCCTGGTTTCATTTTGTCCAAAGGGCTCCTATTCTGAATTCAGTGCAGCCTCTCTTAGGGTTCACTGAGGCTTTTTAAACTAAAATTAACCAGGCATCTGTTTGCACTTAAATGTTGCCTTTAAAAAAAAACTATACATTAGCCTTTGCATGGAGCATTCTCCCAGTCCTAATTAACAGGAATGTCATATGTTAGGATGGTGAGACACTCATTAAGTATGTTAAATGAGCCCTGAGGTGTTAGCCCCAATGGAAAATGATTCTGCCATAAGCACTGTGTGTGACCAGACTTTTAACAATGTCTGCTTCACAGTGAAATGCCAAAGTAACTGACTGTGAAATGATGGAGAATGCAAGAAGGATTTAAATGTCAAAAATACCTACAACTCCCATCTCATAAATAAAGAGTTTATAAGTGGCTTGATTTATAATTAAAACAAAAATGTTTTATAATTGCTTGGTCTGCTAATTAAGTCAGGACTATTGCCCCCATGATCAGTCCCAGATGAGCAGAAGAAAATAGATAGATGGTTAATAAAATGTATTATAAAACACTGAAGAGGAAGACAAACTAATGTGAAGCAATTAAAGTGTAAAAAGGGCTAAAGGTAACCCACAGCATGACACTGTTTTTTGAAATCAGTGCGAGGGTGTTGTTGCAGTTAATGTGATGTGAATAAGCAGATAAATAGATTTACCTTGCCATAGGTCCAGCCAAGTTCGATCTTGTTCATCGCCCACAGTTCATGGATGTTTTCTGCCAGCTTGTCTCGGACATTGTCCAGGAGAGGGGGAAGAACAATCTGCAGGAACACAAGAGAACAGATGGTACAGTTGGATCATGAACAGATGACACAAGGCCAATTATTTAAGTAGGGCTGAGGCAATTGGACCTCAAATCAGCAGCATAATGTCACCTCGCTTATGCCAGTTGATTTTTTGATTAACTGCCCAGCCCCAAGCTAAGACAGTTATTACAATTACTATTTACCTCGCAAGAAAAATGTATAGACCTTAGGTGACTGTCCTCACCTGGGTGGTATCAACAGGTGTGGGGATAAAGGAGGCTTGGGACAGAAACCTGGTGGTTCCCAGCAGATCTCGGACCCCTTCATGGTCCCTCTTGTAGTCCTTCACAGGCTCTACATGCATCGTCTCTTTGGGCAGCAACGCTTCATAACAAGGAGAGTAACCAGCGGGGGGCAGAAACTTAAAATCTCCATGGCGTCCACCTAACAGGAAACGGGCCCTGAGAGGAGGAGTTATATGACAAGATATATATATATTTTTTTTACATATTTGTGCCACAACTCTGGTGTATGAATGTGAGAGTATGTTTGGTGGTGGTTGGGTATCTATGGATTATTATTCTTAAGTAGCATTTCTGCAAATACAAAAGCACCAGAATAAAAATCAAAAAAATACTTAACTTGGTCCATATATCAGATCAAGATATTGTTAAAATTTTAAGCTTTTTTAATTTAAACTATGAACAGACAAAATTAAAAAGGTTTTGTCAAGGTTTTTAAGCACTTACTTGACACCAGCGGAGAAACTGACAACAGGGAAGAAGAACCCGTCAGTGTTAAAGTCCTCAAACATGCCCTGGACTGGCTGGCCGTTGATCCTGAAGGACATGGAGGGTGCCCAAATCCAGACAGCAGCTGACCACATCGTCCGAGTTCAGCAGGTGCTGGTTAATGGAGGCCACGGCCCTGGGGATTCGGCCTGGACAAAAGCAGGATGGATGGCTGTTATTGCTACAAAGTCATTGCGAATGTAGGGCAGGGTGATGGTGATGGGAAGAGATAAGGGGGGAGCAGTGAGAAGGCAGATTTAATAAAGAAAAAAAGGTGAAATAGGTGTTATGTTTTTCAGTTCAAGAGCAGAGATAAGGTGGCAGTTAGTGGATATGAGACTCTATACTTCAGACTGACTATTAGCTGCACAAGGATAAATTACTTTACTTGGGTGAGTTTTAAAGTTAGAGCAGTGTATTTTAAACAGTATCTAAAAGATTGCATTCACTGGAACAAAATAAAGTGAAATAAATTTAAACAAAAGTATTCAAAATCCAAGTTAAAATGAAAATTTTGAAGAATTCAATAAATGTAATATAACCAATAAGTGAATTATTTATACTATATTATTTGGATGCATTGGTAGTATTGTAATGGCGAAAAAAGAAGAAAATGATTATTTGTGTTTAATGAGTCACCAGATTTTAAAGTACATCTTAAAGGTGATAGTTAAGGGAGAAATTAATGTGAAGTGTTTAGTACAATGCTCAGTATGCTCTGTAGTTTACAATCAATCGTATCACAAGCCGTGAAACATACCTGACCATAGATGAAGCCCATCAAAGCTGTAGGAGTACAGATCATCCCCAACACCATTGCCTCCCCATCCCTCTCCTCCACCCGGATACGGAGCATAGCCTTTAGTGTTGGCCCAGCCCACCCTCAGGTGAGTGGGCTCTCCAGTAACAAAGTGGTCCACCTGGTCAATTACCAGCTCAAAATACCACTTCTTATACTGAGCCGAACCCTCTGCTATGCCCAGGAAAATGTTTGGCCTCATGCTGCGGATAACAAACCCAATGTGAGGTTAACCGTTGCTTACAATTGTTTATTGAAGTATGGTTGGTTTGGGTATTAATTAATTGTGATTATTTAATATTACTAAAATGTTTAAAAAAATATTTTTCCTTTACCTCTGAACATCATTGATGAGTCGAGTCTGAAGCAACAGGTCTCTTTTGGGAAGCAGGTGGTCACAGATCAGATTCTGATTGGCTCTTACAGCCACACCATTACAAACACACAGGGAACACAGGACGTCCAAAATCTGCAATTACAGAACATTGTAAAATGTCAAAACAATACATTATTTAGCAGGTTAAAGAAGCTTTCACGAATAAATATGACAACAACAGGGCCATAGGCTTACTTAAGAGACTCACGTCACTAACAGCTGTTGTTTACAATGATGCCCTTTCATCCCTTGTGCATTTACAGAGTAAATATTGGAGCACCGTTTTTAACACAACATGTAAAATGCATAGTGAGAATGTTAACACACTAGATGGATATCTGACAGGAGGCTTCAGTTACAGCCATGACAAAGACTTATATAACCTACATCCAGTCAGGTGACTTCAGTTTCAGGGCTTTATTTGGGTTTTGATGAAGCAACATGTACATTGTTTTCTTTCTGCTCTAAAACATTTGTTTCTATGTTTACATGGAAATATGTTACTAGGCTACAATTTATACCCTAAACTAAAGTGTATATGCTACACACCCAACAAATACCAGGTTTTATTGTTGCACACCTTATGGTTTCGTCCATGTTTGTAAAGCAGAGAGATAATGGACTTAATGTGCCCTTTCTCGATGATGTTCAGAGCCTCCGGGCTTTCTACCAAGATACAGTGGAGGACTTCCAGGATTCCTAAAAGGATATATCATTTTAAGAATTAATTTACATTTCAGTATCAATGAGACATTTGTAATTCAATACACTGACATTGTTTGATGTGATATACACAGTGTGCACAATTATTAGGCAAGTGATTATTTTGACCATATCATCATTTTATCCATAATTTCCAACTCCAAGCTGTACAGTATTGTTCAAAATAATAGCAGTACAATGTGACTAACCAGAATAATCCAAGTTTTTAGTATATTTTTATTACTAAATGGCAAACAAGTTACCAGTAGGTGCAGTAGATTCTCAGAAAACAAACAAGACCCAGCATTCATGATATGCACGCTCTTAAGGCTGTGCAAATGGGCAATTAGTTGAAAGGGGTGTTTAAAAATTGTAATGTGTCATTCAATCACTGAGGTCATCAATTTTGTGAAAAAACAGGTGTGAATCATGGAGATCTTTGATGCATTTGATCCACTGCGTGGCTGGCCAGTAAAGGCCTTAAAGATGAAAAACTAATGACATGGCCTCCTTCTTCACCTGACTTTACCCGTATTGAGAACTTTTGGGCCCTTCTTAAGCAGGACATTTACAGTGAAGGTAAACAGTACACCCCTCTGAACAGTGTATGGGAGGCTGTGGTTGATTCTGACCAGATCCAGAAACTGACCGACTCTGTGAATGGAAGGCTTGTGACTGTTATCAAAAACAAGGGTGGCTATATTGGTCACTGAGTTTTTTTTTTTTTAATTTCAGAAATGTTTATTTGTAAATTTTGAGTTTGTTTATTATTCTCACTTTAACAGGTGAAATAAAACAAGAGAGATGGTAAAATCTTTGTTTTTCATTTAGTTGCATAATAATTCTGCACACTAATATGTAGCTATTCTCTTAAGAAAGCCAAAACTTCACTTCACTACTTAAATGGTCAGGTTTGAGGGTTTGTTAACATTTTGGATTGACAAAGAGCACTGTAGTTGTACAATAACAAAAGGAATAACGAAAGGAAAAGAAAAATACAACTTGCCTAATAATTGTGCACACATTTGATACATCTTTACCTGAAGAAGACTCCAGTCTCTCGAGTTTGCTGACCAACCAGTCCAGGTTCTTGGAAAACTGAGTGCAGTTGGTCCTGTTACCACGAATCAAAGCAGCTGAACAAAAGACAAAATACACAATACACAAAGGGTTGCTCACAAAAGTAATTCTGAGTATTATGTGAAATAACCAGACACTTTTGTGATTGATAATGGACATTTATATGCTTTTTAAAGGGTAGTGTGTTACTTATTTTCTTTGTCTGCTTCAGTAGTGAGTGGCATTAGAAAGCTTTACCGTCTCATTATTTACCATTAGGATTTAGCAACAGTAGACTGATAATGCTCATTAAACAATTTAACAGCACTTTGTGCCAAAAGAAAGCGGATGGGTGTCTAATATCCACAGCACAAGATTAAGTAAGGAATAAAGACGCATAATGTAATGTAATAATGTAAATATGAAATTAAAACTCAGAGACAGACAAAACCCTGAGGCTGTCATTTCAGCATATACTGTATTAAAAGATGAAATGATAGGCTGCAGTAGAAAACCACTGGAGAGTGTTTCTAATTTGATGAATTTTCAAATAAAGGCTGATACATTTTTAATACCAGTAGCAATTTGACAGAAGTAAAAAGAAATCATTACAACCAAGGCCTCTGGACAATTCATCATGCAAACCCAGCCTTAAACAGTCTGCCTCAGCATCCTTGGAGATGACCTCTCCGTAGGGAAGTCTGGTGTGTACAGTACCATGTCTATGTAATTTGTGTGCAAGTGTGAAAACATGCAGCAAAGGTAATGATTCATTTTTAGCCAAGACAAGGTTAGAACTAATGACACTAAAACAAAAAAAAGTTTTCAAAAACTTTTTCAAGGTCAGAGACCTACAGTTTGTCTTGGTAAAGACCCCAAGAGAACAGGACATTGGCAGCTGTCATGGCTTGCACTGTTAATGATGTCATCTTTGTTGTATCAAACTGCTGAACGCTTGAAAATGTGTCTAAACAACTTAAAGTGATGGATTGACCTTTATGAGACAGGACAGATTATGCACATATAAAACAACCTCTTTATAATTCTCTAATGAAAGCAAGGAGTGACAGAGATGATAATCTACCGGACAATACGTATGATGCCATCAACTGTTACTTTTGTTTGACTAGTCTTGAAACAGGAAAGAACAATTGACACTAAAAGATGATTAAAAGATTCACAAAATTTTCAGAAAAAAGTAAAATAATGAAAAAGAATGTTAATTCATACACCAAATTTTTTGTTACCAACCTTTTGAGGGCGCACTCACTATGACATGATCTAAAATCTGATTGGCCTGAACAATACAGGACTTTTTGTTGCTTATTTGTATTTTGACTGTGGTTAAGACAGCTAATGTGATGTAAAGTGCACTGCCAATGGACCTGAACCATGTCATTAATCTGTCATTAACAAGTCATTAAATCTAATGTAGGTCCAAATATATTTGATATGAAGAGGGACTCATAAGTCACTAAATGAGATGGGCTTTCAGACCTGTGTTTGAACTGTGAACAGCCACTCATTAGGGATGCACTGTATAAACAGGTAATGGGATCTGGGCTGGTGCTACTGTTAATTTGCAAAGCTGTCAAGGTTAAAAGTTTCGGAGTATAAATCAGAGAAGGAAAAAGACCAAGGGAATATTAATTTTGTACATCAACCCAGTGTCAATAGATGACTGCAATATTGCCTGCTTACCCAGAAGTTCATAAAGAAGGTTGAGAATATCCTTCCATGCAGCTCCTGCCTCCTCCCCAGCCTTCTCTCCAAAGTGAGCAGCGCTGTTGTACAGGTTCATTCGGTCAATGCATTTGGACAAAAGAGAAAGCATACCCTAAGGAGAAAAAAAAAATTAAAATCATTTCTCGATTACACCTGAACAATCTCAAGCATACTTTATAATTAGGCTCTATGACCAAATTACCACTGAGTTCAAGTCTAACGTATTAGTAAGATTTAAAAAGGATTTATTATTTAAGTCTTAGCTTGGTCCTCACTCACCTCTTCTTTAAAGAGGTCTTGACGTTTAATGAGAGAACGTAGGAGGCACTGCTTCTCCTCATGCTCCAGCTCTGAGTCTGGTTGCTTAAAGTACTCAATCAGATCATTGAGTGTCTGAAGCACCTCTTCTACAAACCCAGCCACGGCCTGGGACTCTCCCTCAGCCATGCTGTCCAAGGCTCTAGGAGCAGGAACAAGAAAAAGTGATATTATAGAATTGTGGTATTAAATAGTATTTTATATGATCTACAGAAAACGTTGTGAATGTAGATGTCACATGTGGTTAATGCTTTGTTCATACTTGATAAAGTTGCTGAAGAGGAAAGGTGGTGTTGCGAATGATGCGTGCAGCTCGAGACTCCTCGTGCTGACAGCGCTGCAGGATCAGCCCATCATCCATGTGGCCCTCAGAATGCAAGCAGGCCTGTAGCAATTGAAAGACATTGGTGTGTAGTACTTCATACAATGTCATTTACCTTTGGTCATGTCCACTATGTCAATGCAATGTCATGCTATGACTGGAGCTCAAATCTATAGAGGCTCCAAAGCAATGCTGAATGAAACCTAAGTATAATCAGACAAAATAATAAGGAAGATGGAAGAGGCAGGTGTCTTAGGCTGACCACCATTTCCAAGGTGTCAGGTGCAATGACTTGCTGCCAAAGCTGCAGGGCCAGCCAGCCATTATCACTCTTAATGGACTGTGCATAACGGTTTGAACTGATTAGACTGCTGCTTCAATGCCAGGCTGCTTTAAGTTAAATACCAAAAAACATAAATACATTAGATTTCTCAATAGCAAGTTTATAGACTATTCTCTTACGATCTACAAATAATCCTATTTACCCTTCTTTTCAAGGGGCCGAGGCGGGATGATTTGGCATCAGGTGCCAGGTAGGACAGCCACAGTCCTGTTGCCACATGCATGACAAAGCACACCGAGTCTCCATACTTGATTTCTGGTGCACCCATCCCATCGATGTCCCGTTTGGGGCCAGTGTCCCCCTTTTCCTGTTGTGGTTACATACACAAAGATTAATAAAGTGCACGGACAAAGGGACAAGCTAACCAATAACACAAATTAAAATAAATGACTACTAGGGGTATTTAGTGATGCGGTTGTGGTGAGTGTATTCATGGGTCTGTGGGGGGCTGCTCCTGCTCTGCTACATTAGTGGCTCAGCAGAAATGTAGAATGCAGCTGATTACATTAGCAGGAGGAAACAGGGACATATCAATGACAGTGGTAAAGTAAATGTAATGTTGTAAACATGCACCTACACTCTCAAAATACATCTCAAAATACAAAACTTAGGAGAGCCTTCAAAAGAGAAAAAGCTCATTCTGAAAAGGTCAATTCATTGTTGTGAGACGTGAGCTCATTAAGAGTTGTCTCAGAAACCATTGTGTTTAGCAGGCTGTAGATTATTTTGATGAAAGCACAATGAAGGGGTACCTCTATTTTATTTAAGATGTACAACATATATGAAATTATTGAAAAAATACAAAATAATAAATAGGGAGTCTAACCTTGGAGGGTCTAAAGCAAAAAGAGGTGGATATGGTGTCAGACTTCTCTCTGTCCTGCAAAACCAGTCCCCGGTCTTCAGTCAGGGCCAGATAATGACCGGTTGAGAGATGGCGTAGTCTGAATGGTTGTCCCCAACGGATGTGACTGCCGCTCCAGCTAAAGAAAATACAAAAAAAATACACGTGTGCAGATACTGAAGGATTGTATCCACACATATATAAACAGTACTAAAGACAGAACTGCAGACATACTTGTTCAAAAAAATATTTTGTTTTGAGTATTATGAGTTTGGATATCCTCCAGGTGCCTTTTTTATTAAATAATTTTGACATAAATGACCTATGATCTGTTCACTGGAGACAATATTTATTTTTATTGAAGAAATGTAGACCACTGTTCTAAAAAGGGAACTTTAATAGATGCATCTGCTGCACTTCTTCTGTACAAACTGTGACAGGTTTCCCCAGAGACAGTTGGCAGAAGACGTGACTGGAGGGGATGTGCATGGAAGAGAAAGAAGATAGGTAGAACGATTGGGGTGGACAGGAGTGGAAATAACCCACCTTGTGTAAGACTCAACTCTCTAATTGGATGTGACAGCTCTAAGCAAGAAGGGTGACATTTATATATAGACAGCAGTACAGTAGGCACAGTACAGTATATACAGACAAATACACCCATTCACAAAAACATGCCACTTAAATAAAGCTACATGTTATTAAGGCACCCATCTCTGTGGTGAAAAGACTTTGAGTCTGATCTCACCTGATCCTCAAAGGTTCCAGTCTCCACAACGAGCGGGCCTTCGATGCTCCTTTTCCTGCCTCGTAGTTCACTAGCCTGAAAACAAAACGATAACTACATTTGAAAACTTCTGTATTTATGTTTAAAATGTTTAAGTATCATGCACAAGAGTACAAAACGTGAATGTATAAAAGGGAATGTTTGTGTAACTGACCTCTGTTCCTCTTCACTCTTGTCTGCTCCAGGGATGGTCAAACTCTCATCATGCCCATGACAAAGCCGCATGACATGGCCACCAGTCAAATATCCTAACACAAAAACAAGATCGTATGTGTTATGTCATTTTCTTACATTGAAAGAAGTGCTTAGAAGAAGAGTAAATTTCTTGACATGACTAATTTGCTGTTGTTTGGATAATAAACCCAAACAAACTTTCTTACAATAAACAAAAATAAATATTGTAGGGGGAAAAATGCTTTACACAGTATATTGTTCTTGAGCATGTTGTGGCTGGCAGTGCTTTGAACGTACCTACAGCCATGTTGCCTGTGGAGCAGGTCGGCTGGACGTTCCACAGAGTCTGCATGAAGGAGGCGTCCACCTGGAAGTTTTCATTGGAAATAGAGAGGTGCTGCAAAGAGAAGCAGGTTGAAAATGATGTATTATGCATTAATTCAGGTATTTCAGAAATGATTTAGCAAAGCATTGAAGGGAAGGTTTCAAGATATTTTTTTTTCTAAAATAAATATGACTTTAACTACAGCTTTGTATGAGCTGATGGCCCATAGCCTTTTATCTAAATATAGGTTTCTCACACATTTTCTAAAATGTCAATTATAGTGTAACTTATACACATTTGGGCAGAGAAAAACAGTCACTGAATAAATGAATATGTCTGTATTGAGACTTTTGTCTAAGAGATATCAATATTTTATCTTTTACTGGGTTTGCTAAAATTGTTACCTTTCTAGAATGTGAGCAGACACTAAAAAACAAATTACTGGTAGTATGCTTTGCACGTTACTGTCCCTCTAATTGTGTAATCTTCCTCCTTTTCTAGTCCCTCTTAACATTCATCTCACCTGTTTCTTTACTCAGAAAGTTAATTGAGGTCAGGTGTGGAGCTGTGCATAAAAGACAGAGCACATTAACTAGAAGCTCATCAGCCAGACTGATACTTTCATGAAAAAGAATGAAAAAGGACAGACAGCTTCACAGCTAATCAGATTTCCATTACAGATAGAAGTGTGAAGTGCTTCTCCTGAATTGCCATGTCACTTGTAAGTTTGCAAGAGTGAGACAGGTATCCCAGCTCCCCGAAGGCTATTAAACTTTCCAAAGTGCTTTTTGAGATGACAGTAAACCAAAATAGATAAGTCCAGCTATGTGTGTTGCATTCTGTCCAGAAAACAAAATGTGATTGTTCTGGGTGTGGGTGTTTTTTCTAGGTTTTACAGCAGCTTAAAAATGTTCTGGAGATATATAAATTAAACTCAAATCTGAATCAAGTCAAACAAAGTAAAATGACACAGCAAAACAAGAGACTGCTTATCCAGATGCAGCAGAATAAGTGAAAGGCCAAACACTAAATTATAATAATTTATACCAAGGTACAGCACACACTCAGGTTTTAGCTGGAATCTTAATGGTCAAGCGGTTTCATTTCTGGCCTGGTGGAGACAAATGTGATGAAAAGTATTGAGACATGGCCTACCAGGTATCTCTCTGTTGATACACTGACGAGGATCAGGTCGTCTCCAATGCGGACCTTTTCTCCTTCAGACCTCTGCTTCGAGGCAGGGTGAATGGTCCACCAGCAAGACTCACCTGGGCAAACATTAATCATAAAAAGCTCAAACCAAACAACATAATAAAACAAAAATACATTTGACATTTTAGCAATGCTCTGAGCAACTAAACAACTGAAGTCATTAAAGAAACAAGAGAAGTAGTTTTCCACTTGAGTAATGGCTTTAGGGATTGCAAGACTTTAAATGTCAAAATGTAGCACTACAATTACACTGCACAAATGCACTGATTTCTCTCAAGGTGAGGTGAGCCCAAAGTTAATGGCAATTCATCAGAGATTAATTGAATAATGGCCAATGAAAGTGTGTAATGTACCTATCGAATCTTCTTGTAGTCCAACATCAAATGACAGCTTGTCTGTCAAAGACCTTGAAGTCTTCAAACAGGTCAGATACTGGTAAAAGAAATGTGTTGGATCAGTAAAAACACAGACAAAGTGCACAGGGTTTTCTTTGTTATGTCCTGTAACTATCCTGTAATATGATGTAAAATGTTATACTTACCATACCACTAAAGGAGTGTCGTAAGAGGATTGCATGACCATAAAGGAGGGTCCGATGTCCACCTCCCTGCGCCGCCTGCCAGAGACATTTTTTACATATTTTAGAGGATGTTTAAATTTACCTGCAGATTTATTAAAGTTCTTAGCATCCACCAAAGTCCCACTGTAAAGTCCCACTAGCAAGCAAAGAAAGGATAATAACAACACGCACTGATCACACAGTCAGTCAAACATCACGCCCCATTCTTGTAACAAACAAGAATAAAACATACTTGCTCGGTCAAGAGGAAATGTGGAAGACAAACTAAAAAAGAATGAGGTGTTTGTTTTCCACCAATCAAGATTCAACAAAGGTACTTACCTTTTTGATCAACCTCTAGTGGCAGTGAAAAAAGAATAGACATCATAATAAGTCTTCTCCAATAACACAATCTACACAGGACAGGTTTGATTACTAACTTAACTAATACTGAACTCTAGCTACTGTATCTGGCTCAAATGGTCCCACCACAAAAGCTATCAGTTTCTAACTATCTCCTTTATTGTTTGGGGGTATATTGTGTGTGTGCTGGGACACAAAATCCAAAAGGAAACTCCAAACTACATTTGACCAGACATTCATTTCCTTTGGCTTCCTTACATGAGAGACAAAAAAAGGAAATGGATGGTTTAATAAAAAGACAAATGGGAAGAGTAACCAGCAACAGCTGGGACTGAAGTCAGGGGGTCTAGAGAGGCAGCCTGGTATTTCAGGCCTGTGCTCATGCTGACACATCAGTGCCAGGAACTGTGACCTTTGGTTTGGTGCTATGCCCCTCTCGTCATCAGAGGACTGGGAACTGAAGTTTTGTTCAATTATATTTACATTCACAAGAGCAACATGAGGTCTTACTGCTATATTTTCTGTTGTGGAGGGTTGAACAAAATCAAAGTCTGTATGTTTCATCACAGACTCTTATTTCAGACACTTGATAATGTTACTGCTGACTGCTGTTTGACTCAAGTTAAGAATATTCCTTTAAACATAAGCCAGTAAATCCATCCAGTTATGTGCAACAGAAACGAGACGGTTCACTCAGGGGTGACCTGCAGCTTTATTCATTTAAATACCTAGTTCTATTTCATCCCTACTGACCGCCAGGGGCGGTGCATTAAGCACTGAATGATCATCTTTGCGAATGCGCAGGTCGAGAATTTAATATCAACAAAGTCACTTGTGACCTCCCGGTGACCCACGTGGGGCTATTTAGTCACGTGATACCGGGAGCTCAGTCCCTTTTGTCTTCTCGCGCGCAGGTGAAGCTTTATGGTGGAGACTTGTGGTATACAATCCACTGTTCTTTCTACACTCAGCTCGTAGCTTGTAGCCTCGTGCATTGTGAGTTTTTTTGACCACAATCGGAGCAGCGGGAGTGCTCGCCCTCCAGAGGCTGCACGAGCTAGATGTTGTTTGCATCACGGACGCTGGTAAGCTAAGTTCCAGAGTGTGGGTGCAACAGATGGTAAGTCCACTCTCCGTGTTTGACTGTGCTATATATATATAAATTGTGAATTGCCGCCGTGTCCGTCTGAGCTAAATACTTTGGTTTGCTTTCCGTGTTTTCGGCTAAGCTATATATATTTTGTGAGTTGCTGCCGTGTTTCGGCTGAGCTAAAGACGTTTGGTTTGCTTCCGTGTTTCGGTTAAGCTCTATATATTTTGTGAACTGCCGCCGTGTCCGGCTGAGCTAAATACATTTGGTTTGCTTCCGTGTTTCGGTTAAGCTCTATATATTTTGTGAACTGCCGCCGGGGCCGGCTGAGCTAAATACATTTGGTTTGCTTCCGTGTTTCGGCTAAGAGTTATATATCTTGTGACTGGCCGCCGTGTTCGGCTGAAGCCAAGTACATTAATTTGCTTTCCGTGTTTTGGCTAAGCTATTTATATTTTGTGACTGGCCGCCGTGTTCGGCTGAGCTAAGTACAATTGGTTTGCTTTCCGTGGTCTACTGAGCTGTACACTGTTAACGGCGGCTGTGTTCGGCTTAAGTACAAGTGTATTTGGATTGCATAGTTTGGAACGGGGGTAACTTCAGTTCCACGTAGCATCCCGCGGTGGAATCACTAGTAGCGTTTTCAGCTCAAGGTGATTCGCAGGGGTAATTGTAGTTACTGGGGGTCACTAGTGGCGGTTCTTGCTCGACCTGATCTCCCTTGAAGAAGACTTGTATTATTGACTGTCATGCTGGAGTCACTATGTTGTAGGGCATGTTTAGCCCCCCTCCAGCCTGATGATGGCCACGATCTCTGTCCCTCCTGCTTGGGAGTTGGTCATCTCAAGGAGGGTCTCACAGATGACGCATGTATAAACTGCAGCATTATGCCCCGGTCTGTACGGGTGGCTAGGCTGACCGCTGTTGAACAGCCTTTTGCTTATTCAACAGAATTACAGCATGCTCAGTTACCAGCTGGACAGGGTACACGGCTGAAGCGCCCAGCTGCTGGGGCTGCGCCTCCTGTTCCGAAGAAACGCTCGAAGGGGGAACTGTCCAAGAAGGTGGACAGTCTTTCTTCAGAGTTGGCCGAAATGAAAGCCATTCTCCAGTCATTTCGGCTGGAGAAGTCCTCGGCGGCTGCACATATGCAGGACGTAGCCTCTCCTTGTGAGGATGATGCCATTTCGGTGGCGGCGTCAGGCACGTTCTTCCAGGAGACTCAAGAGACGAGCCCTGAAGCGTCTGAAGCCGGGTCCCATGCCTCTACAGGTACTCTAGAGGGTGCGGACAACTCGGCCGTCTCAGCCATTAGGATAGCCCTCGCCGGCTACAGCTGGATGAACCACCACCACGACCAGTGGCATCCAGCGCATTTTTCCGAAGGCAGGATGGGGCTACCTCTTTTCTGGTGCCGCCCTCAGCTGAGTACGTTAAAGAGCTCCATGCATGCTGGGCGGTCGATGCTAGAGCGCTCGCTTCGATGCAGGATGCCCCCAAATTTGGGCTGGGTCATATGCCGTCGGTGGAGCCGGCGGTAGCCTCTAATTGTGGCCCCGGACAAGCCATGCGACCGAATGCCAGGTGCCCACGACCGCAGTGTCGGGTCACGGATGACTTTCTGTGTAGAGCCTATGATGCGGGGGCACGTATGGGACGGATGGGGAATTCCCTGTCCCATTTACTGCTGGGCCTTGCGGCTTCGCTGGAGGCCACAGGAGTCGATATACCGACCCAAGCATTAATGGACACGTCTCTGCAGACCTTCGCTTTCATGTCAGAGAGCTTGGGCGTATGATGTCGCTGTTGACGCAGGCTCGCCGGCAGGTCTGGCTGGCACAATCGCCACTAACGGAGACCTGCAGAAGGACCCTACGGGCTTACCGGTGGCCCCAGGTGAGCTCTTTGGTACAGCCGCAATTGAGGCCCTACATCGCGCGCCAGGGCGCCTGAGACGCGACAACAGCTAGCTGGCCTTCACAGGCGAACAATGGCTCAAGCTGCGGACGGCCCTCCTGCTAGATCCTTCCGGCCTGTTTTTACCAATCCAGGCTCTTTTGCGGTGCCCCGAGACCAAATACAAGATCTGGCCAATTTCCGGGTGATCGGACAGGGTTTAGGGCGCGCGTTTTCCTCGGCCTACACAACCTAGTCGGCAACCCCAGGCCCTCAAAAGGCCAGAGGGGCGAAGGTGAGATTGGGGAGCCGGTCGGTCGGTTTACCCGAGCAGCTCTCTTACTGGGCCGCCACAGCCCCGACATTTGGGTGCTGACCACCTTGTCAAGGGATATCGACTACAATTCCGACGCCGGCCCCCAGTTTCTGGCCAGGTCAGGATGACTGTCATCCGAGACCCGGCAAGAGCCAAGACGCTCAACAAGGAGATCGCCACCCTGCTGGCCAAGGGGCGATAGTTCTGTAGACCCCGGCTGGATCCGGGGTTTTATTCGAGATATTTTCTAGTGCCAAAAAGACAGGCGACCTCGCCCTGTCCTCGACCCTACGAGGACTGAATGTGTTTTTAAGGACAATACCATTCCGCATGTTACGCACTGGAGAAATGCTCCAGGCGCTCTCCCAGGGCGACTGGTGTACCACAATCGACCTGAAGGATGCGTGATTTCCACGCCCCTATTGCAGAACCTCACTGGAGGTTCCTGCGATTTGCTTTTCAAGGAAATCACTTCCAGTTCCGGGTCCTTCCCTTCGGGTTGTCCCTGTCTCCGAGGGTATTTACTCGAGTAGTGGCAGCAGCGCTGTCCCTCTACAGGCGGGGTATCAAGATTCTGCCATACCTCGACGACTGGCTCATATGTGCACCGACCCGCAAACAGGCCATTCGAGACACAAGCGTTGTTCTCGAGCATATAGAGCGCTTGGGACTGAGAGTGAACTTCGAAAAGAGCAGATTGGTGCCGACACAGCATACAGTTTTTCTTGGGGTCAGTCTGAATACACTCTCAATGAAAGCTTGTCCCTCTACTCAGCGGATCGACAGCATCATAACCATGCTATCTGTTTTTCAAAGGGGCAGGGCACTGCCCTTTGTCTGGTATCTCCGGCCTCTGGGCATGTTGACAGCCGCCTCCAATGTGGTGCCTCTGGGACTGCTCTGGTTGCGCCCAATGCAGATCTGGCTGAACAGTCTACACTTAGACCCGACAAGGTACGTGCACAGGTACAAAAGGATACTCGTGTCACCCCAGTGTCTCGACTCCCTGTCTCGGTGGAGGGACAGGAGTTGGATTACACAAGGTGTTCCCTTGGGCTCTCTACCGCACGGAGAGAGGTTGTATTTACGGATGCCTCCTCCACGGGTTGGGGTGCGATGTGGCAGGGCCGCATGGTCCAGGGGGAGTGGCCCCGACACGTTTGCACAGAGCACATAAATGTTCTGGAGTTAATGGCCGTACATCTGGCCCTGCGCCATTTTCACGTGCCTGCGAGGCAGGCACATACTAATTGCGTTCGACAACATGTCGGTAGTCTACTACGTGAACCACATGGGCGGAGTACACTCAGAGAGACTTACACAAGAAACTCGACGCCTCCTGGACGTGGGCGAGACTCCATTTTCCCAGCCTAAGGGCAGCCCATGTTCCCGGGTGCGGAACAGAGTGGCGGACTGTCTGTCCCGGCAGAAAGTGTTACCGGGGAATGGAAACTTCACCCAGAGGTGGTGGAGCACATCTGGGGACTTTGGCAGGGCAAAGGTGGACCTGTTTGCTTCGAGGAGGCTACCCATTGTCCCCTGTGGTTCTCCTTAACAGACAGCACCAGTCCGTTAGGCCTGGATGCGCTGGCGCACGACTGGCCGAAGGTGCTCCTGTACGCATTTCCTCCGTTCCCTCTAATAGACCACACACTCCGCAGAGTCCTTCAGGAGGGACACAGACTCCTCCTGGTGGCCCCTTACTGGCCGGCGAGGACGTGGTTTCCAATGCTGCACAGGCTCTGCTGCGGCTCCCTATGCCTCCCCACCAGGTCAGATCTCTTGTCACAGATGGGGGGACAAATATTACATCCCTATCCCGATCGCCTCCAGCTATGGGTCTGGCCGCTAAATCAGGGACGGTCACCGTCTACCCTGAAGGTTTATGTAGCAATCTCCTGTCGACATGTGGAAGTCGATGGCAGGACTGTCGGAAGAAATAGGCATGTTTCCTTATTTTTGAAGGGCGCCTCGGCGATTACATCCACCTACACGCCAGTGGTACCTTCATGGGACTTGACCATAGTCCTGGATGCCCTGAAGTTACTGCCGTTTGAACCTTTGACGGAGGTAGGCATTAAATGGGTGTCTATGAAGACGGCATTTTTATTGGCAATGGTTTCTGCCAAACGTATTGGAGAACTACAGGCGCTGTCTGTGCATGAGTCCTGCTGTCGGTGGAATCCAGACAGGTCAGGGTCTCTCTTTGGCCGGATGTCTCCTTTGTTCCCAAGGTGATGTCCGGGGACGGTATGCAGCCGCTGCAGCTGGCCCGCTTTGATACAGGAGAAGTGTGTGAGCATCTATGCCCCGTCCGGGCACTAGATGTGTATATAAAAGCAACCGCGGCAATGCGCAAAACAGACCGGCTGTTTGTCTGCTATGCTGGCCCAATGTAAGGGCCAGGCACTGTCTAAACAACGCCTGGCGCAATGGGTAGTGAGTACCATTACCCAGGCATACAATGCCCGGGCCAACCACCACCGGTGGGAGTGAGGTGTCACTCTACAAGGGGCATTACCACTTCCTGGGCGGCAAGGACTGGAGTGCCTTTGGAGGTGATCTGTGCTGCGCGCCATGGGCTACTCCGCGCACGCTCACCAGATTTTACAGACTGAACATAGCCGCCCCATCCACTGGAGGGAGTTCTGCGGCAGGACACTTCTACGCCCTATTAAGGTATGCTGAATTAGGGTCTGCGGATTCCTCGTGACCTTGCTGGTATACGTCATCCAGTGCTTAATGCACCGCCCTGGCGTCAGTAGGGATGAAATAGAACGAAGTTACGTATGTAACTACGGTTCTATGAATCCCGGATGACCGCCAGGGCAGTCAGTCCTCGGAATCGCTTGCGAGAAGGTAAGGGACTGAGCTCGGTATCACGTGACTAAATAGCCCCACGTGGGTCACCGGGAGGTCACAAGTGACTTTGTTGATATTAAATTCTCGACCTGCGCATGCGCAAAGATGATCATTCAGTGCTTAATGCACCGCCCCTGGCGGTCATCCGGGATTCATAGAACCGTAGTTACATACGTAACTTTCGTTTTAGTGGTAAGGGATCATAGACTTTGCTATACAGCTGTTTTATGTAAAGTACTATATTTTATTGTTTTGGTAAGAAAACTGACATTTCTGTTTAAAGCCTTCAACATGTGGGAAACACATGGGATGGTATTCTTTTCTTTAAATGAAAATATTGTTAATTAATTAGCCAAGCATTAATGTAAATAAATTACATTAATGCTCACATCACCTTCAGGGGTTTATGGAGAAGAACCTTAGGGAAATTGCAATGTAATCATTTTATTCAAAGCCACTGAGAGAAGGTGCATGCCAGACTCATTTATCAGGTGCCATCGAAGGAACAGACTTAGAGAACACATTCCTTTTTCCATCAAATCAACTCATTATTAACACAGATATCATGCTCCATTTGCAATACATCAACTTCAAAACAACATGTTACACATACTATAATCTAATATCTGGATAGGGCTGTAAAAAGTAAAAACAAAACTACACACAGTGACTAAAATGTAGCAACCTGGAAAAAAAAAATGTGAGTAAAATAAAAATCAAAAACAGGACATTTCCTCAGGCTGATACTATTTAAATTAAATAATGTTAAACCAAACCCAGAAAAAACCGAGCTGCAAACACAAAGTATGTTTTCAAACCTAGGATTTAAGGTTTGTTCTTTGTATTAATGAACAAATGGTTATTACAGCTAATCTGTATCTATATTACAGTATATAAAGCTGATATTTAAAATGAATGACTGTTCTGACAATGATGAGAGTGACGCTATGACATAAAAGTGCTAAATGAGACCTGGCAAACATTTGAATTACACTGTGTGCACCATCATTAGGCAAGTGATAATTTTGACCATAACATTATTTTATCCCAAATTTCCAACTCCAAGTTGTATGAACTTGAATCCTTATTGGATTTAATGCAAATCAGGTGATTTTTATTGTGTAACGAGGGAGGGTGTGGTCTAAGGAGATCAACACCATATATCAAGGTGTGCATAATTATTAGGCAGATTCATCTCCTCAAAAAAGAGATTTAACTTGCCTAATAATGGTGTACATGTAGATATTCTCTTAAGAAAGACAAAACTTCACTTTTAATACTTAAATGTTCAGGTTTGAGGGTTTGTTAACATTTTGGATTGACCAAGAGCACTGTAGTTGTACAATAACAAAATGAATCCTCAAAAATACAACTTACCTAATAATTGTGCACACCAATGGATGTCTAGTTCAGGATTTTTTATAAGCTGGGGTTTCTGCAGGTTTCAACAAGTTGCATTTAGGGCCACCATAAATTAAAAAGTGGTAAAAAAATCTCATGATGTGAACTGACTCAGTTAAACTCGACATTGTTTTATATCTACTGTATATGTAAGATCTAAAACACAAACCTATAATGTGGCAAAAATAAACTGTATGTCAAGGAACTTTTCATTACAAAATGACAATCGAGAAATAAAGGCCTGACTTCATGAGAAAGTAGAGGCACTCTCACTTGAAGTGAAGGTAAAGCCTTTGTTAAGCATTCAGTAAAATGGACATGCACGACAACGTGATGGATGAGCAAACCAATGAACCTACCCATTTTTCATGGTCAGCACTCTAGTAACACACAAATACAAATGAAAAGAATGTGTTATTTGGAAATTTGGCAATCAATTAAACAACGTGAGAGCAACAATAGAGAGAAATGGGCCCTTTCTGCGTGAAGTGGGGAGGCTGATTTATTAGCCCTGCTATCAGAGTTGCATTGTAGCCAACAGAGTGTTGTACTGCCAAACAATGTTGCAATGTTGACTACAATACAAATCTGCTCCCCCGGCTAATAACAATGCAGACCTGACTTTCCAGCAGAGAGGGCCCAACTAAGAACTGTCTGAGCTAGACACTATGTAGTGCATTAAAGTACAGTCACAGCCCGAGCCACCCAGCACAGCACACAGATATTTTGTGATGTTGTTTGAACTTGTGCTCAGTCTATCTCACAGACAAAGCTCAATGCTGTGTTGTGCTGAGGTTTCTCGTATGGCTGTAAATGCGCTCTAATGACCCATGCTACAGTAAGTTTTGTGATCTCTGCTCCTTTGGGACAGAAGTGGTCTGTCTATAAAAAAAAAAAAAAAAAAGATTTGTTACATTAATCTACTGAAAGTAGAATTTGACAGTCAATACAGACCACATGTTTCCACATGGAATAGAGATAAAACATCACAGACAACAACTAAGCTCTTGAAGGTAATTGCTTGTAAAGGAACAAGTCTTTCTAGAGACAGGCACTGTTTTCTCTTTGTTTTTGTTTTTTTTTTTTTACTTAAAAAAGGAGAAAGGGTACCGTTTTCAATTTCTCCAAAAAAGACCAATTCTGTCTTGACAAAACAACTCTACATTGTAATGATAATATTAAATGCCACTTGAAATTACTCTAAATCATACAGTAGAGTATATAGTATAATAAATTTGATAAGAATAGACCTTAACACCCAAACACACGCAAGCTGTCATTTCTGACACTGATTTTCCCATAACATTACAAAGTCCTACTGAGTCAGTGATTACTTACCTACTCTAATGCAACATGTAAAAGATTGTGTTGGAGCTCAAAGCAGCTTTAATCATGAATGAAGAGGGTGAATAGATTGCAACGAAGCACTCACAGATAATTCTTCAGTTTCTTTTTCCCCCTTAAATGCTCTTTCATTATCAGAGCCTTCTGATCTGTTTTTGCTAAACAGTAAAGTCTAAGACACATTAAAAGAGACAGCTTCCATTTAAAATTAAATTAGTGCTCCTGGATTAAAGTATCAGTAGCTGCGGTCTGTCTACTTTCTGCTTATCCGTACTCACTGAGATTTGCCCTTATTAACCTGTGTTACTCAAGTGAAAAATGGAGAGCAGAAATGTGTACTGATCCCACAGACAAAGGATTAGCAGCAGATATTGTACAATGGAAGACAAGACTATTTCTCTCTTGGCAATTTCTAATGCTGCAAAAACAAATCAAACATGCAAATGAATGATATTATGTGCAATCAAAATGAGCCACCTTCTTGTTGTATCACCAACTCCAAATGAATCATCCTATAAACACTGTAAAACTGCTAAATGGACATCTACAACTTCCAAGAAAGGGAGGGGAGGAATTGGGAACATGCGTGAGGAGACACAAACAATATACACATGACTGGCTAACATACACTATTCAGTATGGCTTTGTTAATCACCTGTCACATGTTTAGCTATTCATTAATAAGTTGAACAAACTCTACAAACCTGTGAGCATTTAAAACACTGCAATGGAATTGTATTTGTTTGGATGAAGTGCTGTGTTTGTGAGTTTGTGAGAGAAATACAGAAATGGTGGAAGAAGACAAGGACTCACCCCTTCGCTGCTCTGCCCAGTGTTAGCCAGCATCTCCTGCAGAGCCCGCACTGACAGAGACTGCTCCAGCACAAAGTTACAGATGCACAGATCTGGAGGAACATACTGCAGCAGCCAGCAGGGGAGGAGGAAAACGAAGGTGGAATGTGAGAAAAAGAGGACAAAACAATACAGAACTTTAATCCACCATATCATATTGACTCTACACATTTACTGCCAAAGTGAAAAATGCCATTAGATTATATTAGTCAGTGTGGCATTAACATTACCTAGATCTTAAATGTGTATCTTTTATGATCTCTACCTAAGCATCCTAATTTGGTGAAACTGGTTAAAGCACTGTTTCATGGCTGTATCAACATAAAAGTTCATTTATGCTAGATGGCCTGTCACATTTTCATAAATTGGTGAAACCTCCATAACCTTAACATAATGAATATTAATATGATGTATAAATAATAAAAAAAAATAACAACATTCCAGTAAACACAATATTAATTGCTGTACTCATTCAAAGAAATTGGTGATTTAATGCATTGGGTAGCTGCCTTACTCAGTATCTCGAGCAGCTAACCTCTGACCCCAGAAGTGAAGTGAGAAATGTGAGCAGAGGGAAATGCTGCTGGTGATAATGAGCATAGCCTGCTCTGAAACTTAACACAAACAAGAGCATGGAAAGCTCTGACACCTCTGCCATGGAGGAACAACATTGTGAATTAAAGACTGGGAACCATCACACAGGTTCACAACAAGACTGACCAAATGAGACAACTGGACCAAGAAATGTCTTTCAGTGCCATAGGTGGGATTAGTGTAACACTCCGAAACAGCATTACAGCCATATGCTTCCTTATTAAAACACATCAGGGTTAACTGGCATTTTGAACATTTTCACTGTGCTACAAATAGACTAAACTCTCTCCATGGTTACAGTGACCTTTTTTTCTGCCTGGAAGACAAAGTCAGCAACTTTAATGCACGAAGAAAAGAAAAGAATTTGACTCTCTCTAAAGTAAATTGTGAAAACCAATTACAGGCATCACCTGAAACTGGACCCAAATTTAGTCATTGCATAAAGCTTTTTAGTTTTTGACTATCATATGATTAGTCTTAATTTTGGGAAAATTAAGACCTTTTTTAAATAAAAAGGTTTATCAACAACAGCAACAATTCTGTGTATCAACCTGACTGCTGCAGTGTTCACAACAGCAAACAACAACAGTGACACCAAAATCATCAAGCCAAACAGAAAACTAAAGTATTGTCTTATTGACCAGGTGAGAGAAGAGGTGTGTTCCACAAAGTAAATGTTCATATTACATAATACTGCAGCAGTTTGTTTAAGATAAGAAGAAACATGGCTGTCAAGTCTTCTCACTGAATACTTTCCTTCAATCAGCCTTAGTCTGAAATGCACGGCTCATAAAAGCATAGCAACCTAGTGTTGGGGACTTTTATGGCTGTGATCGTATGATTATCACCCTGCCACATAAAGGAAGTGTAAAGCCAGGACGAACCAGCATAAAATGATATGCTATAATAATAACAGTATAAAATTACATTCTGTAGATGTTGTAACCACAACACAATTAAATGACAATTATCATGTCATTACGATGCTCACAACAACCACAAGACTCTTTCTGTTCTTTTTTTTTTAATAACATGTATGTGCTAGGTACCAGATAGATGTAATACAGCATATCATAAGTGATCACAGTGAAAAACTTGACAGGTCACTGAACTGGTACTTTGAAGAGCTTTACTAAAATGAAGATCTCCATAACTAAAACACTGCTATGGTTATTGGGAAGTCTGTCTATGGAGCCAAGAACTAAAGTTGGATTGCTGCAGTGGTGTGCACCACCCAGGCCTTCATTCTGAGATGGTCTTTATCTAATTAAGTCAATAGCAGTATATGCACTTTACAAAAGCGGATGAAAATGTCAGAATGAGGCTCCTGGTTTTAGTGCCTGTTTGATTTACACTCCATCAAGGAGATAGGCTGCCAAGTAGCCCATCTCGACTGCTGGACTGCCGGATGCAGCCTGTAACCACACTACAACAGTTTTAATTAGGATATACAGTATACCTTGTATATTTTAACAGAGCTGCATTTGTGCGCTTTAACATATAATAAATTATCAAGTTATTACTAATCAGAAAGGACTATTATTATATCAAATATACTCAAGTTTATGAAGCATAAACTGGAGCAAGATGCTCCTTGATTAGATTTTAGTAACATCTTTGCTGATTAAAATATACATTGTTGTTACATGTTATTTATGTTTATGGTTGTGATCTGAGAGACATAAACCTCAAACTGTTGGTTTCCAGATTGGATCTAAACAAATATAGAGTGCTGCTCTTACCTTAGCCTCAGAAGTGGGCTCCAAGTAGCAGAGCCGGTTTCCAAGTCCCTCAGCGGCCAGGCAGAACTTGCGGTGATCCTTCAGGATGGTGGCCACACTCTGGAGCACCACTTCATCGTCCTGCCAGAGACAAAGCAGTGGTAAATAGCCAATAATGATAATGTTGTTCTAAAACAATAATGACCAGGAAAGAAATTTGCAAGCATTTAAACAGCACTGTAACCTTACAGCTTTTGTGGCAAAGTGAGAAATACAGAAAGTTTATTAGAAAGTATGTGACAAAAGAAGTTTCACTTAAAAGACCAACATTTCAAGGACTTGTTGTGTTGTAGTGATTTCACATTGTGTACTCTGAATTGTTAACTTGTTAAAATTACAGTCTTAGTTTACCAATGGATAATGGGTAGACACCGTTATGGATTGTGCAGATGCAGCCGATGTTAAAGTGCCATATTTTCATTTTGCAGGCAAGATCAGTGTAACTTCTGCTGTTAAAAGTAGCATCTACACTACTCTGACAATTTAGGCTCTAGAGCTAGAATTAATATTAAAATCTGAGAAGGTTACAAAAGAGAGCTTTGATTGGGTCAGTGCCGCAAAAAATAAACATCTCTGAGCAGGACTGTTGATAGAAACACACAATGTAGCTACACAGATAGATATTGATTTTCTTTGTGCTTGTGTGTCTATGTCTGTCTGTGTTTGTCTGTGTGTGTCTGTGTGTGTGTGTGTGTGTGTGTGTGTCTGTGTCTGTGTGTGTCTGTGTCTGTGTGTGTAAGCATGCCTCCTGCCAGCTCACGTCCCACACCAGTCTCAGCTGATGGTTGCCATGGTTCTGGCTCCCACCGCCTTCACAGCAGCATTAATCCAACAGATTTAGACACAGCACCCGCAGATTCAGGAGATGAGGTGAAAGACCCCCAGATTTTAAACAATGCCACATGCATCAACTCTTTAACGTTACAGTTTACTACCAATACTGCCAAACTGAAAAAAAAATGGCCACCAAATCTAAACCAATGGATCATACTGTTGACTCCTGTGTAGTTGCCACCCCCTACTGCAGAGTTTTAAAAATCACTTGGAGGCCGAGCAGTAATTACTTTCTCAAAAAGTGGTAATAAAATCCAAATGAGTTTAACACTTGATCAAAACATAACCAAAGTATTAGTTTGAAGGAATTGAGTTCGATGTGATGTGCAAGCTGGTAGCATTTCCAAACTCATCATAGTCTATCCACCAGCAGCTTTACGTCTCTTTTACAGTGTGTCGTCTAGGCTTCAAGGAGGAGGTCATTACAGAAAAAAAAATCATTCCATGCTGCACCAAATCTCTGCAGCAGCTTCCCGCTCGTTCTGAGATGGAAGTTTCCGGCTACAGTAAATGGAGAAGGTCAATATGAGCACAAGACAAACAAAGACTTTCCACCTCTTAAACCAAGTAAATACAACAGTTTCTTTGGAGCTGGTTTGAATTCTGGTGGACTTACGAAACCAGCAGGACCTGGCAACACCACTGATACTAAATTTATGTTGGTCTGCGCTGCGGCAGGCTGGGCTTTAAGCGGGTTTAAATTGGTAACAGTTCATTATCAGTTCTTAAGTTATTTGAAAACCAGGCGAGTTTGATTCATATACTTAGCAAAAACCTTTAAAACTGAAAATATGTGGACTCTTAAAAGAAAAAACAAGCATTATAGGCAAAGGCTTCCTTCATGGTTATCCAAGGGGGAGTTAGCTATAGTAAACTTAATATAAGTAAGACAACTTGCTCATCTGGTTAAGTCACCAGGCTGTGGTCTAAATAAGTCTCTCTGTACAACAGATACAATATACTCAAATAATTTAAGAGGCCCTGTTTTTTTATCATTTATAGGACAGTAAGGAATGTTGCTTCCAAATGTGCATGCTGCAGAATGTAGTTTATGAAAGTGTTATATATTATTAAGAAAAACGAAAGACTAAACATGAACAAAGTGAGCAGCTCTTTGATAACTGGGCTTGACTGGATGTCTTTGAGACATCTGAGCAGTGTAAGGCAGTGAGCGAGCAATAATTTGATTCTGCCAGCTTCCTTCTAAATAAAACAAGCTCATGTGTTGTGAGTGATGTGAGTGGGATTTTAGGTCAACTATCAACACATATCAGTGTGATCTCATTAAAAAAAATCAGCATTCATCATTAGACTTTTAATGACGTGCAGGTACCATGTGTCACATATCACTTCTTATGAGACATTAGATTGGTGTGTGCGTCCCTAACTTGATCCCAGGCCAGAGAATCCAGTGAATCTTAGGCAAAGTGATCTCACAGCAGCAGTGGGACCATCTGCTAGATCGCTAAAGACCAGCATCAGGACTATGTATAGGGCCCTGGCCTGTGGCAGGAGGTAAGTCAGGGACTTGGGTGGGAACTTGACCCTGCACTGTCCATACTCAAACCCCACCCATCCTTACCACCGTTAGTTTGGGTGTAGGTCCCTTTCTGACCAAAAAACAACACAAGCCTCTCATTACAGCCTGGGCTTAAATGTGTTGCCCTTTAGGAGCCGTTTAAACTATTTCTCCTGTGTTTTCTCCCTCTGTTCTCTTAGCAGCCGTCTTGTGAGCATTAACAGACAGCAACAGGTGCCGCTGCACTGAGCAGCACGATGCATCCACAGCTGAAACCCGAGAACTCCCAATGGCCCCGTGAGCCAAATACACTCCCACAGCCCAGCCGCTACTGCCACAAATGTGAACTTGAGAAAAGGTGAATCTGTTCAATCCCTCAGTGCTGCTATTTTGACAAGCATGCTTTGCACATGCTCACTGGACATCAACAGGCTCAATACGGGACGGCAACAGGTAGAAGGTATTGTGTCATAGGTACAAAAGCAATTTAAGAAAATTCCCGTGTTTGTCTCCTTGTTCACACTGTCTCGATGTGTAGTCTGTCTAGATAGCTTTGACCACAGGAGTCGTGTTTCTCATAAATGTCAGTCTGGTTGCTAAGTACAGGTTGAGCTTTATGTTCTAGTGAAGCTTAGCTGGGAGCAATATACAGTGGGCATGTACCAGAACTTTAACATGATAAGCTTAAAAAGAGCCTGTGTTAGCGCCTCAAACACAATTTAAATACTCAACTGATAATATTTGATTTTCTATAGTGGCTGGAGATGCAGACTAAAATAACAAAACCTGTGCACAACAGAGCAGGAGCAGAGAGTGACAAACAGTCATTGAGCCGAACTCCACACCCGCTATATTTTATGTTGACAGGTGAGCTCCTTCGAGTCTGGCCCCAGTGTGTCTCTGCTTGGTTTATTAATCCGTTCACATGCACAACAGCCCTGTCATTACACTGCATCAACAGTCAGTCACGCACCTTTTACAGATACAGAGATGCAAAATAACCTCTCTTATTTACACGGTTATAAACATATATACATGTACTATACAGTAGTGTATCGGTATCATGAATAATTAATACTGTGCTTTTGCTCACAAACCAAGTGGCAATGGAAAAAATAGAAAATACGGTGACAGTCTGAGATTGTGATGGCAGTGAGGGGTCTTACACAAGCTTTTTAAAACATGATTTAGCAAACTAACAGATTCTATGTAAAGCAAATACTCAAATGAGGATAAAATAAATGTTATAAGACATATGGCTTTTAAGATAAAGAAATGTTCAGTATAGAACAGCAAGGCTTAAAATATTGTGTGCACCACATAGAATGTTTTACATTACCCAATTTGTAACTGCAGTAGGATAATACATGTAAACATTGCCATATGTGCAGTTCAATAAAGAACTAGCAGCTCAAAAATATAAAAAAATATTCACTAAAAAATATTTACTTCATTAAAAGTAAAACTGTGATACTGTAAGCCCAGGTGGTTGCAAAGATAAAATGTAGTTAATGTCTTTCAAAACAAATTAGACTACTCTCCACACAGACATTTTTAGCATTTTTCTTCATTACTGCATCAATTGGCACACCACACATCTGTGCCACTGTAATCAGAAATTAAATAAAACTCAGCAGTCAATCAACTATTGCCCTGCAGTACAATGCTATGGATCACAGCCTCCTAGATTTATATAGCGTTCTTACAACAAATTGGATTTTCTTGGCTTACTTTATATGCACACTGCTTGATGTGAGCTTCAAATGGAGGCTCTCATGTGTGCACAAGGCTATAACGCCCACCTCAGCAGCTCCACATGAAAATGAGAGGACAGAGCAGGCCTTTCTAAAGTCTATCATCCTGAGAAGAGACCAAGTGGCAAGGGCACAAACTGCTGGACTGTGAAAATTGTGTGTGTGCGTAGAGACAGTTCAAAGAGAAAAAGGTGCAGAGATCAGGAAAGTAATATTTTCACCTGAGGATAACTTAGGCCTCCTTTTTCTCATCTAAGACCCCAGCTTCTGACAGTTCATTCCCCATCAGTGCTGGATCTGCTCAACAAATATCTGAGACACAAAAACCTCAGAGATAAATGTGATGTTGGCACACTTTGTCATCAATGTAAACCTCCACAAATGTCCCACAGATTAAATTTGAGTGTTACGCTTTACTATACATCACAAACATCCCCAAAGAGCTGAGTGTTAAAAGATTCATTAAGCAATAACTGTCCTTTCTGCACTGCAGCATATGCCAATGGCAATCAATAAACATTTACTAAACATAAAATATTGAATGCTTTAAAATACAGGCAACACAGCTCAAAATATGTTTTAAAGTATCTATTATTGTTTCTGATTGTTTATTCCTCAGTGACAAAGCAGTGAGTCAGCAGTGGCTCTCCCCATCCTCCCTCATTATCTTAAAGCCTTTTAATCCCAGCTGCTCAACTGCTTTTTAGTAACCAGCATATATCGCCATGTTTGTAAGAACCTCTGGTAAGCAATGTTAACAAGTGACTGTTATAACATGACAGGTTATTGGACCTAATGGTCTAAAGAACACAGAGGCACAGTTCATCTGTTAATGAAGGTAATTATTCAGCTAGGGTGGTGCTGCTACCTCTGATCACAGTTCAAGCCAGACTTACACAAAACACTGAGCTGTGCACAAAACAAATGATTGATTAAGAAATATTATAATATATTGAACTGGACTTGTGAGGAAATGTCACAAAAGCTGTGAATAAGTTTCTCCCTGAAAGCATTCTGTAATTTGAGAATCCGTTGATTCTGGGGTAAAGAGAGGCAGTTGCAGCGTGCACACCCTGCTGAAGTGGCTTACTGCTTTTATTAATTTATAGGAGTTTCATAAGGACTATTTAAGTCTTCAGACACAGAAATGCCACCTTTCAGCAGATAAAAATTACACCACAAATAAAAAAGATTACTTGTACAAAATGTTTTCATGTGCCAAGCATGTAGCTGTAAACAGCCGATCAAAGTTCATAACACAAATGCCACAAACTTACCTTTATTCTCACAACTGGCAATTCAAATATCATAGTCATTGTGATACATAATAAATTGCATTTGTTCCTAAAATGGTGCAGCTGTAGTTGGGACAAGAACAAAGTAAATAGTGTGGTGCTGTGTCCCGCCTACATCATACCTGTGTAAACACTGGGAAGGCTACAAACCTACTGTCCAGTGCATTCAGCGCTGATGGAGAGAGCTGCTGCTGCCTTGCCGTCTCCAGTGGCTCAATCAATACAGAGGAAATCCTTCTCGTTCAATTTATATCAAGCTCTGAAAGCTGTTGTCCCCTCACCTCCAAATAAAAAGGCCATCTCTGGAAGGACATGCATGTGAAATATTAAGGAACTTTTTTTATAAACAAATGCCAAACCAGAACCGCTTATTCTTCTATTTATTTTAATCCATAATTATAAAGATGCCCACTTTCAGAATTACTTTGTCAGCAGGCTTTTAAAAGAGAATTTTAATTACCGTAATAATAAATTAATGACTAATGATTAATGTGTTTTATTTGGGGAACTGGGATATTTAATATGACTGTCACATACAGTATGTTTGTAATTATCCCTCTTGATCCATGCCTGTCACAATGTGTCAAACCTTCAACATCTTACATCATCCTAACTCAACCAAACCTGCTACTATTACAACATTATCTTACATTACATTGTTTTATTAACATTTCAAATGGTTTAAAGACTACATTAAACTCCACAAATAATAATAAAAATGTGTATGAATAGGCTATATGTAACGCACTAAATTATTGTTGTCTTGTGTAACTGGCTCCTTAGATCCAAAACCAAATCATACAGTCTGTTAAGCTTTGAAAAATGCTGTATATTACTCTGTGGTATTAAGCATATGATTTTTAAGTACTTCTTTATCCCTATAAAAATGGTGTTAAAGTATCATTGGTCTCGTCCTGCCCCGTAGCATGCTGTGGTGTCAGGGGAGCAGAGCTGTATGTGCTGTGGAAGCATCATCTTTAAAAAGACTAAATTTAAACCCCTAGAGTTCTGGCCCTGGTATGCAGCGGGCTTTCCAGAACAACATAAACTCCAAATAAGCCCACAGCAGCTACTGGAGGACTGGACTGTGAGCTTTGAACACCTGGCTTTTACGGTGTAACAAGTGCTCACCTGGTTGACCAAGGTTAAGTAACTATTTCCGCCTTGTAATGACTAGTATGCCAACTATCCAAACACTTACACAAACACAATAAAGTTATTCTACGCTAGATACGATCGAAAAATAACACTGATGTTTACAACTGTCTGGAGTTTAAGCGTTATATTATTAAAGTCTAGACATTCATGAGAGGTCAACACAAAACCAACCACCTATAGACCTCAGAACTGATTATGTGCAGGTGTGCTTTCTGCGCACAAGCGAACAAACTGAGAAATCGTTAGCTTTCTGTTACGACCACATAGGTATTATTACAAAGCTGGGTTGTTATACCATTTTATTTCCATCTATGGCTTGCTAAACAAATACTTACGACCATAAGAGTCGAGTTTCTTTAACAGTAACACCGTAATAAATGTAAGTCTAAAGACCAAACTTAACCAATAATAAATAATACCATTAATGCAAATTCTTAATTAATTCTTAAAAATAATTAATGAAGGTTAGCATGAATTTAAGGAGGTAATTTTAGCTGTGCACGACAGGCGTCATCTTCAATCAATTTATAAGTTTGCACATTTGTATAATTAAAAAAAACATGTTCTAATTATTAATTCCAAAATTACTCACATGAGTGTTGTTTTTTTCCCTTTACTCAGTTTGATTTCCATGTACTCCAGTACTCCCAGTGGTCGCTCATGTGGAAGCAACAGACTTCCTGTTTGAGAATGGCGTTGATTGGACGAGACCTGTCTCCTAGCAACCAATTATAAAACTAGATTTGGAAACATAAGGATAATTTCCGCAGTTCTTATCATTTTCAAACGTTTTAAAGCATGCATTTAGGTTGGTTCTAAGCACTGACTTTAGCACGGGAGTTAATTCCATTGGTTTGCTCATTGGTTTAGCAGTCTTACTGTTCAGAGCCATCTTCTATAGTCTTTGGGGGCCTAAGAGGCATTAGGCATCATGCTTATTGATCCTTTTGATGAAGTGTTTTATATTCAATTGTCAGTCATTGTTTAAAAATAAATGTATATGGTCATATACATTAATCTGATAAAAAATATGTGATGATTATTTTTGTAAAAACAGTATTAAACTGATAAAATTATCCTAAATCATATTCATTTCTGCATACACAAGTAAAACTTTATCATACTATAATCTTATTAATGAATGGGTTTTAATGATCAACCTCTACATCCTGATTTTTAATCAGTAAACACCTGCTTTGCCTCTGTCTTCAGCCTCTGTTGCTCATAATAATAAACAGAGTAAACGTTGTTAAGTAAATCAATGCCTAGAAAACACACAAAATGTCTGGCCTGATACCTTCTATGTTTGCTGTAATTAGATGACACAGCACACACAATCATTAATCAGTAGGACACCACATAAAACACACTGCATTATCTGATTACATTGTAGTTATCAGAAAAAAATTACAAGCAGTTTTTGTAAATGCAAGGAAGTTGCTGTGAAAACATAAATGCTTCTGTTCTCTACACACATCTTTTCCAATCTACAAAGCACACTCATGTAGTGCGGTCAGACATGGGTGTAAACAACTTAAGGAGAACAGTAAACAACTTAAGGAGAACAGTTTTTTCACAGTGCTAATATTTTGGACATAGATGCTGACTGTTGAATAACTGAAACTTTTGTGTCTTTCATTTTGGTACAAAGAGAGAGCGTTGAAGTGTGGGACTCTAGAGTTACAAGAGACAGAGATGAAACATTTTGCACTTTCATTAGGGGCGCAGTGGCTCAGTGTTAAAGTGGTCGTCCTTCAACCGGAAGGTAGATGGTTCATACTGTTGTTGTGTCTTTGGGCAAGACACTTTGCCTCCAGCTGTAACACTGGTAAATAGTCGCTTTAGATAAAAGTGTCAGCTAAATGACTAAATGTAATATTTTTATCCTCTCACTTGTTTTCCATTGCTGTTTCATTTGACAGATCATCTCTCACCACTGCCAGCGTTCTTTCTGTTACACATCATCGGCCAGGGGAGACTGTGTCCGAACCTTTGTCATCACCTGACAGTGTCCACTACACAGATATTTGAAATTAATTATGCACTATTTGCAATGTTTTACAAAGCAGTACAATAAAGAAGACTAAAATAATAGTGCCCATGAGTAAATCATGAGTGAACAAACTTGACAAGACAGGACCAGGTCAAAATCAAGACCTGTGGAGGAGATTTGAAGAGATCCCAGGAACAGTTGTTTAATTAAACCACTACAAGTCCAGCCTCACAACCATCAAAAAACTGTTTAATGAAGCCTTTGTTATTATGGGCAAGGAGGGCTTATTGGCGTCTTAAACTAAAATGAACAATGCTCTTGTCGCATTTTAAAGTTCCATCAATCATGAAATTGTACTTTGCAATGTGTGCAGTTGTGTCCTTGGGCAAGACACTTCACCCACCTTGTCTTCAATGTCTGTGGCACTGGTGTATGAATGCGTTAGTGTGGTTGTGTCAGTCTGTCCCAGGGCAGCTGTGGCTACAGAGGTAGCTTACCATCACCACAGAGTAGTATGAGTTCTTGTGTAGAAAAGGTAGGTCAGTACTATATAAATGCATGCCATTTATAATTTAAAATTCTTATATTT
Source organism: Perccottus glenii (assembly GCA_024416835.2). Classification (NCBI taxonomy): domain Eukaryota; kingdom Metazoa; phylum Chordata; class Actinopteri; order Gobiiformes; family Odontobutidae; genus Perccottus; species Perccottus glenii. The sequence goes on along the minus strand of CM044564.2, from coordinate 7,282,269 downwards.
TTGATAAGAAAAGGCAAGAGAGAGTAAAAATGCCTCAGTGGCTGAACTAGCAATCCCTGGTTTGGGTCAGATTGCTGAACATCATCCTCTCTATACCCCTTGCTTCCTGTCTAGTAGCAACTGTCTACTCTTTCTAATAAAGGCATACAAGTCCAAAAAAGAGACACTCCCATGTGCCCACCAGTTTTTTAGCGCAACTATCACATACAGTAGAGAAAAATGCAGTTGTTGACAGCATCAGTTAAGCAAGTACAACTCTTTACTTAACAAAACACATGCCAGCTGTATGTAGGCTTTAGATTGTAATGCACTTCAATTAGCACTCTTATTTTAGTGTTTCCAATGAGCACCCTTTTCTCTCGGCACTGAGGTTTCATAACACGACTGTGTAGAGACCTCAGGGAAGCCCCTCGCTCTCAAATCGCTGTTGTCGTCAGATATCCAGGATGCCATTGTGACAGTAGAATCTGAGAGGATCAGGGGTCAGCATATCACTGGCATCACAAATAGTAGCAAAACCTCTGGGACTTCCAATCATGATCCATGACGTTTCAAAGCCATTTCCCACTTGTCTGATCAAAGCAGCAAACATAATTAGATACTCAATGATCCAGACTAATAAATTATGTATAAGAAAATATTGTGCTGACCAACCTTAATGCAATGTTAATGCACATTAGAGTTTAGAGCACTGTAATGCCCCTTTACTTTACATTTGTTTATGTACACACAAATCTTTATGGTCAAATAAAAAGCTAGAGTTATAGTATTTCAGACAAAAAACACATTTGCATATATTACACATCCGATGTTTAGTATGCTCAACCTGACCTACCCCACCAATTAATCTTTGGGAAAAGCATGTTGCACACTATAACAATAAAACAATAGCTTTTTATTGTTGCATATGTTTGTTGTGATGGTTATTTGATGTGTATTGCACATTTCATAACAGGAGGCACTCTTCTTTTCAAAGACAAGACAAGAAGCATTACACAGGATAAAAAAACAGCATTAACAAGAAGAATTGTTTGTATTGGGTAATAGGTGTATTATAAATGGTGTTTCACAAGCGTTAATAATAACAATTACTTTTGTTTTGAATACAAAGCATAGGCTAACAATCCCAGCTGCGGACGTTGTCTGAATCCTAAATGGCTCTATCAATGCCCTCCAACACCTGGGCCACTGCGAATAATACGTGCCCGGCCATGAAACCGCGATAGATATTCCCACCACACCAACATACAAGCTGTCATATCATTTACAAGCATAACTGCTGTGCATATCCACATAGAGCAGGAGCACCGTAAGCAATCTGCGTCAAAAAACTAAAATAGTAATCGCAGGGGGTTAGCGTGACGGCGAGCACAACTTATTGAAACTCCGGTTTCTCCTTGAGCCAAAGAGAAAACATCTATTAAATCTTAACAGCTGCGACTGGATGAACAGGACATTATAGATTTGACGCTACGAGACTTCAAATGGCTCGGAGCGAAGGTGTTAAATCATTTTGCCCTTGCACCTGCACATGAGCTCTCATTGACATTCTCCACAGCGAGAGTCCTGCCGACAGGTGTGTGCCATAACTGGGGGTACAGCGGAGCCCACAACCTGCGGCAACTTTAGCGCAATCTGAGCGCAAAACGAGACGTCTAACATGGCAATTTATCCAAACTTCCGCAGTAATACCACTTGGAGCTGCTACTGAATTAATGCTCTGTCCACTTGCTGCCTCTGCGCGTAAATTGCCGATTGGTAACTGATCACAAAAAGACACCCCCCTCACCCATGAAATTAGCTTTACTTACTGTTCTCAAGAACTGGATCTCATCTTCCCCTTCTCCGCCCTCAGCCATGGCTGTGAAGGAGCCTGCTCAGACTCTGAAAGCCAACACTGACTGGCGGCAGAAACGCGATGCTGTGCCTCTCAAGCCGATATTAGCATAGAGCTCATCCACAGCCATATAGGGCAGCCCGGCGAGCACCCCTCCTCCCCTCCTCCTCCCCTCTCCGCTCCTCTCCCACAGTCAGCTTACCCCCTCAGCGCCCCCCTCCCCCGCGCTCCGGCCTCTCTGCTCAGCCCCAGACCCCAGCAGCAGGACGGGCTCCTGGGGCTGATGGAGATGAGGATGCTGCTGGACTGAACGTTCTGCAGACAGAGGAGAGGGAGTGTATCAGGGTTGAGCCTGATCAAATACTAGCCTACTACTTTTAGCCTTTAGTGCCAATGACGCAAGGGAGGGCGAGCTGTCTGAACTGACGCTCACCAAAGTTATGAATGAGTACAACACAACGGCGTAGGGAACTTAATAAAGGCAGTTACAATGCAGCAAATTACAAATGCAGCGAGCGTCTGTGTTGTGTACACATATTAGACTAACGTCCACAGGTTTTTTTTTTATGTTTTTTGGCTGCCATTCAAAAATAAACAAGTATCTCATCATACTAATTATTAAATACATTTCACCGCATTTAGTGCTACTTGTAAAAATTTTATTGATGGTTTAGAAATCATAATCATGCATAGACACACCCTTAAATACATCTGTCTGCACCAACATCTCACACAGAACGTTGTTGGAACAGGTTAAATAAAAGATAAAATCTAGGCTCAAGGAAAGAAATATTTTCTTGTTGGAATTCAGGAGCTTTTTCCATTATGGATAAGTATGATAAGAGGTTGTTACTAATTGTACAGTTGTAGTGTTTGTAAAAGAGTTTGTCTAAGTGTATGAAAACAAGGGTCAGCAGGAAAACACATACGTAAATCCCGTTTTCTTGACTTTATTGACATCTAGTGGTCAGACAGTGAACTACAGTACAACCACTGGCGCAAATAAAAGGTATGATGCATGACAAAGACCTGGCAGCTTCATTTTCTGTTTTGTTTTGTGTTTTTTATGGAAATGTTGCCAATATAAAGTGAAACGTTTATACAGTACAACAATTTAAGACTTTAAAAAAGAAGAATTTACAAGAATATACACAATGAAAGCAGTTATTTTGTAAATGTATTTACAAAAGTTAGTGCAAAATGAGATGTAGCTTCTACAGTAACAGTCCTTAAATAGAAATAACCTGTAGTTATATTTGTAGTGTTTTGGACTTTCAATTTTCTTTAATAAACCTTAACCTTAGACTGAATTTAGGAGATTCACATAATTTCTGGACTCATACAATTACATTACAAATACCCTCACAATTGATAAGACTCCCTGGATACTCTAAGCACAGATTACCTTTGACATGTGTTGTAGCATCTGTTCAATGACACTAGCAGCTGTCAATTCATCCAACCTGTATGACCCAGTAAGAGACAGCTGCCCAGTAGGTCAGATTCATTTTGTGTACGCACTGACCATGTGTGCAGCTCAGGTGCACCGTGTAGTAAATATCTGGAGGGCAGACATCATTCACATAATCCAGGTCATACATAAACAAATTATATTGATGACCCACAGTATAACTCACAAGATGGAGCAACAACCACTGACCTGTAGCATCTGCACAGTACTTTTTAAGACACTAATGCCAATCACAATAACAAACTTTCCTACAGATTGTCAAGAGGATTACACTCATTTACACTAATAAGGATGCCATCTGGGACTTCATTTGCCCCTCTCACTTTACCTGGGACTTTCTTAAGGATTAGTGCTGCTGAAAGCTTGTTGCTCTAATCCAATGGTAAACGCAGAAGTCATCCATGAGACCTACTATTGGTTGAAACGCTGTCTGTCACTGAAGTGGGTCTGAAGACGACAAGTGTGACCTCAGTGTCGCTGGAAATCCTTCAGAAAGCATCCTGCATGCAACAGCTTTCATTTACAAGTAAGTGAATGTACTCATTTTTATTACAGATAGTTTTAGTAGACTCCAGTGTAGCATATATATATATTTGTACTGTATGTAGTTTGAGTAAAAATGCATGGATGTTTTTCGTGGCACATTCCTCAGTCAAAAGAGGAAAAAATATTCCCAAAGTTATGTTGTGTTTTCTCCATTGACCATAAAAAAGGAAAAAATGGTTTTCTCATGCTCTCCACTTGCTTGCCTGTAAAAAGTTATCTCCTGAAATGATGTGGATTATTTTATTTACAGCGGTAAACCAAATGTTAATTCTTATATGAGAACTATGGTACCATGTGGGACATTTTTGTTATGTGACTATCAATGTAAGTGTCTAGAAAAGTTCATGTTGGGTACCACATGGTGTGAAAGCAATATTGTGGACACTGCTTATTCAATTTCCACACAATACTATTTAATATCCGAAGCAACCGGTTTTATTTACAGTAGTTTTTCTTTGTAATATTTGGCACAGGCTTTCATACAGTATGTCACATATAAGTCACATTTTCTGACAGAGCAGCAGCTTTAGCTCATCCTGAAAGTTTGTCAGCAGGTAAAGCCAACCAGTTCATTCAGGTTTTTAAATGTTGTAAAACTGGGTGCACTGTATTTGAAATTCAAATTCTAGAGGCTGAGATTGTCAAAAACCTGTACAGATAAATCAGTAAAACAGTTTTCCCATGTTTCAATGATAAGATCTTTCTGTGAAATTACATTTACGTCACATAGGTCCACAATACAATCCATTTTTCTAATTCAAAACATTCTGTATTGTAGCAATTTCCTTATTTTCCTCAAAACAACCATTTGAATTCATGCTGTGTAATTACTTTTAGGTGTCTTTGCTTTGCCTTGACCTCAATATTGTTCTGTTTTTATCAGGATCCAAGTCGCTTTTTAGGTCAATTATTACTCCATTGTTGGAGTCATGATGGAGGGCACTTACACCACCTTGCACCTCTACATGCCATTCGTGGAGAAGAACAGTGTGTCTCTGTCACTCTGTGGGGGCCAGTCTTTCCACTCCAAAGCCTTAATGAAGCACAGCGGTGGATTGACCTCGAGCTGCGAAGAGGAGGGCCTAACAGACTCACTGAAGCGGGGTCACTCTCACAAATTGGGCCTTACAGACTTTAAAGAAACTCTCCCAACGCTTGATGAGTCTTCAGAGATCAACTGGCTTTCAGAGTTATTTCCACTGTGTTTGGAGTCCCAGGCTTTTATGAACATGGGCAACCAACAGGGGACGAAGATCAAGCCAGATGTTTTCACAGAGGATGAATTATTCAGATCGACAACTTTTCCGATATATAAAAAGAAAAGGAGAGTTTATATCAATAACCTCCAGAATAAGCTCAGGATGGCACCAGGGAATCCACTCAAGGCAAGAAGACTGAGCAAACTCTGCATAATGAACACCTCTACCTTTGGAGACACTTTTGAAAAAGAGGACGACAGATCAATATTATGTACTCCTGTGAACAAGAGAAAGACTTGGAAAGAGAGAGCTACAGCTTTGAATGAAGCAAATAATAGTCCACAAAACTCAATTTCAGTCTGGGATGCACCATCTTCTCTACATTTTACAACCTCTTTCAACACAAAAGCTCCAGTGTCTACCAAGAAACCTGATAAAGAAGAGTGGGCTGATTCAGAAACAGACTTTTCTGATTATGACAATGAGACATCTTTTGGGGGAAGTATAAAAATGAGTCCGGTCGCTACAGAAACAATCCAAATGGTTGATGAGTCCTCTTTGCAAATGTTAGATGAAATAGAAAAACAGGCTGCAACACTGCGAGTGATGGGTAAAATCCAGGAGGTGGAAGGGATCATACGTCGGGTGAGCCTTACCAGTTCAGATTTGTTGAAAGAAGGTGACCAAGATGGATTTGTGAAGCTTACACAGGAGCTCCATATCTCAAAACCTTTACCAGAATACCATAGCTCTAAGTTCCAGGATGGCAATTTCAATAATAACAGGCTACTGCTTATGGAAGAACTTTGTGCATTAAGTGAAGAACTGAGCAAGAGTCTACAAGAGGCTCTGAAGATGGATGGAGAAAAGACGGCATGGAAATCAACAAAGATGCACAGTTACCAACATACAGAGGCGAATAAAAGGCCCCAATATCTACCATTAAACCCTAGTTATTGTAAACCTAACAGGTCTTCGCCATCTATTTCATCAAATATAGAAACCACCTCTTCATCATCGCCAACTTTGTCCCCTGTTCTGGACATTTCAACGAGGACATCCAGCAACTTTGAGGGCAGGTCACCGATCATGTCCCCTCTTTTGTCTCCATTTTCATCCAGTCCTGTGCCTCAAATACAGACAGAGTGGACCGGAGGCAGCAACTACATCGAGACAGATCTGGATTGGACGAGTGAACACAACCAAACGTACACAGACGCAAACGACACAGAGGACAGTCACGTTGACCTGCTCTATTCAGGTAAAATGCCAGTATAATACAGTATTTGTTATCACATGTGCTGTAATGCTTGTACTGAAGTTGCAAAGCTCCATTTTGTCTTGCATAAAATTTAAATAGATTTGGGGGATTTTGTCTTCAGTTGAACAAACGAGTCTCCTGTCTAATAGTGTCACAAAACGTCTTACTGTTTTTTGCTTATTTGAAAGATCACTATGGGACAGACCCGTATCAAACACTGCCAGGTCGGACAAAGATGTTTTTGACAAACTTTATACAGTTTTCCCTACACTATCTTCAAAGTGATTTTTTAACATGAGACATCAATAGACTTTAGACTAGAGTCTTTGTTAAAACTGCAACAGACAGAGACATTAAAAACATAAACAGACAACCGGAAATACTTTAGAGTTTTGGTAAGGTTCAATAGACAGACTTTTAAAACTACTGCTTATTGCTGACACAGTTTCAATCAGGCATTTTGCTTTTGTAATGAGGGAAGAATGCTATAAGATATTAAAGTGGGCCAGATTTTACATTCCTCTTTCTCAAACTAGAATAAGGGAAAGTTGGTAAAAGTCTTCAGCTTGTGATACATTTTCCAAAACCTACTCAAAGAATAATAGGCTGAAATGGCCCAGTCTAGTTTGAGGCAAGCCAAAATACCTTAAAATACCTTTTACTTTGACTTTTAGTGGTTGGTTAGTGAAGTGAACAGAATAAGGACGGAGCAGACGGCTTTAGAGGAAGAACAGGTTGACTCCTGACTGTCAGATTCAAACATTGATCGGGACGCTCACATTTTAATGCTCTGACCTCAGTCTGTCTCTCATCTTTTACACAGGCCTCTTGTGGGTCATTAAACACACACTACTCTCTCCCAGCTGTCGGAGCCGACCTAGGATGTGTGCTAGTCTGTGAATAATGGCCCCTCGCTGATTGTACTTACCTCAGCCCCGTGTGGGTTCAGTCTGGTGTGAAAAAGATAAGCACCTGATGTGGATTTCTTTTTAAATAACAGAAATTAAAGAGGGACCTCTTCTGAACCAAAAGTAAAACAATAACAAGGACTGGACTGGCAAAAACCTGTGGAGATAGAAAGCTATTATACAAAAAGGAGTGACACTATTTAAGAAATGGATGAAAGACAAAGAACTCTCAAAGGGCTAATTACAAAGTCCAGTGCTTTGCTCAGTGTGGTCATACTGTGGGCAGATAACACATTTCCCTGAGCTGTTAAAATACAGTTTTTCTGTTGAAAAACGGTATTTTTGGTGTTGTTGTCTCTGCTGGCATTAAAATGTTATATAAAAAATTACAGTCTTTTTTTGATACTGTTTTATATGGCTGTTTCCATAAATATATTTAAAAACAAACTGTTGCCTTCAAGTGTAGCCCTATCTTACCTTTGGCTCCTCTCTGCTGCAGATTTATTTGACTCATATTAATGTTGACCTGGTCCCAGTTGTTGGCCATGAAAGGGAAGTGTGACTCCTGATGTGAGAGTGGTTAAGGCTCAGGAGAGTTGTTAGTGACACTGCTCCATTTAAGTCCAGAGTCGTTACTGACACTGCTCCATTCAGGTGCAGAGTCGTTAGTGACACTGCTCCATTCAGGTGCAGAGTCATTAGTGACACTGCTCCATTCAAGTGCAGAGTTGTTAGTGACACTGCTCCATTCAGGTGCAGAGTCGTTAGTGACACTAAGTTTAGAATTAATTATTTTTAATTTAATTAGATGGTATGATATATAAAATATGGTAGCCCATAAAAAAATCTGTTTCACCGACATAACTGTCACTGCACTCTTCACTGAACTGAACTGCATAAACTACATTACTCTGTTTGTGCGAGGGTTTAATTTTTTTGGGATGGACCAGTTTTTTGACGCAGAGTGTTCCCAGGTTTAAAGTGGACTGGAATGTTGTGTTTGTGGAAAATCCTTTTAAGTTTTTCTGATAAACCAGACACTAAGGGATAACTTCCCTTTTGTCTCTGGTTTCTGTCTGTTAGGTTTCTGTTGAAAGTCCATCTGGGGTATCCACAGTCTCTCAGGGCTTTACGGATGTGTTGTTCTTCTTTCCATTTACCTTCTGAGGTTGTGGCACCTCTTGTGCTCTGTGCTGAAGAGTCCTGATGACTTCCAGCTTGTGCTGCAGTGGGTTTTGGGAATAAAACAGCAAATATTGATTTATGTTTGTTGGCTTCCTATAAACTTCTACTTGGAGAGTCCTGTCCTCACAAATAACCACTGCACAGTCTAAGAAAACCTTAGTCAAATACAAAAAAAGGCTTCTACTTCCTGGGTTCTGATTTTGACCCAAGTGTCATCACCATGTCTGAACCAGTGACTGCCTGGGCACTGCACCTGGGAAAGAGACCAGAGCTCTGTAATCCACGTCCATGTACAGGTTAGCCACAATCGGTGAGACAGGTGATCCCATGGCACAGTGTTTTTGTCTGTAGAAGTTGCCTCTGAACTGGAAATAAGTATTGTTTAAACATATCTCCAGTAAACTGCAAACATGGCCTGGGGTGAGGTTTGTCCTGTCCTGTAAGGATGTGTACAGGACACTCTTTGAACAGAGGAGGTGGCCTCAGATTCATGTTGCCTAGTATTTATAACAGTGTTTTGAAACCTAAAACAAAAAAGTTACACCCTAGAACAACAAACACAACACCTAAATGGAGCAGTGTCACTAACCACTCTCCTGAGTCTTAACGACTCTCACATCAGGAGTCACACTTCCCTTTCATGGCCAACAACTGGGACCAGAACAGCCTGGTCCATTAGGTTTGGTTTCAGGTGAAACTCCTCCATCTAGAGATATAAGCTCAGCTCTCTTACCAGTTGAAGCTCAGAATTGATAAAAGTCTCTTGGAATTAGAGACAAAACGTCTTCACCCTGGAAACTGAGTCCAGAGGCTTTTACTTCAACCTTTTTTTCAAGATGTCCTGGATGACTGAGAACCTTCACAGACATACAGTGTTAATATAACACACTTCTTGCATCAACACACTTTGAGCCAGAACCCAGTTCAATGTGCCTTTTGTTCACCCATTTGCACTCACTCACTGCAGCTGCCACCAGGGGCATTGTGGGATTTAGTATGCGGCCCAAGGTCACTCTGACATATTAATGGAGAGTTTGAGTTTGAACATCAAGTCCTGTAGTGTGTGGAAGAATGGCTCTACCTAAACCCCCCCACCAACGACTAATATTTTCCCAAAGAGTGTTCAAAAAGGGTTCAATCATCATTTCTGTTTGATGTAATTCATAGCTGACATTCATTTGTAAGTTTCATACCCTATAATTAAATTCTGCATTGTCTCAATCTGCATTGAGACAATATATAAAGAGGAGTAGACTAACCCATGTGATGACTCACGCTACACTGTCCACAATCATATCTCAATAAAGTGAATTGGTGATACATTGCAAGACAACATACTAGGATTAGTGACAATGTAACAGAAGAAGATACTAAAAATGGCATTGATTAACTGTATTGTAATGAAAGAAATTTAACAAGAGTCAAACAAAACCAGCAAAAGTCTAGAGAGTCTCTGCATTGTCCTGTTAAAGAGTCCCCTGCAATTGAATAAATACCACTGTACTGATATATATTCTCCCACCCAACTGTAAGTCTTTATACTTGTTTCCTTCTCAGACGAGGCCCTCCAGAGGCAGGAGGAGATATGGCAGCAGGAACTGGAGGAGTCTCTGTCTTCCTGCAGCTACCTCTCACATCCCTCTAGGCCCAAACACGTGGACTTTTTACACATCACTGCCCTTGACGAAGACATCACTGACTCCCCAGCGCCCACCCCTCCTCTCTCCCAGGAGCGATGGGTGAGTAAAGTGCTCCTAACTCACACTGTTCGGACCAAGCCTTAAAATATTTACTGCCTGCCTTCACTCTAGGCACTTATAACCTACAGAGATGAAGCTACACTTTGCTATACTATAGGTTCAATAAGAGTATTGCTTTTTCTGCTGAGTCATGATTATATTGACCCACTTTTCAAACCATAGTGAAGGAGGTCAGGGGCAGTTTTTCTTTGCATCAGCGCTGTGTGACAAAGGCTGTTGTGTTCTCATTAGTTTAATAACAGCAGGGATTTAATGCAGCTCTGTAGGTGTGTTGTATAACCTATGGTAATATACCATAGGTTATACAACATACTCTCACTGCCAACATAATTCAATTCAATTCAACAAAATGGACTTTTCTATGATTATTTTTTAATGTAGTTTTTTTAGTTTACAGTTTTCATTCTGAGATGCAGTATTAAAGTTTAAAGAATCAGTACGTTCAAAGCCAGTGATCACATTTGAGCCAATTCAAACTCAAGACCTGGTTCTTTCCTACATTTAGTCCCAGATTTTGCTCCTGCTTTGACGAGTGGAAGTCAGTCCAGAGCCCAACTCAAGGAGCATGCAAACAGAATTTGTTTTCACAATATTCTAAATAGTTAATGTAAAACCACATGTTTGTTTAATATCACAGCTCTAACCCCCTTTTCCACTTTAGATATCATTCCTTGCATTTATCTAAACTAAAACCTACAGACTGTGGATTTAACAACCAAACCCAGACCTGTGTATTTTCGGTTCATAATTGTTGATGGTATTGTTTCAGAAATCAAGGACAGCACATTTTAATTCTTATGTATGTAGGCTAGACTGTTGTTCTGCTCTTTAATCCTGAAAACTCTGACGTGTAGTATGCAGCTGAGCTAATGCTATTTACTAGATTATCTAGGTTCATTGTTCCATAAACATGTTGTGTTTTAAGGCCTGAATGTCTTACTGTGGAAATGTAAAAAAACACAACTTGTTGCTTTAAGCTTTCAGAAGATTCAATGTGACCTAATACACTTTGAAGGGAAAATAAGTTGCATTTACATTGTATAAAATGTATATTAGTGAAAATGCCACCACACTAATATAAATGGCCCCTTACCTGGTGGATAATAATGTGACATAAAACAGACATTAATGGAAGTATAGGCACAGGATCTTTTTATATCAAAATTTGAACTGTTTGAACTCTATTTTTTTAAAGTTATTTCATTTCTTTATGGTTTGGTACATCTAACATAATAGCTCAGTATCAAGCTGCTTAACTGACCTACACTGAGGTGAGGTCACATCCACTAAGACGTAAAGATTAGCTTTGGTCTTGCTCAGTACATGCAGAAAACTCAGTGAAACCTAATTGTTCTCAGAGCAGCTCCTCTACAAATATTTAGAGAGAGATTTCTTGCTGCCTAGTTAGCGTCTGTCTTCAGCTCTGGGTGTGGTGTCCTTCCATCTGTCCTGGGTGACGTCCTGTGTGGCATATAGTAGCTCACGGATCCGTCAGGGCGTTGTCACAAACCTTGACAGTCACTTAAGGAAGGACCTTTTACTCTGTGAAGAAGAATGATGAACAAGTAAATTCTGAGGAAACTTGAACGCTCCATGGCTTGGATTTGACTGAGAGTGCAGTTATGCTGAGTCATGGCTTAGAAACCTCAACTTTTCCATTACTCTTTGGTGCCAGTCGAGACTAACAACTGCTTCTACTTTTAGTTTTATTGCTGGGTAAGAAGAAAAAAAAAACAGTTTACTCAGAAGAAACAGATTTATAAATTTCTTGTCAACAAACTGGAGCAAAATCAGGTTTGGTTAAACGGATCATTAACCTTACTTGCATGAGACTGGAATACTAAGAAATGCATGCAAGGGTAGACGCCTAAATACCAACTAAAGCTGCATTGTTTAAGCCTTAAGAATCATAGAAGCATGTTGTTTCATATTTAAGCATTTCTTACAACCATCTTTAATTTCAATTGTTTACTGATCTTCAATGGAGCAGCAGACAGCCATACTGACATTTTTCCCACACTTGCCTGAGGATACAAATGGAGACATAAAAGAGGAAAACGCATGTTGGAATGAGATTAAGAAAGAGGACTTGTTACCTGTCATTTTGTCTCATGAAGTCAAACCTTCTAAGTGGGATATAGTGGGTCAGATGATGAAAACTGGAGACAACACAGAAGAGAAGAGTTTTAACCAGTCGGAGAAGGAAATTGATGAAGCTGAGGATAGCAGTGTTAAATCTCAATGTATCTCGCGTGGTTGTACTTTTAATAATTGGGGTGGTAAAGAAGCTGAGAGCAAAAGACTTAAAGTGACAAGTGACAATACTACGGCTGCTGATGATGTCCCTCAGGCCTTTAACATTGAACCAAATAATGCTGCAGCTCAAATGTGTCAATGTGAAGACAAACATGAAGTGGAAATGACAGAGGGGCTTGAATCAACACTTTTTGAAGAGGAGGTTATCCACACCTCTGTTGAAGTTTCTACAGTTTCATCTTCACACCTACCTGAAAATCCTACTTATAATATGGATATCCAGTCTGCAGTTGTGTCCAGTGAGCTTCCCCGGGTCAACAATAACTCGAGCCACCTTCTCCCCCTCGGGCTCCCCCACCGACAAGCACATCCAGCTCCCAGCTCTCTTCAGCGGCCTGAGAGTGCTACGTAAAGGGGTTGTTGGGCCTGAGCACGACACCGTAGCACAAATTAAACCCCTATCGCAGGGAAGTAAGACACAAGGGACATTCCTGGACCAAATCTCCCAGTTATTAAACCGTGAAAAACAAGAAAAAGTAGAAGCAGGCGCACAGGAAGATGGAAATGAACTAAGTGACATTACACAGAAGGATGAATGTGAAATGGTTATTGCAGAGACCAAGCCTGCTGTTTCCAGTGCAGAGGCTGCGTTTGATGCCTTTAAGGCTTTTTTCACACCAAAACCTTTAAAGAAAGACCCGTCAGAGAAGGTGGACCTGAATGCAGTGAGGAAAAAAATGAGTAATGAGAAAGAGTCACTCAGAGCTATTTATGAGAAAACCTTCAATAATACACCAGAGAAGAAAGAGCCATCTGACTGCAAAGTATGATTGCTGCTTAATATATTTGTTGATGATGATTAACATGGTGATAAGGTTTTAAACATGTGTTTTTCTGTCTCGTAGTCAGAGGCGTCCAGTCCTGGCGATGGAGAGGAGCGAACCCCTGGTCGTCTCCAAGCTGTGTGGCCTCCGCTCAAAGAGGAGAAAGTTGGGCTCAAATACACAGAAGCAGGTACTGTACATGTCAATTATGTACTGTTCTTACTGTTCTTATGTTTCTACATGTCCCAGAGAAGAAACGTTATCTGCAGGCCAACACAATCTAAATATTCATGACTGATGAAAACGCTGCAGCAGTATTTGCTCTGTGCCATCACGTGCTGGATGTAATATCAGTAAGATAAACACAACTCCACCCACAGTGTGTGTCCACAGTGGGTAAACTTCAGCTGCTAAAATAATACAGTTTGTCACTTTTTCAAGAGCAAAACTTTAATATACTATGTTACAAGATTAGAGCAAATGTTTTATTTTGCAATTGATGTTTTGTTAGTAATGGTCATTTATTCTGGCAAATAATTTAAATATACATAAATGCTTCTGTATTGCAAGTGCAAACAGAACATTTTCAAAATCATTAATGAAAAATAAAAAATGTCAAAATAAAAGAAGAAATGAAGAATAAAACTATTCATGCAAGGATAATAATGACATTTATTTCTTATATACATTTTGTCCTCCAAAGCATTTAAGTACTGATTGATCAGGATAAAAAGGTTTTATTTTATCTGTACAGTATCTCAAGTCATCCATTAGTCTGTGAATCTGTGCTTGAAAAGTCTGTAAATAATGTGTCATTATAAGCTGTGTTAAGAACAGAACGGTAAGAACAGCATTAGCACGCACCAACAACACGCGCATCTGACAGACACAACTCAACACTATCAAATCATTAAGACAGTAGTGGATACAGTAATGGACAGTATAAAAACAATAATGCTTGTCATAGTTTGTCTCAGCGGACACATAAACCATATGAAATAAAGAAGCAGAAGCAGTGACAAGGCAACTACGAAGTAGAAAATGTATTTTGCCTTACTTTTGAAGATTATAACAGGAGACGACGGGGCTTACAGTTGTAATTATTTCATTATAGTACAACTTTGCCTGCTATAGTGATGACTGGAAATGTACTGAGTTTGGGCTGGGTTGCAGGGTCATCTAAGTCGGATGGATCTGTTAAGTCTTTTTCAGTGCTGGCCCTAGGCTTGGGCGAGTCTGAAACAATGAATGGGCTACTATAGTAAATTATGATTTGTTAATTTTCACGATTGCACATTTACCCCTATTAATTAGCCTAATACATGGCTGCATGTAGGCCTACCTGTACACTGGCGTGGAGGGGAAGTAGACGTTTGATGGAGCGCTGCAGGTGATGGATAAATTGCTGAATTAACGTTAACAACAGAGCTGAGCTCCTTACTACTCGAGATTGATGGCTCCTGAACATTTGAATTATCTTCCTCTTGCCTTCGTGGTCTTTTTGACACGAACTTTAAGTTCGTAAGTTGCTCTGTTTCGTTTTTGTTTAACATGCCTTGTGTGTCCCAGGTGTGTATCGTGCTCGTTGCGGTGAAGGGGGGGAGGGGCACGGGGCTGTTCTCAATGACTTTGATGTGGTTCGGAGATATTTCATCATCATTATGGCAAACAAGAATCAAGAAACAATATTATTTATTATAAAAAATATTTATTTTTATAGGTCAAGTATTGTGATAATTGCAACATAATTCACTCATTAAGCAATCTTCAGAAGCAACTGACTGGGTGGGCCTGACTGACAGGTGGGTGAGCCAAAGCCCACCCAGACCCACCCGTAGCTACGCGGCCGACCCATAGATAGTATATTTATGGATGATATGCCATTGGTCCCCTATTCACCAATATTGCATTAAATGGGCAATAAAATGGCGTTACATCCGGCTTTTCGGTTTTACTCATAGTAAAACAATAGTTTTTAGATAGCATAAACCAACGTAATTTTCAAAAATTCACCCCCCCCAGAGTTGTCACGTAGTAAAAACTTAGCTTTAGAGACCGGAGCCATCTTTTGTACCAGGCTGTAAACATGAGTTTTACTCTTGTAAAGTCGCCATTGGGTTTCTCCTTATATTTCCGCTTTGAGCCTGCCTCTGGTGGACGGATGTATATCGCTGTATTTTGCTGTAAAATCATCATGGCGCGTACACGACCATTTAAGAGGTACCATGGGAGAGGCTTGGGCCGACCAGAGCCTGTCGATTGTTCCTTTTAGACTGTACTGCCATCTTCTGGTGGCTTTTAGTGTGCATAAATGCCAAGTCAACATCCGTCTCGGACTGTATTCAGACGCCTGTTAATGTCAACAACTATAAAACCTAATTACCTTAAACTATGTGGTGAGGTGTTTCTTGTCTCATTCCCACAAAGTCCACACAAGTGCCACGTTGATGTAGTTTTACTTTTGTTTCCTTCTTTTTTTAGAGCACCAAGCTGCACTTTTACAGCTGAAGAGAGAATGCAAAGAGGACTTGGAGAGGTTACAGGTAATGCTCAATAAATACCCATTATAAATGTTTATGTACGTGCAGGTGTCTTCAAACAAAACGGTTATTTGCAAAACGGTTATGATGTAAATTCTAATTTTCTCTAGTTTTAGAATAAATCTGTGATAAATCTAACTATACAAGGTTTTATTTGTAGGAGGACTATGTTCAGGAGCTGACAAGGTTAAAGGAGAAGAACGAGGACCATGTGGCACGTCTTGAGTTTGCCATCATCGAGCTGCAGACAAAGGTTGAGACCCGTTGCCGTGGAGAAGTCCATGATGTCGCTGTATGCACAGGAGACGACATTTCACACAAATCCTTCCGTACTGTTTGTATCCAGACGGACAGAGAGACATTTGTAAAGACCCCTGACAATGAGGGTGACAGGAACATTCAGCAGAAAGTTTCATCTAAAAAGTTAGACATGGACTCCATCAGCCTCAGCCTGTCCGGTCAGAGAAACATCGTCCTATCACTGGAGTCTCCATCGCAAACCCTCATTGACCAACCTCAGCCCACACGTCTACCCTGTCCATCCTCACATTCACAAAACATCAATCTCCCCCACCACCCCCTCCTGCACCTTTTCCTCCATCTGGGACAGGGTTATGTCCACCACCACCCCCTCCTCCACCTCTTTTGGGGGGTGGGCTCATCTCAATGGACAAGCCTCCCAGGAAATCTACAGTTGAACCATCTCAACCAATGAAGCCGCTTTACTGGACCAGAATTCAAATACAGGAAAACTGGTAAGCAATCAATGAGAAGTAATTATAAGTGCTTTAAATGAACCAATATTTTGAAAATGGAGGATATATATGACCTCTAAAATCCTGTGGAGGCTTGCAATCGTCTATGTTGTGGTATTCAAAGTCCATTAGGCAATCACTAAAGCAGTTTATAAATGCTCTTTGATTGACATTAGAATGTGTAAACCTGTTCTATTGTATTAAGCATATATATACTTTGAGATTGTATGTTACCCTTGAAAAGAAAATTTTCAAAGTCTTATTTTTACAGTAAGCAAACATTATGGAACAATTTGGAGGAACCAAACATCATAAATGCAAGTGAGTTTGAAGATCTTTTTGCCAAAACTACAACAAAGACGAAGAGGAAACCACTGTCAGAAACCTATGAGAAGAAAGCAAAAACAAGAAAGGTAACTTCATCCTCGTACTAGAGCTTGCATTAGGCAGTTTTCCCACTAGAGGGGGCTGGTACCATTGCTGACAGCACACTTATTGCTGTTACAACATACTACAGTACACATTAATACTAATTGTGTCTTCCTGCAAGATACATTAAAGTGTAAAATGTGAATGTATTAAGGTTTATGGCCTTCTTTTACACTGACAATGAGCTTGGCTTGAATTGATCAGACTTAATATTTTCTTTAGCTGCATTTGCACACAACAAGAATACAAAAGCAATGTTAGAAACAGGTAGGTGTAAATGTACTTTAAAGCAGCATTCAGCACAAAGACAAATTTAACAGAGCAGTGCATTAAGGCAGCTCATTAGTTTGTTTTGCTTCATCTTTGGACAATCGACTCTTTGCTAATGACTCACTAATGGTTTGGAGATTTTCTGCTGTCATGGTAACTGTGGTTTGTGTGTCAGATCATTAAGCTGCTGGATGGAAAGCGCTCGCAGGCTGTGGGCATCCTCATTTCGAGCCTCCACCTGGAGATGAAAGACATTCAGCACGGTCAGTTAAAGTCTGGGTAGCATATGCCATGTTGAAGCAGATTTTTACTGATAGTTGCACATTTGGGCAGACAACTAAAATGTGAGATCACCTCTTTCACTCCAATACTTTACATGAACACAGTACTTCTGATATCACCTGACACCCTGGAAAGTTCTCTTTGAAAAATGTAGTTTTTTCTTTGTTAATTGTAAATGTGTTCATTATGTCACTCCAAAGCTGTATCAAGACAACAATATTTAGATGATCACAGAAATCATCACTTCAGCTCAACCCAGTGTATCCAGTTGACTAACATTATCTGTAATATAAGAGAGGGATTATAGTTAAAGACTGTAGTCAGAGCAGTAAACAGTCAGGTGACCGCAGGCCCCTGGACCTTGTTTAAGTTCAACCCCAACAATTTCACTCTGAATATAAGCTGGGGGTGCCTTTAAGGTAGGATTAAAGGCTCAGAAGCACACCACAATGTCAGCAAAACATTTACAACGAGGCCAAATGAACAACTAATCCTTAAATCGGAAAACTGCATTTTCGTTCTCTACAGGAAAAGAGAGTCCACTCTTTTATAGTTTTTAGAGACATTTTACTAAAAGCATAATTACAAAATGATGTCACTGTAAAAGTAAAAGTCAGTAAGTTAAATTGAGAAAATTACAAAATGTTTACATGTCTGGTGACAAAAATTATTACAATAGGATGCATTTATTGAACATTTAATTACAATAGAATACAGCAGATAGCTTTTACTACAAAGTCAAAATACAGTAACTGCATAGACACTGAGCCAAAAAAATACTTTATCAAGTAAAAGATTTAGTCAAATCTAGTTACAGCAGGGCAGTATAGATAAGTAATTATGACTGGTCTCATAAAATCATCAGTTCCATCAGTTATAGCTGCAATATTAGTCATGCAGACGCTTAAAGTCTGGCATTTTAATGATGTTTAGCCTTGTGTAATCAACCGTGTGAAAAAAATCTGTTGTTGACGTTAATACACATCGCTAACTTCAACTGAATACAGTAAAACTTTTAGAAGGAATTCATAAAATCCATGTAATTGTTAGATGTGTCATTCATTCAAAAATCCGTTATTGTTTGTTTCTCATTTCTCTCCAGCTGTTCTGACGGTAGATAACTCTGTGGTGGATCTGGAGACCATTGAAGCACTTTATGAAAATGTATGTTCCTTTGGTACCAACATCTTCTGATCATACTGCAGATTTAATACGAAGCATTTAATAAATATGCATCTGTTATTTTGTCAGAGAGCACAACCAGATGAACTCGGAAGAATCAAGAAACACTACGAGACGTCAAATGAGGAGGAAATCAAACTCCTGGACAAACCTGAACAGTCAGTCAAATGATCTGAGAGTCTGTGGCCACTTATGTACAAAAGCAAATTATATTCAAGTCTTTATTTGTGGTTTTCCAGGTTTCTTTATGAGCTGTCGCAGATCCCAGACTTTGCCGGTAGAGCTCACTGTATTATCTTTCAGTCAGCGTTTACTGAAGGTATTACTTCCATAAAACGCAAGCTACGCACTGTCTCCTCTGTCTGTGAGGTAAGTTTTAATAGCAATAAAACTTTGATATGCTTCTAAATGTTTAAGATTTGCAATTTTATTTTTATTTAATTTTGACTTATTTTATTTTCGGTTGAGGTTTTGCTGGAGAGTGCCAGTGTGAAGGAGATCATGGGGCTGGTGTTGGCGCTGGGAAACCACATGAACGGAGGCAGCAGCACCAGAGGACAGGCCGATGGATTTGGACTTGAGATTCTCCCCAAACTTAAAGATGTCAAAAGCAGGGTAAGGCCTGGATAAGAGGACTCCTTTTATCAACACATTTTTTAAAATTTTTTAATATAGTACAAATGTGAATTTATATAGATAGGAAAAGACTATTGAATAATCTAAAACAATGTGTCACCTTAAATATACTTTTGCAGGACAACCGCATCACTCTGGTTGACTTTGTGGTGTCCTACTACCTGCACAATGTGGACAAGGTAATGTTTTTTACAAATTTAATATTTTATAATTTTTTAATGGCCTTCTAAAAGTATAAAGTCACAAATTTTCACCTTGTTTTAAATAAATCTACACCTGATAATCCCTTATCACCTTATATTTCCATCCATATATACAGTGCATATATAAACATGCATATACAGTACATTAGGTTGCAGCTACAGTTAAAGATAACTGAAATTTAGAGAAAATTTAGAAAACCATAGTTTTTGACATATTTCTTCCATTATGAATTGTTTGCCTTTAACCCATAAGACCACAAACTTTTTTGAGACAACACAACAAACAAAAGCATTCTTGTAACATTCTTTAATATTGTCTTTTGGTTTGGCTGAACCAGAACGCCGGTACAGACAAGAGCACCTTCCCATTTCCTGATCCACAGGATGTCTTCCTAGCCGCGCAGGTCAAGTTTGACGACCTCCACAGAGACATAAGACAGCTCGCACGAGATCTGACACGTACGTAGTGTCTGCAAAGATTGTGCTGAACTTCCTTTTCCCTCTAAAGAATACCAAAGATATTCTCAGATCACAATATTAGATGGTTCTCAGAAACACAGAACTCAGAGCAGAGATGGTGAGTTTGAACATCTGTGTGACCAAAATAGCTTTGCTTTGTGGTCATTTTGTTGTGTTTTTATTGTAAACCTCAGTCAGATGAATGTAACTCTATCACTGTGATTTTGCACTCTTCTTCAGAGTTCCCACAGACCAAACCTCAGCCCTGTCTGGCATCGTTTTGCCGCAGACATCCCCTTATTACCAATACTTCCAACATCTCACCCCTCAGGTTTCCCAACAGTGGCCCCAGTTATTCAGTAACTGTTTATACTTTGGACTAAAGGCCTGCTTTTTTGACCAAAACCTAGAACAAAAGATTTCCTTTTCTATTTTCCTGGAAAAAGTGTGTGTATATATCACACCAGTTTCATGTCACATTGAAGACAATGGTTACTATGTCATATGTACTGTTTGTATACGTGTTTATTTGTTCAAGTTCGGAGACTGGCAGGAGTCCCGGTGCTGATACTGCCCTGGCGCCTTTCAGATCCAGCTTCTAACCCTCATGCCCATCAGATCTTGTGCCTTTGTGCCCCTGTCGCCAGTGAAGGGAGACCATAGCATCCCATTTATGTAATCGCCAGACCTGCAGTATCTGTCCTATCCGTCCAATCTGTCTGTGGATCTTTGACCTGCTCAGCTGTATCTCCTTGGCTCCAGTGTGGCCTCCACAGATAGCTTTCTTTACCTCTCAACACAGCTTTGTCTATCAGACCATCTGCCTAAACCACCGTGCAATCTGGATGGGCCTGTAGCAGGTTTCTTTTGTTCTGTTTGAACCACCCTCATGTCCTCTGTACGGCTTTGCTTTACTCAGTCCTCACTCTCCCTGTGTTTTCTGTTTCAATGGGAATGTTTCCCAACAGAGGAAAGGGAGTTAGGTTTTTGAAGTCACCCATGTTAAAACAAATGCAACGCAAAGATTTGTCTGTGATATATTACAGGGTAAAATGTTGGAAGTTGATTTCATGTAATTTAGTCATATTCTTCTTTACTGCCTTATAACTGTATTCAGATTTTCACCCACTTTCAGTTCTGCCATCTTGCCACTGAGTACAATAAATCTTTTTTTATTTACTACAACTTAAAGACTCTTGAAGTGATGACTCAGATCAATTATGGTCATCACTCTGTGGTCATTATTGTTAAAATAAGTCATAGTACAATTATCAATCAAAGATTTTCTTTAATAACCTGAAAAATATGTAGGCACGAATATTCAACAGCAATATTCAATCATCAGCTGAGATAGACTGGTTCATAACAACTTTGTCATATTACAATGCATTTACGATGACCTTTGTGATACCTTTATGAGAACCATTGCAGACATTACATTTTTTGAAATTTTCATAGGGCAATAAATTGACTTGTAATAGTTTTAAAGGCTGTACAGTATGCGTCACTGTGAGGACCTGATGTGATTCAGAGGTTCAGAGTTTAAATTTTATTTTAAAGGGCCAGATATGTGGTAACATTCTGTATCAACATAGCCTGTGATCATTTACAGTACCCCTTCAAGCAGGAAGTACTGGTACTTTAGTGGTGGTTTAATGGAGCTTCATAAGCTTTTTTTCAAGACAGACATTTGCAGTGAGTGTTATTTTAAGGCAATTATAACTGACTGAATTATGACTGATCTCTTCCATTGTATTCAAATATTTAGATTTTACACAGTGCATCTTTAAACATATAATCAACTGAACCATATCTTTTGTAAAATACAACTCTTTTCCAAGAAACCAAATCACAGCTTTTCCACCCTTTTGTCTAGTTTTTGTCACATCTGAAAGAAACATACCTTTCAGGAGCTGTTTCTGTTTATGTGAGTCTCTATAACCCTCTTCATTCTGAAATAAACTAACTCTTACAGCCACAGGGCACAGACAAAAGAAGCACTGACTCTCGACAATGCAGAAAGACGGATACCCTCCTCCATAGTTTAGACAAATCCCCAATGAAAACAGTATTCTTTTGTAATCTTATCTGGGAGATGTTGATCGAGTGTTGGAGCAGAGGAAGACAAGGGAGGCTGCCTCTATTATGACTGGCTGGGTAGACTGGCTCCTCTGATCCACTGATTGGACGCAGAGCCACAGACTACCAGGAAAAACAGAGAGGCTTCAGTAGAGGCTGTAGCTGCAGTCGCCATCTCGAGGGGAATCTCAACGAGTGGTAGAAAGAGGAAGCAGCTGAGATAAACAGTACGTCATGCACAGGTGAAGCCAAGACGAAGGATTACCCAGGTTTAAAAAAAAGGGCAATTCAACAATCTATTACCACATGAGTTTGCACTTGAAGTCTTCCAAACAGTGCAAAAGATTGATGTATCTGTTAGTTTGCATTTTCTGAAACGTGATGCTCTATTAAGACAATAGTCTAAGCTGATAAAATTCTTTGAGACGTCTTGCATTGTTGTTTTATTTAGTCTTTTATTTTAAAAACAAAATCTCATTTTAAATAAGTAAATCATTATAAGGATCAAAATGATGCACTATTTATGTATATGAGTGTTTAAATTCTCTGTTTCGTGATTGATGTTTTTTGCAGAATGTGAGAAGGATGTCCAAAAGGTCTGTAGTAACTCTCCTGATGAACATCTGCAGCCTTTCAAGGACAAGATGGAAGCATTTGTCCTCAGTGGTGAGTAACTGTCCAACAACACAAATAAAGCTTTGTAACTATAGGTGAAACTGTAACTGTACTGCACTGTTGGAGCCAAATTCTGGGGGGTCACCAAAGTGGTCATCATTATTTGTGTTCTTCACCTGCGCAAGATTATGCACAAACATGGGATATCAAACTCTACAATTTGTCTACAATTTTCAAAAAGTCTTTAGCTGCTGAGTTCAGTGACATCAGATTTAGTTCTGTTTAGCTGTAGATGTTATCGTGTTATGTACACTTATTTGGGACTGCTCATAGCACTTTTGACAATGGAAAGGCCTCCAAAAGTGTGCTCAACCTATTTTGTAGTGCTTCAGGAGATACATGCCTATACTACATGGATTTGTCTTTTGCATCCAATATTCTGTTTCTTGAGGTCTGTTCTCATTCTTCTCTTATAATTTACTAGTTTTCTTGCATGTTCTCCCAATGCTTGGGTGGCTTTTCTCCGGGTATTACGGTTTCCCCCACTAACTTGCTGTAGTCCCTGGTCAATGACATGACCCCTGTGGTAGCTGCCGACAAGATTCTCTATACTGACATGCTAATTCCAACATTTCATTGTCTCCAACAGTCAGTCCCATCCTGAGTGCTTCTCTTTTTCCTTTGTCTTTAATTTTCTTTGGAATCTTTATCAGATAGGACTGGACCCTCAGATAGGGATCACTCAGATTCGACTCAGACTCCTCTTGAGACTTTATTCAGACATTAATATCAACTCTTGTTTTTGCATTATTATTATTGCCAAATACCATCTGTTTGTGTGAGTTTTGATCAGAGACAACATATGCCACTAGTTACACTATAAGAACAGCACTGTGTTAACAAAAATGGTGTATGAATAGAGAGCATTGTGTGTAATTGCTGTTTTGAAGAGACCAAATTGTCGTCTGGCTCCATTTGACAAGAGTTTTTATGCGCGTTTACAGTGGCAGGCTCACCACTGGAATTATATCAAATATTATCTTTGTCACTGCTACTGAATAAACTGTCTGCTTTGTGTGTGTGTTTTTTTGTAGCAAGAAAAGAGCATGGGGAAGCCTCATGTCAGCTGATGACAGTCGAGAAAAGGTTAGCTAGTCATTTATTTTACTTATACAATCTTCTGATTCATGCTGGCAGTTTTATCTGGGTGGAAGGGGATTTACGGAGACTGCATGGATGGTAAAGCAATCAATTAGTATTGGTATTAATTTTCTGGTTCACTCTGTTTAGTTTTCAGGACTTGGTTGTCTACTTTGGTTTGAAGTCTAAAACAGGAGAGGCAGAGGTGACCTCTTGCCATTTCTTCATGCTCTGGTTTGAGTTCTGTGCCGACTTCAAAGTCAGATGGAAAAGAGAGAACAAAAGCATCTCCAAAGAGAGGTAACTAACACCTACATTTAGTTGTTCATAAAGCTGGGCTGTGTCCAAAATCACTCACTTTTTACTAGATACTTGAACTTCAATAGGGTCATCTTAGGTGTGGTACAATAAAAACAGTGATATGAATGAACTCTTCGACATTTTCTGGTTGCATCAGCTCAATAAATTATGTTATTTTGCGTTAAAAACAAACCAAAAAAAAGTGTAATAATCCCTATACATTTGGACACCACTACACCAGTTCTTTAATAGTGTGTTTTAGGGAGTAGTGAGTGATTTTGGAGACTGTCCTGGTGTCTGTATGGTCAGAGATACATGTGCTTAGATTTATGATACAAGACTTGGATTTTCTTTTAGGAGACCATACAACACCCATTTTAGAAAACTGAATTTACAATAAATTAGAATTTAATGCTTTATTTTTATTAAGCTGATTAACTTTGATACTTTTTTTGTTCAGGCTGAAAGAGGCCCAGCTCTCGGTGAAGAGGATCACCGGAGAGAAGAGGGTTGAGACCAGAAAGATCAACCCAAACAGCCTGGTAAAATAGAGCTACAGCTGTACTACATCATTTAAAATATAGAGCCACTGACGTTTTTCACTTTGTAGTTGTTTGAGCCTTGAACAAATGATACTTGTGTTTTAAGCTTGTAAGTCCTTAGTCAAAAATGCTAATGAAAACCATTGTGTTTTTTGTCTGAACAGAAAGAGCGGCTGCGACAAAAGAGGCCAACATGTCTTCAGTTTAAAAACCTCACAAAGTCGGTATTAGAACTGAACCATGACTCAGCCTTGAACATGGAGTAACCTTTTGTCACTTTGTCTCTTTACTGCTCATACAACTTGCTTTCTATTGTGATTTGTTTGCAATATTTAAAAATGTACAGCTCAAACTGATTTTGCACTTATCTATGTAACAATCATTTACAATTGCAGTTATGTACAAAAACAATTGATGATCAAAATAAAAATGCTTAGCTTGGGAACTGTTTATTATCAGGTTCTGTTCCAGTATATAATACATAAATTATGTTGAGTACTGTTTACATCCCACACAGTGGAAACTTTACATTAAAGTCCTTTAAATATGACTCCTCATATGTTCTGTACAGACACTGATCTGAAGAAAATCATTTTAAATTTGATAATGGCTATAACATATCAAGCAACAAGAAACATTTTGGCCTTGAGTTCAATAGTGAGTTCAATGTGTTAGAAGTTGAAGACATACAAGGGACAAGATGTGAGAGACTATTTGCCAGGACTAGTGGTGCCCACGCTGTGGCTCAGGGGCTTTGAGAAAAATGGATGAATATTCACCATAATGTAATGACTGAAGTGTGTATAATATTATAAACAAACTCATACTTACTCCAACACATACAACCATTAAAAGCAAAATAATTGATTGTAACAAGTTAAAATATTGGTTAAATGGGGTTTGGTGCATATAAGAGACACCTGTTGGTGTTCCTTTCTGTCCAAGTATTTTCTACCAGACGTTTTTGACCAAATAAGGAAAAAAATCTCCTTAGTCCCACAAGCTCGTGCCAACTCCTGAATAATAAAATAAAACCAGCTAATTTGTCTTTAGTCCAACTCAATGGTGATGCAGCGGCACTGCTTGACGCGCTGAACCCTCTTTTTACGCGTGCTGGGCGTCTGTCCGGGACAGTACAGGGTATACGTGACCGTGCTGAAGGTTTTGGGTTTACAAGTAGAGCAGGACTGAAACGCGCCTCCGTCCTGGTAAACGTGCCTCGGAATGTAAAAGGAGTTGCACTGTCCGTAGCAGAAGCGGTTGATGATGGTCCGGCTAACACAGCCCTCCTCGTGGATGGTCTGCTTTAGCGGCTGCGTCTTACACCAGTCCATACGCAGGTAGCGACGCTCCGTGACGTACAGCGCTTCTTGACTGGACTCCAGCACCTCGTCCGTGCTCGAGGTCACAGCTCCATTCCCCCGCGACATTAATCCAGTGATGGGAGGTTGTTGGCAGCCCTCAGAGTCGTTTGGAGTGTGTTTGTTTGGATGTGGCAGTGCGCCCTGAAAGGTCACAGCATCCGCACTCTTTGGTGAACTGAAGAGTAGAGCCAGGACAAGAGCTAAAGTCGTTCTCATCTCTGAAACTGAACACAAGGAAGCAAAACTTTTTTCAGTGGGGAAGAACTTTTATCTGTCTGTTTGCCTCTGTTCAGGCGTCTGATTTTAAACGTTTATCATTGAAGCATCTGAAGGGAAACGTCTTTGAGCTACATAAAATACAAAATAAAGAGTTGTAAAGGGTTGAGAACACACACAAACAAGTCTTTTACACACCCAATTAAGTGGTATTAAGTCAAACTTACCTGTTGTTGGTCCCAACTTTGTAAACTTTATTCAGAGCTAGTGTTTCTTCTGCTTGTCTTTTGTTCTCTGTTGTGGCTTTATGAATGATACAGTGGGGGTTTTCTAAACTTCATGCTTACACAAAACACGCCCACAAAGTTTTTGGTTTATCTTCATCTCTTAAGAAAAAAAAACTATGCAAACCCCAGACTTTGGATGCAGATAAAAGGTTTATTTGCCTTTACAGAACAAAACAATGTGAACAGATATGGTGGCCCTTGAGAACTGCCTGTACAGCTGTATAACAATAATAATACATTTGAGGGGGAATAAAAAACACCTTAAGTGTCATTCTACTGTAAAGAATTCACCTTTAAAACATCTCTAGTTACAATGAGATTACAGTTACTTCAAGACACAAAAGTGATAATCTGACAAGACTTTAGAAAATGATTTTTCAAACAGCAAGCATTTCTTTTTCTGATAAAGTACTTTTCTCTTAACTTTCTCTCAAATTAATAAAGTTATATTTAAAATCTTATTATAATGAACAATTTACACTGTCAGCCAAGGTCTAAGATTAAAAATGCCAAAGTATGAGTTACTATGGTTTTACAGTGTAGTTAAATAGTGGATTGTTTCAGGCAGGAGTTTGGGTTGTGGTTTTGGTGACAGTGTTGACCGTCGATGCCTCCTCTTCTTCAAAGAAGTGAGGGACAGATTTCTTGGCCACCACGTTGTCCAGCCTCTGGCCTCTTAAATACGGGTTAACGCTCTGGAGAAATGAGACACACATCAGACATAGCAGTTCCTCTGGGAGTAAATCCCTTTTCTGGTGATGTGGTTTTTAAACCAAGAAACACTATACCCTTTTCCTTCTTTTTGGTGATCCCTTCAGCTTTTGGTACAAACGCTCCTTGTTCTAAAAAGAAAGAGAGGAAAACCATTTCAGACAATGTTATGTTTCTGTTGTTTTATAACCAGTGCCTTTTTATGACACCCAACAAATTGGCTAAATGCTTTTTTCTTCAGACAATGCAGACAAAGAAAATGAATCCAATGTGGTTTGTTTCAATCGTTAAATAGACATAACATTTACTTTTCAGTTTAAACAGAACCTGGGACAAACAGGACTGACAGACCATTGTCTGATTTCAACAATAAACACATTGAATAATGTTTTGTTTTAAGGTCACATTAATGTCTGTACTCACCCATTTTGAGAGAGAAGAATAGTCATGCTCTGGGTCAAACAGGTGCTGGTGTTTCTGAAACTCTTTGCTGAATTCGGCTGTGTCTGGAACATTTTCCAAACACCCATCAGCAGCTGAAAAACACAAATAGCAACGCAAATAAAGCATAACCTCTTTGGTCAGAAATTCTAAAACTGCTAAAAATCCATCTGTTCTTGTACCAGTCTTTCCCAGCGGACAGGGGTTTGGAGGGTCCGGGTAGCCGTGGTCATTGCTGAAGTCCTTGGGCACATTGTCGCCTGTCAGCTCTGCCACAATGTTGGGGATGTTGCCATAGGGCCCGAGATGCTGCAGGCCCTCGTGAGCTCCACCTGGTGGGCAATAAAACGACACTACAGTCACAGTCAACCTTTTTAGACAATAAAACATATACAGTAAGTCCCATTTTCCCCCCGAGTTTCAGAGCTTAGGCCAGACCACTCCATAGTGTCTGTTTTCACACAATAAGGCCTATTCTATTCTCAACAATCAAGTCATTAATCATATGTCCAATTACATATGCATGAGTATAAGACTAATATTTCATAAATTGTATATATTTATACATTTCTCAATGCAAAGGCAAACGTATGTCTAAGTGCTCTATTTGCTTCGCTCAATTATAAATATTATTCATTTAATGTCTTCAACACCACAATGTTGTTTTCTCCCAATTCCAAGGAAAAAAATAGTCTAATTATACCTAAGTGACCAACAACGTAGAATACTGCACTAGCCTACTCTGGATATTGTATTGTAGCCATGATCTGATGAATAGTTTGTGAATCGTGGACAATATAATCAAACCGTCAAAAGCTCATGTATTCAATGCTAACTTTGAAGGATAATGTGTAGGGTTACTATTGTGTAGCGTACCCTGGATGCTCTGAGGGCCCACTATGTTGGTAGCCTGGTGAGCGGGGTACTCGACGCGGGGCCGAGCGATGCCCAGCTGCTCCATGACGCCGTGGAGGAGGCGCTGGATGTCGGCCTCGGACACCTGGTCTGCCGTACGGGGCCTGCGGGCTGGAGCTTTGCCCATGTACAGGCATAGGACGAGGCCCAGAAACGATAACCGCACCGCCGAAGCCATTTCTGTCATTAGCGGTAAAAAGAGATGAGGTAAAAAATAAGAAAACAATATGGACACTGATGCTGTTTAGCCTTCTACGCAGCAGCTGTATTTACACAGGATAGCACCTGGCTATGATAACATTTATTTACATTTGCGTTTAGCTACATTAATCTTTTACACGTTGTCAAATAATTAAATCAAATTCTTACTCAGTAAGCGATCAAAAATAGAAGTGCGTTTTCCTTACCGTGTCCGCTTTTATTGATGGAGGGACCTGCTGTGAGACTCTAATGAAGCTAGCAGAAGTTAATTCGTGTATTTCCGGGTTCTAAATAAAACCATGCCCACTTTTCGCAACTAAATGGTTATTTGTGTTTTTTTACTTTTATAGATTTATTGTGAGCTTTCAGATTCAAAACATGCGTGTTCACTGTAATATAAAATAAGCATGTTTAGCTCTTGTTTTTTTTTCTCTCGTTTTAGTGTGAAGGGTTACGATTTGGATTCCGGTAGCATCGTTTTATTTTATTATGAAATCCCTGCAGGATCAGATACGCCTCACTTCACGGCTCATACTGTTGCTAAGTAACCAAAGAATCTCAGCTGTCATTGGCTGATGCTTTACGTTAATGATAAGACCACAACTAGACAAGGCCTAAACTAAGCGTCACATAGGCTTTTATTATAATTCTTAGCCAATTCAATCTTTATAGGCCTATTGTGCCATGATAGACATTAACTGGGCTGTCGTATGTGGTTGAAATAACCTACTTACAAAAAGTCTTCAGGATATATCTCGTAATCCTTAAGTTCAATTATGTTCCTCTTTTTTCCCTAAATTGAAGTAGCTTAACATTCACCTTTACACATTTGACAGCACTGCCTTACTTTTCATAGAATAATTTAAAAACACACAACCCTTTATTCCCTGGGAAAAAGGCTGCATGCTTTAGGCCAAATAATTTTCTCTGGAAATTATAATTTAATCTTTTTTTGTAAAAGCAGTTGAACTATTTTGTGAATAAATACTGAGATGCATTACTATAGTTAAAACAGTTAAAATGTTTATTGATAAGTATGGTTCGCTATACAGAACTTGTGTATAATAACATTTTAACATGTGACATAAAAAACAAGGACAGTTATTACATAAACAGTTTAACCCATCTCTGCATGTAACGGTCAAAGTTAACCAACATGGCTGCTTCTTCAGATTGTCGAGCGTCTTCTCCAGGATGCTATATGTAGTTTTCCCACACCAGTGAGAACCGGAGAGCTGTTTTCATTCTGTCCTTTGATTCGTTTTGAGATCAAACGTACATCTCTGAAAAGAAAATATACATAGACATCATTGAGACTTTTATTTTAGGTATCCTATACTTAAGCACAAAACACCTCCATCAAGTGTCCTAACAATTGTAAAAAATACTAAAAAAGTGAAAATATGAATTTACCTTTCCAATTTCTCTTGTGTTACCTTGCCATGGCCGTCACAAGTGTCAACTAAAGCTGCTGCCGGTTTGTAACTTTGTTCTGGGCAGAATAAATTTTTTTTTATAAATTGTATACAGGACTAATTTTAAACACACCCCTTACTGTACATCTTGTAGGCCTCACCTTCCAGAGACAGACAGGTCCTGAACAGCTGTAAATTGGGGAAGCTCTCCTGGCCAAGGCTTCTTCTGAGACCCGGACGAGTGAAGGGGACCTTGTGTGACCCGATGTCTAGGGGTTTACCCTTTGACTTGTTCTGAATCCAGGACATGGTCTTCATAGCTCGCTTTACTGCATGTGTACAAGTATGAGAACATATCATTTTGACTGTTTAAGGTGAACTGTACTCTTACCTGTGAAGCTATGTCTCTTCCTGCTTCCTCTCTTTGTGCGCGAGTCTTTGGAAATCGGGGAATCGACAAGAAATTTCATACTGTCCATTACAGCTTTGGGGATCACACCTTTAACAGAGCATCACTTTTTTTTTTACTGCCTGACACAATAAAAAAAACATAGAAAAAAAGTCCATATTAGACTCATTTACCAAACAGATTAGGATTTTCGATGAAGGTGCGTAGGACTAACACTCTCAGTTCAAGTCGTCCCTCAGACATCTCACTCTTGTTTGGAGGCGGTAGGAGACATGGAACAAAGACTGTAGCAAGGTTTGCACTGGTCATCAGATTGTCATTACATCTAAAAGCAAAAACCCGATGCAACACAAAAATAGAATTACTACTACAGTGTGAAAATATGGGACTAGTCTGATTAATTGCATTTTTCAAACCTTTGGGAGACTTTAAAGAGGAAGTTAAAGATGTAATGCAAAGCAGAGGAGTTTCTGGCCGGTAGCAGACAGGACAGCAGTTGCAGGGCTGATGTCCTATCCTTCGGATTTGGTAGAGCTTGGGCTTTGAGAAGTGCTGGGTGTAACTCAGAGGGGAACAACGGCTCCGGCAGCTCTCTACAGAACTGTTTGATGAGCGTAGCAACATCGTAGGGCAGGGCTGTGGAAAGACAGTCCTCCCCACGATTCAGCTTGGCCTGAAAAACAAAATTAATGACAGAACAACGACCATGCTCCATCTTGATGAGATGAGAAGAAGCTCCTCTTACACGTAGGGTCTTTATCCGTGGAAGAGAGCCAGGC
This sequence comes from Perccottus glenii, assembly GCA_024416835.2. Taxonomy (NCBI): domain Eukaryota; kingdom Metazoa; phylum Chordata; class Actinopteri; order Gobiiformes; family Odontobutidae; genus Perccottus; species Perccottus glenii. The sequence continues at coordinate 7,250,852 of CM044564.2, read as the reverse complement.
TTTCTGAACAGACCTACAGTGGCCGTTCGCTCAAGTAGCAAGGTACAAGCTTGCACCAAAAAGCTGTGAGGAAAGAAAAAAAGAAATTCTTTAATTTTATATTTTTAAATTGAGGACAATATTATGAACCATTTCAACATGGTTTTTTGACTCACCAGGGAACCAGGCCAAAATCATGAGTGTAACTTCTTTGAAGATTCTCCAGAGGGACCCCAAACATTCTTGCTCCACCAATAAACAGTCTCTCGGTTCTCTTCTTACAGGCCTTTACTGTTATTCCATAAAGAACTTCAAGATGGAAGCAGATCACATTGTAATCTGTAACCTTCATCATGCTATACTTTCAGCTGTTTAGTTACAGAACTGTCACACAAACTCGAGGAGGCTCACTTGTCAGTAGCTCTCAGGAGTGAAGGAAGAAGCCATTGTTATCCTGATGGGATTCACCTGTGGCTCTCATGAGTGTTGCATTCAGGTGACATGAAGAGGGTGGTTAGTTTTGACCACAATAATGATGTGACTGAAAATGAACTTGTTTTATAAATGTGTGTTATTTTTACTGTTGAAATAAAGAGGTTTTATGAAGTTTCGGGTTTTCACATCATGGAATCTGTTAAAATGTGTATTTCTGTAAAATGTGGTGATTAAATGTATCAAGTGAAGTGTGATTCAATATCAATATTAAAGACTCCAACACATGTGATACTGTTAAAGGCAACTTTTTATTACAATGGTACATGTATATACAGCAAAAAGGCACAGAAGAAATACATATGGAAAGGAAGCTGGCGGAGTTGGTGTTGGGTTTTGACGCTGGTTTTTCAGGTTGGTCGGAGATTTAGAAGCACTTCCTGTGGACGATGGAAGGGCCAGCCTCATCGTACTCCTGTTTGCTAATCCACATCTGCTGGAAGGTGGACAGAGAGGCCAGGATGGAGCCGCCGATCCAGACGGAGTATTTCCTTTCAGGGGGAGCGATAATCTGGGGAGAAAGAGATTTGTAAGACACTATTGTACAAAGAAACACTTCTTAGGGTTTATTCTTGTCAGATCCTGGGGCTTACCTTGATCTTCATGGTGCTGGGGGCCAGAGCGGTGATCTCTTTCTGCATACGGTCAGCTATACCAGGGTACATGGTGGTACCGCCGGACAGGACGTTGTTGGCGTACAGGTCCTTTCGGATGTCAATGTCGCACTTCATGATGCTGTTGTAGGCGGTCTCATGGATACCAGCAGACTCCATACCTGGGCAGATCAGAAGACATATTAGTATAGTTAAAAGCGTGACTAGACAAAAGAAGAGCTTTCTTGTTATTCTAGATTTGAGCAGTGCAAAGTTTTAATGGCTTATAAAAGAAGATGATAGGTGCTTTGTGCAAGAAGTCACTCACCGATGAAGGAAGGCTGGAAGAGAGTCTCGGGGCAGCGGAAACGCTCGTTGCCGATGGTGATGACCTTGGCCGTCGGGAAGCTCGTAGCTCTTCTCCAGAGAGGAGGAGGAAGCAGCAGTGGCCATCTCATTCTCAAAGTCCAGGGCAACGTAGCACAGCTTCTCCTTGATGTCACGGACAATCTCACGCTCAGCTGCAGAACAGACGACACATTAGTCAATTTAAGCCCCAGTGATAGACGCGTAATTTACTGCCAGTGAGTGTTTAGCCTACATCTTTTGGCACAAATTGACTAAAAGGAAACAGAGACGTGGCTATAGGTCATTTCCTGTTTCTTCTCTACGTTGTTATTATTATAATAAGATGAATCCATAGATTTATTTAGGCTGAGGTTTTGCTGCATCTATTTGCTGCATCTATGCTTTTTAGATTTGAATTGTATGAGTATGTCTATATACTATGGTACATTATAGGCTCATTAACATGGTTCCAACTTAATATAATAACATATACGTCCAAAAAAAAAAGCAGCTATACACCTGCTTATGTTATATTCTTACCAGTGGTGACAAAAGAGTAACCACGCTCAGTCAGAATCTTCATCAGGTAGTCAGTCAGATCACGACCGGCCAGATCCAGACGCATGATGGCGTGGGGCAGAGCATAACCTTCATAGATGGGCACATTATGGGTGACACCATCACCAGAGTCCAGCACAATACCTGCAGCCGGAAAGTTATTTGTTAATACCTTCATCAGAAATAAACATTCATGAAAGAAGTCTGTGGTGGAGTTGAAACGCACCGGTGGTACGGCCAGAAGCGTAGAGGGACAGCACAGCCTGGATGGCCACGTACATGGCAGGGACGTTGAAGGTCTCAAACATGATCTGGGTCATCTTTTCTCTGTTGGCCTTGGGGTTGAGGGGGGCCTCAGTCAACAGGGTGGGGTGCTCCTCTGGGGCCACACGCAGCTCATTGTAGAAGGTGTGGTGCCAGATCTAAGAGGACAGAAATTATGTTAGTTAAATTAAAATATGGCTATATAATTTTACTATTTTCATTTATTTAAAGAAGTTAACTATATTTAATAAACATGACAAATATGTTTATTTAGAATTTTATAGATTTTATTGACTCTGTCTCCTCTTTTTCTAAAGCGAACAGGCTGCCAGTGCCTAGGGTTAAACAATGGCTGTCAAAGAAATGAAATGAAATGTTAAAATCTCACTTTCTCCATATCGTCCCAGTTGGTGATGATGCCGTGCTCGATGGGGTACTTCAGGGTCAGGATACCCCTCTTGCTCTGGGCCTCGTCTCCCACATAGCTATCCTTCTGACCCATACCCACCATCACACCCTGGGATAAAGAAATACTGTCAGAATCTCAGGAAAGAACAAATAAAAGTAAAGAATTGTTTTAAACTAGTTGTCTTTCTGTGTTCAAACCTGGTGACGGGGGCGTCCAACAATGGATGGGAAGACAGCACGGGGAGCATCATCACCGGCGAACCCAGCCTTGACCAGGCCAGAGCCGTTGTCACACACGAGGGCGGTGGTCTCATCGTCGTCACACATCTTTGGTCTTTTTAAGGCTGGCCGGCTGTGGAGAGGACAAAAAACATTTTTAAAGATTTTTATTTTTGGTGTTTACATCATCATGGATAGCTGTGTGCTTTGGAGAAAGATTGACTCTGATAATCTTCATGTTGAAGTAGAGCTGTGTAATCCTGGGAAACAATGCAGCACTATGTTTAGTATGAAGACACCTCTAAGTGCTCTAATCTCTGTGAGCCCTACAGCTGCCTGAAAAGCCAAAATGGGACATGACTCGACACCTCTCTAACACCCACATTACTATTTTTGGCTCGAGAGCCCTTGTCACCCTTGTGCCACCATAACCCCCTCCCCTTCTGTACCAGGTCGTTTAGCCGGGGCCAGTTAACAGTTGAGGCGGTGTGTCTTTTGACAAGTGGCAGAGGGGACCTGGTCTTTTCTCAGCTGTCGTTACATTCGGCTCCCCACTGTTTGGAGACAAAGCATTTGTCATGACCCTCAAAGATCTCTGACCACAGCCTGCATCCCAATTGGCAGCATCCTTTTTAGACAGGCTTCCTCATTCAAACCAACACTAATTCAACATTCAACATCCAGGACCACATTTGGGGCACTGTTAGCATTATAGTAGTGTAGCAGACCTATAAAGACACACTTATCACCATGTGTATTAAAATATTAGTACACATAATAAACATACCACAATAACATAACACAAGTTGTTCTGTAAAAAACTGCATTGTAGAACGTCAACCTAGTTCTTTAATTTTATTACAGGACTACACCATCCTCAGATATCACTAAATTCAGAACTGTGCTTTGCTAAAATGCATTAAAGAAATACCTTTTATAAAACTGTTCTTTAACTAAGCAATTTAAAAAAAACAGTGTATAGTTTCATGTATAACTGGAAAAATCAATCAAAGCAAATCAATATTAGCCATTGCCAGAACTAACTCTTTTTAAGAGAAGTGTAAACAAAGCTAGCTACTAATATTAAATATTTCCGGTGTTACCTCTGCAGGGACAAACACAAAAGATAAAAATGTTTAGCTCAGATATAAAATATTAAAAGCAGTTTGAGCCAGCCAACTCTTAAACTTTCATGCTTAAAAGTGTATGGCTGCAATTGTACTGAGAGCATCACATGCCTGCATCCACTCAAGGCTCCCATGTCCCAGCCATCCTTTTCCTCTTTCCTACCATTTCAAACCTCATCCTTCACCAGAAACAAAAAAGGCAGTATCGGTTCAAGCAGGTCTAAGTCCCAAAGCTCTAAAAATTCTCATGATGCCTAGAGCTGAAACAGTCAGTAAGGTTAGATGACTCACCGAGTTGTAACCGCAAGACTGGAGTTTCCACTGGGACAAAGCTCGAGTGTGTGAGGGGGTCCTTAAATACATCTCAGCGTCCTGAACCTGGGGGGGGACAGTGGGCGGGCTCAGGAGTTCACAGAAGTCCAAATAAGTGCTGCTTTACAAAATGGCTCAGGAAAGTGGATCTTGTGTCTGGGATGCCACCAGAGAACACAGATGTTACCTGGGATACACAAAGAGTGAGAAATGAAAACAACTGTATTTGGATTAGCAGGGTCCGCCAAAAGAGTATAATATCATTTTATTCACTTTCAAGTTTCAATACAACTTTTTTTGTAATAAATGTGCATTTAATTATAAATCAAGATTAGGGATGATTTTAAGGATATCTTTCTATGCTCCTTAAATTAAGAGTAGCAGGCAGTATACAACACTTCATAAACCTCTGAACTATAACATCATAACAAAATGACTTTTATATTCTACTTTATATTTTGATATTGCGCTCACATTTTTGCAGGGCTGCCCTTTATGTCTCTAAGGATGTGTTAATATGACTAAGCTAAACAGGGCACTGGGGATGTGGGTGATACAAGCAGGTAATGTGAGATCCTGACTGGGCAAGGGGTAGATGAGTGACAGTTCTCTGGTGTTGTGGTATGTGTGAAGGGAGAGGGGTTAATAACATGCCAGACAGCTGAGATGCAATGTTGTAGAGAGGAAATAGTGTAAGAGGGGAGTGTAAGAGAAATGGGAGGGTCTGGACCTCCAGCAGGGCCGACAGTTCCCTGGGAAGGCTCGTGCTGGGAGCAGACGCTGGCTGAGTCGTGTGCTCTGATTGGCTGCAGTGTGTCCTTTTAGGGAAATAGAGTGTAACAGGTGCCAGTGGCTGCAGCGCAGACCAAGGGCCGACACTCAGGCTCCTTATTAGTCACCTCACACAGCTCTCACACCAAGTCCCTATCAGGAACTGGGACGTCCTCAGCAACAAAATGTAAATGCAACCCTGACACTTCCATTTGGTCCTTTTGTAGCTGTGTGTGTTAATATTACCTACTTCTGTATTTCTGTGAGAGGCTTTTACATAACACACATCTATCTTAGGTATTTAATCTATAAATCTATGAATACCAAAGCATCACATGGGAGTTATTCAAATGGGCAACAAACAAAGGTGATACAAAAGTGTAACATTTGTCACATAACATGAAATTCGCAATGGGTTAAAAAAAATCATGTAAGTAATCATTCTAAGTAATTGATTACTTCTTGTAGCTAAATTTGGTTTGGGTTTGGGTGTATTAAAGCAATCAATGAATGAAAGTGAAAAAAAAGGAAATTAACAAATATGAACAATAACTGTAAAATTAATCACTGCTATTTCCTAAAATTTTATAGAAAAACAGAACTTATGTAATTGTAACCTTTGTGTTTTCATTAAAACATTATTTTACACATGGCATATTGTGTATGTGTATAATATGAAATATTTAATTCAGAAAGACACTGAGGAGAAAACTGAAACCTGATGTTTTGCATGGACTTTTCAAACTGTTTTTATTTTCACACATAAACTGAATTTGTTGCAAGCTGCTTTTTGTCAATGTTACATATATAAAGAAAACTTACTTAGAATAATTAACATAGAAAATCATCATTATTTAAAAAATATTTTTTACATAAAACTAGGTCCAATCTAAAATATAAAACATTTTATTGTTTGTGTTCATGTTTTAACTGATATACCAATTAATAATAATTGTTTTTTTCCCTGTACATTAGCTTTATAGATCTGCTACACTAAGAGTTGACAGGTTTGGTTAACGCGGTCTTATATAGTTGACATTTTTCATTCATTTTATAAAGAAAATCTGTTAGGCCTTATTGTATGATCAATTATGTGTATTTTAAGCATTATTGTAAGAATGAGGATGAAGTGGGGGTGGATGAAGAAAACCATAAAAACTGAGTACAATTTATTTATTTATTTTACAGTAGGAGGCAGAAATATCATGTTACTTTTTTGGTTGAAATAGGTTCTGTGTTTTGTCAACCTTCAAGTCAATGGACCACTTTTTGGCAGGGGCCTATCTGTTTCACCAGCTCTTTATCAGGATTTAGCAGATAGGTCTTGAATGGTTCAGAGTTTTGAGGCACATTTATCCTTATATGGAAATGCGGGAAGCACACAGTCTGTCTGTTCTGACAGCTGCCCCTGAGCACCCCCCAAACCCACAGGCACACACTTCAGCAGCTGTTAGCAACAATTGCTCTTCAACAGACCATCCTACCTCAACAGTGTTTATCATTTACATACATGGCTTCTGACCATACACTACCTCCCTTTAGTGCACTGTTCCCATTTCAAACTCCTCCTCCCACATACCAACAACAATCTATAAAAAAAAACATTGATATGTCCCACTTTGGTATGATCCCTGTTCTAAGTTTCACATTTACAGATATTTGTTTTCATAACATAAAAAAGAAAATGAATAGCCCAAACTAGGTGATTGTTAGCCCTGCGACTAACTGGCCACTGTCCAGGGAGTACCCTGCCTAAGGCCCAAAGCTGCTGGGGTAGGCTCCAGTCACCAGCGACCCCTAACGGGACTAAGTGGTAGAAAATGAATGAATGAATGAAAGGTTATTGTTTGGCCAAAGAAATACTTGATGAACGGATTGCTTCAACAAAAACAGGATTTGAGTTGGTAGAATTGCAAAAGTGGCCAATCATATTTTGCTTCTTCCTTCCTGATAACATTAAGAAGGTACTGAAACTGGTATAGGACTTATAGTAAAAAAGTCCTTGGAATCCACAGTGATGATATTCAATCCAATTCAAAGCGCTGGGTTGTTCTTTACACCTTCGAGTTAAATAATGTGCTACATTCCTGCTGTAACCAGGCTCTGACTCAGAGGTGTTGGCACGTTGTTCACATGTCAATCAGAATCATCAAAAAGTCTGTTTTGTCAGAAATGGGTGTGAAAAAATGGGGATGACCCTAATAATATTCAAATAAATATATCCTAGTGGCCCTGAAAAGCAGTTGTGTGGACATGTGGACAATAAAAACATCCTCTGAGCTGCCTCTCACTGATTCGAGTATAGGGTGTACTGTTGAACCAAGGGCTCTGCCAGCAGTTTCCTAGATAATGTCAGCTCTATAAATATGTGAGGTACTTTAAAAGTTTCCATGTCAGCGCTCCATTCTTCTGTCCCCTTGTCATGAAGAGGTTATACTTACCCCAGGTGTAATGGTTTGCATGTGTGTTTGGGTGTTGACCAGATGACCCCTACAGGAGAATCAAAGTAGCATTAAGGAAATATCTTGTAATATACATACGATTGTTAGGGTAGTCTTTGAATCAGATCTATATTTAATACATATTTATGCTCTGTTGTATAGACCAGCCAGTGATACCAGACATATTCATTATCACCATTTCTAGAATATTTTGGTTTCTAGTGAAAATCTCCATTGTGCAAGATCAAAGTTGCAGTGTTGACCCCAAATAATAATAATAATATAAAAATGGTCCTGGTAAAAAACGCTGAGGGTTTCACAAGGATCATAAAATTTACTGTGGCTTATGACATATTTTGCAACTAAACATTAAAATTGGCCAAAAGGCTGAATTGTGACTTTACATTCCAACTCCATGTCCCACATTAATCTGTAGAAAATATTAACATTGATTTGTCCTGGTTTTGGAAAGTGTTGACCGGGTATCATCCGATCATTCAATTATTCCATTTAATCTGGCAAACCAAAAACGACACACACACACACACACACACACACACACACACACACAATTACTGCCCCTACTGGAGACTAGCTCAATTCAGTGAACTGTCTTGTCAAAGAACAGTCAGGCACAGCTTGACAAACAAAACAGAGCACTTTACACAATATTTATTTCGAATATTATATGCCTTTAAGGTATATAAAGCTGGTCATTATTCTCATTTTTTTTGGAAGAGGGAATTTTAGAGTGTGTATCTCTCAAATACACGTCGCAGAAAAAATGAACAGCAGCTAGACAGTATACAGTAGTTTAGTTATGTCACAGTCAGGATGAAGTAAACTCAAGTACTACATAGTGGGGGGAAAATAATACATTTAAAGCAAGAATAAATCTGATTTGACTCTTATTTTCTCTAAAACAAGAGACTGAGCCTGGTTTGTTTGTAAAATCTTGCATAATATGCCTTTAATACAATCTATTAATAAAAGGAAATGCTTCAGGAAGTAATGCGTATGAATGGCTATAAGACTAGAACTAATCAGTCTGTGAAAAGTAAATGCCCCCACTCCCCCTAGAGATAAGATAAGTATATCTCATCTCTTATCTTATGAGAGAAGACAGATGTAGTGCCATTATCGTAGCACTAGGTGTGTGCATTAGGATAATGTGCCTGTGTGTGTTTTGAATTTGTTATTCCCCTAGCCTCTGACTGTCGAAACATACTCCGGTCCAGAAGGTGGCGCAGTAAACCGTTGACATTAGTTTGTGGCCCAAGTGTAAACGCAAGAGTAGCTAGAACAAAAACAATACGGTACTCATCGCCGGGTCGGGTCATTTCATATTTCCATGCTTACAGCGGTGGTCTTTGCCGCTGTTGTTGGCGGCGGGGTACTGCTAATCCTCCGCCGTTTGTTCCCTCCGCAGAAAACCGCACAGTTGCTCCGATATCCTCCCGGAACCATGCGAGGGAAGACGGTCATCATCACCGGGGCTAACAGCGGCATTGGGAAGGCCTTGGCCGGAGAGTTACTGAAGCTCCATGCCCGGGTTATGGTTATCATGGCCTGTCGCGACCAGTGCAGCGCCGAGGAGGCAGCCCAGGAAATCAAGGGCCAAGCCGGACCAGAGCAGGGCGAGGTGGTCATCAAACACCTGGACCTGGCTTCACTTGGATCAGTGCGCAAATTCTGTGACGAGATAAAGCAGGTACAAACAGAGAGCATTTGGGAAACACACAAAAGAGCATTAAACAATCTCTTTTCACAGTGTATTTGATAACAGCACGAGCTAGTAACACTACGTTTGCTTAAACCTGTTACTTTAGCTCATTAAGCATATTCTGGTCATAAGTCTGCACACTCACCATTTGTTAATTCCTTATTTTCCTCTGCCTTTCTATGTCTAAAGTTGTTTTCAGTGGTGCACAACTTGAGGAACCATAGCTAATCACTTTATATGAGTTTAGTCACAGTCAGGGTGAAGTAAACTCATGTAGCCTACACAAGTAACATCATTGGGGGAGATGTTTAATTTGTTTTTGTTTTTTTATATAAAAGTGCATTTGTTTTCTGTACCACTAGGTGTCAGCGTGTTGCCTGAAAGCTCATGCTTGTTTTTGTTAAATCTTAGAGCCCTTTAAATGGTTCAGAAAGTGATATTATAGCTTTCGGTTGTTGTTGTTGCACAGCAGGTTGTCTTTGCGTCTAATAAATGCTAATTACAGTCCTCTTTAGTAGATTGTTCTTTTTTTTCCTAAAAGATTTAATTCATTCACATGTGCAGTAAGGGCAGAGGTGAGTCACTGTAATGTCAAATTGTTGCACATTCTGTTCAAGGTGTTTTCTTTAATAGTTTATTAAAAACATTAAACTGAATTTAGAGTTGTATAAACCCTTGGACTTTTCCCTCTGGGGCAGGAATGTATATTAGCATTTTATCAACTCATAAAATGTATTGTGTTTATAAATAACATTAGTTCAGCCTCTTAAGCTGTCCCGCAGCTGCAGCCACATTTTTTTTATCCAACCCTCTTTAATTGTATTCATTTCATACTATATGCTCCAATAATAATTATTTTTTAATCTCCTTAGGAGGAATCCAAGATTGACGTTCTCATAAACAACGCCGGCATATACCAGTGTCCCTACACAAAGACAGAGGACGGCTTCGAGATGCAGCTGGGCGTCAATCATCTCGGTCACGTCCTCCTCACTCACCTCCTGCTGGACCTCCTGAAGGCGTCTGCTCCCAGCCACATCATTGTAGTCTCTTCAAAACTTTATAAGTATGGCAGCATTAATTTTGAGGACCTGAACAGTGAAAAGAACTACGACAAAGCCTTTTGCTACAGCCAGAGCAAACTGGCCAACTTGCTGTTCATGCTTGAACTGGCGCATCAGCTGGAGGGTACAGGGGTCACAGTAAATGCACTAACCCCCGGCATTGTGAGGACCAGACTGGGCAGGCATGTACACATCCCTCTGCTGATAAAACCACTCTTCAGCCTCGCCTCAATGGTCTTTTTTAAGAGTCCACTGGAAGGGGCCCAAACCCCTCTTTATCTGGCCTGCTCCCCAGAGGTAGAGGGAGTGTCTGGGAAGTGCTTTGCTAATTGTAAAGAAGAAGAGCTAATGGCTCAAGCCAAAGACGCACAGGCAGCCAAGAAGTTGTGGGATTTAAGCTGTAAGATGGTTGGACTCATTGACTGAACAGTTGTGCTGTTTTTGGACTGTTACGTTGGGGACTGAAGTCCTAATGGACTGATAAATTGTGCCAAATAATTGGGTGAATCAGTCTTGGAGCAAAGGGGTCTGAGTGTAATTTGCAGTGTTGATGAGATGACCTATAAAGCTTTGAATAATTGTGTGAAAATTGTTTTTATTTTAATTCAAACATTATTTCACAACTTTTAAAAAATTATTTATATAGCGCTTTTCCACCTAGTAGACACTCAAAGCGCTTGAGACCAAAGCTATGGCTTTTGACAAATATACATTTATTACTAACCTTCCAACCAACTTTCATAAACATAATGCACTTTTTCAACCACTTTTCTGGCTTTGATATCAATCTGAGCCAAACACAGAAGGTGGTTTTCACCTATCAACTGTAAGCCACAAACAGTGATTTGTGATAATAACGGTCACTCTGTTTATATTATAAAAACGTATAATGGGGACAAATGGCTACTTAAACACCACAGAGTGAGATGACGTCTACACAGAAGGACAAATATTGTTTGAGGAAAATCTCCAGAGTAGTTTTTATTTTATTTTTATTATAATTTTTTGTTTTACTTTTGTAACATACAGCAGTTTAGTTGGATGCAATCAGATTTCTTATCTGTCCATCATTCTACAGTCTACAAGCAAAACAGAAAAGTAATTCTATGCCTTGTCAGTTGGTCTACACTTTTAAAGAAAACAATAAATAGAGCTGTCAGTCTCTGAGATTGGTCTGAGCAAGCCTTTTGAGATCAAAGATGGGCAAGATTATTCTCTGCAAATCATTCATTAAAGGGAAGCATGAGGTTTAACTTTGCTTTCATTGTGAGGTCATTATTATTGCCTGCAAAGCGTAAATCAGACATGTGTCTACGTCTGTGTTGGCAGTGTAAAAGCTAAATTGAAATAGCCCTTGCTGTGTCTTGAAGAGCTGTGATATTAGGATTTCAATGCATTATCTTACAGTATAATGTCAATCCATGAACTGTGAATATCAAGTAGACATTTAATGCAATTAAGTCTAAATCCTGTGTCATCTACTACAGTGTACTGCATACATTTTCCTTGATGGCAACTTCCTAAAATAAAGTCAAGCTAAAATAACAAACCTATTTTTAAGCCCTAACAGTGATAACGCATGGCTTTGTTGTTACTCAGCAGAAACCATCGCTGCAGCTGCACGTTTGAATAATGAAAGACCTCTGAGGTTCAATCATCTCGACTTTGCATGCTATAAAAGCAAAACATGATTATATTAAATAAAATAATTAGTTTGACTTGGAAAAATGAAATATTCAACCAGACTTTTGCAGTCAAACATTAAAAAAGATTTGTTTTTTAATGAATAATTTGTGCTTTATTATGGGAACAAAACAACCAAAATATAGAAACATGCATCAAAGAAACAGAGTTACAGTGGCTGGGTGGGGAGTGGGCATCCAAAGCTGAGGTAGAGTGGGGCAGGAATACTTCAATATCAAAGAGCAGAAAGTATAATAATCATCATTAGTGCGAGGACAGATGTTTACACCTGAAAACCATCAAATAACAACATAACAGCCATCAATACGTTCAAATTTAAAGAAGAAGAAAAGTTGAATGTATGTGTGTCATTCTCTATGTGGATTCAGTTTGTAGTTTAGTTACTGTTTTAGTCATAAAAAGACTAAGACTAATCAGTGTGCACTTTATATAGGTTTTTAGTCTCAATTAAAATACCTCTCCAATATAAGAGTATATTTGAACATATTTACATGTTTGACATTTTAATTGTAAATGGGTTTCTTATGAATGGATACATACAAAATATATCACTCAATATTAGATACAAGTATATATTTATACATTTGATTTAAATACAGACTTACTTACTTACAAATATTATGGGCTTCTGAAGCTCCACCACTACCATTGGTACTCTTAGACTTGTTGTCCTGCCATACAATCCAAACTTTGAATAATAAGTAATAATTACAGATTTATGAGACATAAAATCATAGTTGTGGCTCCTATTGAAACTCCTATTAAAACCTCCAAAGTGGTCATGCTAAAGAGCTGCAGTCGAACACACAGCCAGTACACCAGGCCTCTGTCTCACTAAATAAAATACCCGATGAAGCAGTCTTTCAGTTTAGAAGCGTACCATACAGCTGGGCCTTGGTGAGACTGTCTTTTCTTGAAAGTCCCAGTGAGCCAAAATTTGGGTTGTACGGAGGAGGCGGTGGGGGAGCTGGTGGTGGGGACTGGCTCACCTGAGGAGGCAGGCTGTGCATCTCCGCCTGGTAATGCTGCAGGTCTGCAGCCATCTCCAGGGACCTCTGGTGGAGAGACTCAGTGGAGCTGTTGGGACTTGGCTCTACGTACTCTGCACTCTGACCGCCTGAAGCCACAGGGCCCTCTCGGTCTTTGGAGCTCCCTGAGTGGTACAGGCTGTGTTCGGACTCTTGGCTGTCCTCTGCTCGATACAGATGGGCCTGGCTATGTGCTTGTCGCAGCCCGGAACTGCATTCAGGACTTGCTGCCACCCACACCTGGTCCATGACAGCCCCTCCCTGGTGGTAGTAGTCCGCCCCCTCCTGGAAGCTGCTGTAGAGTGGGCCCAGGCGGATCTTAGCGGGCCTCACAGAGAAGTGCTGCTCCGAGAAGCTGTACGGTGAGGCTCTACCAGGACTGCGGTATGAGTGGGCACTTAAATCTTCTACACTAAGTTGTCTCCAACGACTAATAAGCTCCTCCTCCTCAGGGGCTAACGTGCTGCCACGGCGACTGTCTCCATAAGCAACACTGGGGGAGGAGGAGGGTGGAAGTGGCTCGTAAGGCTCACTGAAGCAGGAGGACATGGTGCGGCTGTAAACAGGAGAGCTGCCGTTCTGGTGGTGGCTCAGCTCTGTCTGCTGAAAGGGGTGGGCGTTAGCAAACCCTCTTGGACTATCCCTTTCCCAGGATGAGTCACTCTTGTGTTCAAACTCCCCTGCATCCCTCCACTCCATGTACAATGAGTGGTGGTGCGGGGAAGACGCTGCGCTGCTTGGAGGACCATTACCTTTGTCTTCAGACCCCCCTCCACTGAAGCTGGAGTAGGAGCTCGAGCCTGTCCCGAGAGCAGCAGGGAACTTAGCAAAGTGCTCCTGTGAGAAGCCCTGTGTAAGTCCCACAGAGCCCTCCTCTGGGGTGCTGTCTGTTGAGTTTTGGGGCCCATACATCATCTTTCTCTGACCATGGAGGTCCATACTCGGACGTCGCTCACGATGCCGGTCGTCAGGGCAGTACAGGGCCGTGTCGCTGCTGTACAGGTCCGACTTGTAGGCCGCCCTCAGGCCCAAACGCCCTCCAGGCCCAATGCTCTCCAAGATAAAAGTGTGTTCCTGGGCTTGAGGGCTAGGGGAGCGTGAGGCCTGGCTGCTGCTGCAGGCGTCATCTGGCTTCTCGAGCACTTTGGCAATGAGAGAGGCAGGGACTGAGTCGGCATAGGTGCAGAGAGGGGACTCCTCCATGTGCATGGTCATCCGCTCTTGGAAATCAGCAGGGAGCTAAAAGAGTGGAGGGAAACAAAGATGGATTTGGGAACAGCCTTTTACTCACATCTGTTGAGTTATATGTGAATGTGATGGTCAAACATGCCAAGTCTTGCTCAAGGAGAGACTTATCAGATCTCATCAAGTGCCTTGAGATGTCTTGATACAAATTGGCACTTTGTTAATATATTTAATTAAAACTAAATATGAATGTGTGTATGAGCCTACAGGCCTCGGTGTGCTGGTTCAGAATGGTACAAACTTGTTGTTAAAACATTGTAATAGACTTGAGTAGATGATTAAAACATTAGCGGTCTAGCCAAGGTGTTGTCAATTAATCAATGCCACAAATATGCCCCTTATGATTCTCACACATGGATGGATCAGCCAAAATCTGAGTTCTGTTACTATAAAATAAAAATTACTCATGTAGAAATAAAAGTATATTTCAGAAAATCTACTGTCTTATAAGTATCCCTCCTCTGAATATAATATTTGTGTCAGTGTGCCACATCAAAAATCACATAAATACATTATTTGTAGAGAAAACGGTGAAGCATGCCACCTTTCTCTAAGTAGAAAGGCACATTGAGCTTTTCTCAATAAAAGGCCTTTATCTAATATCTGTGCCTCTCCATAGCAACAACAAGCATTAAACAAACATCATCAACAGGAATTGAGTCAGTTTCTCGTAATTGGCAATGATAGCGTCCTAATTATATCTTTGAGGATAGAGAAAAGACAAAACAACACGGATAATGTGAAAATAAGTATATTATTAAGACATCACAACAAGGCTACTGCAATTGTATGATATTATGTCACTTCGAACCAAATATCTGATTATTTCTAATAGTTTGTGAAGTTCATGAATTTATAACCCATTATTTTCTGTCTGCGATGTGTCTGTTTTGCAGCAAAACAAATGTCTATAAAGCACTTCAGTAGGCGCTGAAGAGCTGTTGCACTTCTCAAAATGCTGCAGCATCATTCATCAATGCATTCGATTAGCTCCCACCCACGACACCAGCTAAACTGTGGACGTACAGCGGGTGCATGTATAGCCTCTGACCCCCTCCATTATTTGAGGACAAGCCTGCAGCACAGTTTTTCCCTTCATAACACATCCTTTACACTGCTCTTTGTGTTTACAGCTCTTCTTTTATGAGCCTTACACAACAAATGTAGTTTATATTGATATTTCCATTGGGCCATATGAACAAAGCATAAAACAAGCATCCTTTTAACCTTATATGGACACATGCCAGCTTTCAAATCCACTCTTGTCGCATCATGGGCAAGACACAAGCGACACAGGGCTGATGCAGCGGAAAGTGTCGCCAAGCTGGCCCATCTCTTTTCACAAACAGAAGAGCGTGACTAGGCAGCAGTTCATTCTCCCCCATTTACATTTCCGCCACTTACAGTAGATTTCTTAAGCATTAATGTCCCTCACACCCCTCCACAGTCCACTGTGGGGTAATGTGAGTGATGTGTCATGTTTTATCACTGCAACATGAGTTAGAAGGAGGATCATTTAACTTGACATTAGCCTCACTGAAAATTATAAATAACGGAGCTCTTACAAAGACTTGTTGGATGAATGACTGTAATAGGGGCAAACACAAAGTTGGGCTTTACTCTAGTGTTGCTGTTGCATGTTTTAGTTGATAAATGTAGTTTAATGTAAAATAAAAAGGGTATTTGACTTACAAATAGTCAACAAACAGTAGTCTAAACATTAAAAAAAGCTAAGTTTGGAATTTGTTAATGTTGTTCTGTTAGGCACATATGGATAGTTAATGTATTGCCTGCAGTAGACAGTTGTTAGCACACTCCTAGTTTGGAGAAAAAGACAGGAGCAATGATGCAAACACTAAACCATTTACTGCTGTAAATAGGGCCAATTAAAAATGGATTCATACACTTCAGATCAATGTCCATTCAAATGTGAGATGCATAATTGTCTGTTCTTGCTGAGAATCCACCTAGATTATGCTTCAAAGAGCGTTTATACAAGTGTATACTATATGAAAAAGCTAAGTTCAAGGATTGTTCAACAGGTCGTGAGATGATTTCAAGAAATCATTAAAAAAAATGAAAAAATAACTAGTTTATTTCAAAATAAATCATGCAAATCAAAAATATTACACCAGTATTTGTAAGTGAATACGACAGATGAGTGACAGCATCAGTCACATATCACTTTAGAGCACCACAGAGACACATGCAGCAGGTTCTTTTTCAGGTGTAGGTAGTGTTTTTGTCTTGTACCTGCAGACTGTGTTCACTTGTGAGTTTAGTTTTTACATTAGAACTGCTGTTATTCGGTTGTGTTCTTTGTGTTGTTGCTAAGCCTGTTTTGATATAGACCTTGTGCCCTGTGCGCAGCTGTGTGAGAAGATGCTTTGTTAACTGTTGCGTAAGCCTAGTTTCAAATTTCCATCATTAAGCAACCATTCTCCACATAAAGCCTGTGTGCTCCTGTTTGCCTTTTCAAACTGGGACTGTGTTATTTCATCAACCATCCCTTTAAGACCTTCAAAAGTCAGAGATAGTTATTTTACTTGGCTCAAGCTAACTTTTCTCAGACTTGCATTATGACCTACCAAAGAAATCAAATGTGACAGAAGATACCATATTTTAACAGTGTGTTAAATTTTACTTTGCAAAGCTAATATCATTTTGTAGGACTTTGGTTTTAGGCCAGAAAAGCTCTTTGTCATTATTTCTGCCGCTGCTGCAGTCACGTTTTCATTGCTCCATCCAGTTTGGCTCGATAAAGGCACGATGACCTTATAAGACACACTGGCCAAGTCAGTTTTTGCCATTTTATGTCACAAGCTAACATTCAGAACGGGACAAATGACTCACATCTTCTTTTCTCTTTAACCACAGCTATTTTCCTGAATTGTTTCTTTATTACACTTGTAATGTCAGGGCTTATATAAAAGCCACTGTGACTTTTTGCGAGACTCTAAATGGGGTCTTTTTCAACTCGATTAAGAGGAAATGGGTCAGATGTTTAATGGATTGGGCTGAACATGTCTGTTTTTTGGTCTTAATGCAGAGAGGTGAGAGAGTGTCTTACCTCGTCGAGCTGGGCCATGTACAGAGATTTGTTGCAGTGAAGAAGCTGAGCAGCCAGGTTACAATCCTTACGGTACGACTCCTATTGACAGGGGTCACATAGCAGTTTGACCTTTTATTTCCATCTTATTTCCATATTGCTGCTTTATTACTGATGGGACATGAGCCGGAGCTGGATCATATTTCAATAAACCATAAAAAACTCTGTGTTCATTTGTTGGACTAAAGTAGTGCACAGTTTTGGACCAGATAGGTTTTCTACTGATGTTATAGCAACGTATGAAAAGTAAACTGCTAACACATAAATTGGATATTGTTCTTTTTTATAATTTCTTTAGGGATATTTTTTTTAATTTTAAGAATAATTAGATAAGGGGTGGAAACATGTAATGGACCAGAGCAGGGAATCAAACCTGCATAAATAGAAATCTGTGTAGGACCTCCGAGCCTATTATGTGAACGCTTCAATGAGCAAACCTTCCCCAAAAAGAAACTAAGCTTTGTAAATGGGGCCCAGGTCTGTAAAGGTAAAGCAGTGTTAAAACTACTTTTACTTAAACAACCATGGGCATTACCAATAACTTCAGCTCTATAAAATAAAACTGACAGCTACATGTAGTGCCCACAGCATTTGATACAGTATTTGAAAACAAAGCAAGAAACAGATAGTATAAAGAAATGTTTAAAAAACAGCTACATATGTCACAGTAGTAGGACTCTTACATTATCCTCTTGTAGTTTTTCAATGGTGAGCTTTGCCTCCATCAGACGGTTGTTGAGAACAATGATCTCTCTGCTCAGAGCTCGCTTCTCATCCTCGTGGTGCTGGGACTGACAAGAACAAGAGCAGAAATGGCATTGGATTATTACTATAATCATTAAATATAGCATGCAAGGCCAACATGACAATGAAAATGGGAGTATACATTATGGGAGTATATATTAGGAGTATACCAAAGATGTGAATGTGTTGAATAACAGAGATATTAACAGAAGACTCAGAAAGTGCCATCAAGGGTGGACTGTTATATCACAATGTACCAGTGGATTAGGTTGAAAACCACACTGTCAGTCAGGGGATTTTAACATTGGTGTCCAAGGACCAAGATTCATTGAGGAAATGTAAACACTGAATTAAGGCTGCACAATATTGGAAAAATGTGTGACTATTTTAAATTTTAATAGCAATACATTTACAATATCTTGTGTAGCCATACACAGCATAAATGTAATTAAATTTAATTTTTAAGAAATTGATTTGACACTTTGTGGTATGCATTTCTGCACCATATTGTCCTCTAATAGTGATCAATGGAGCAATTCTGTCAATTTCCCAAAATCATATATTGAGTATGTATTCACATTGCATTATCTATTTGCAAAAGTTTGTGTGAAATATATAGACTGTAAAGATAACTATTGGATTTACAAGATACACTTTTAACATCACACAAACTCCACAGACAAAGGAGAGTTAAAGAGGAAACAAAAGATAATAGAGTTTTTTTGGTTACTATGGGTAACCCGGGCTTGAGGTGTTATGTTTGTCTTCATTCCTCTCTCTGCCAGACTTTTAACACTTGGCAGGAAATGTTTTTACAAGATCCCCAGTATATTAAAACGTACATATTTCCCTCGTGTCACTCTCAATGTGCAGTTTTTCTTTTCAGGTTTTGACTCGATGGGATATTCGTAGAAGTGCCAGAGACACTTGACTGTGTTTATCTGGCTTGTAATTACATTCTCTATACTTGTGCAAGACCAGTGGGGTCAGATGAGTTTGTGGCACCTCTGGAGTAAACAAGCTTTACGATTAGAGAGGAACTTACTCAGCGCTTCTCTCACCCTTGGAGCTGGGAATACGTGCGACGAATCAATGCAATCTGATGAGGACCCTCCACAAGAACAATCTTAATTTTTTTAAACCAGCTATTTTAGTGCTGACAAAAAAAAAAGTGACCCTTGTGATCCTTATTATCTGTACCTGGTATCTCTGCTGTAGCATTGTAATCACAACAACGCCCATAATGATGATTATCTTGTGCTGTAACAAAAGCTTTCAGGGAGCGCTTTCAGCTGTCTATTCAAGAGCAACAACACCTAATGGTCATAGTGTTCCCAGACAGGCCGCTTAATTGTATCTTATCCAATGGCAAAAGCAGTGTCTGACAAATGAAGTGAGGTGCGGTGGACTCGTGAACAATGGCCTCACTATCACATTGGCTCTAGAAGGAGGAAAGCCAGTTGTAATAAGCCATAATTAACGTCAGTGGTACCAACAGCAGGGGCTTTCATATTCAAATTGGCTTCTGTACTGTTCCTACAGCATCTCTGAACCTATGCTACTCTCATATGTCCGTGTCCTCAGGTACCAAAGAATGAGAATCTTCACAAATGTATGCAACTCTACGTTTCCAAAAATGTAGTTGTTGCCAAGAAAAAACTAAACTAATGCAGACATCTGAGGTTATTTAACACACACTCACGGCTTTGACTTACATCTCTGTGGATCTTTTCCTCCAGATCTTGGTTGATCCGCTGCAGTGCTGAGTAGCTGCTTTGTATTCTAGAGAACACAAACAATAAATTACATTCAATAGTATGAAGCAAATTGTACACCAAAGCAGAGACCTCTCCTGAAAATATGCATACAAGCAGGCTCAGCACTATACACCTAAAGTGCACAGGAGAATAACAGTGTAAGTCTCAGTTTACAGAAGCTGCACAAGCAGACTGTAGTAACTATACTGTACCGTGGCTATTTAGTAAAGCCTGTATGATTTGTGAGGACATATGGCATATGGCTTTTTTGGTAGTGCTCCCAATCGCCTGTGGTTCCCATCTGGACCCATAGTAAACCCGATGGGTCACATACTGAATAACAGAATACAAGAGAGGAAAAAAACTACAATACTATCCTTACAATCTATCAGCATATTGTTACATAATGTTACATCTAACTGTTAGGGATATTTGAGCTGCCCTTGGAGCAAAGAGGAGTGACATGAAAAAGACAGGCTGGAGACTTTCTGGATGTCTAGCAACACAGGACCTGGAGACAGTGGACGCTCAACACAGTGTAGTATTGATTATACCAGACTGTCCATGCTTCCGTGGACTGAGATTATTAAGCCTAATTGTAGGTCAATGCACACGTGATGCCATATCAAAGGAATGGTGTTTACCCGATAGAGTCTAGACTTGGAGCCGAGTGATCTGTGCCGTTGGCCTTGATGTAGAGGTAAAGAGCTGACTCGACCAGTCTGTGACAACTTTACATTTAAGCTATAAGTAAAGGGAAGATATCTCTATCACTAACCAATCACAAGATGGAAACATTTCAGTTATCTAAACTTTGTTTTAAGGACCAAAAAGCTGAGGGAGAAGGGAGTTTAATTTCAATCTGTCGGTCTGATTAATGCTTATTGTTGCAACAGAGAAAATCAAATAGCACAATGATACACCGGCTTACTGATCATAATGCATTCTACAAGCCAATAGTTTCATCCTGAACACATTTGAATTCACTCTAACTACTGCTTCTGACATTTCTACAAAATGCTGACAAGCCCAAATGAGCTTTCGGACCAGCAATCAATAACACAAAGAAGCCATGGTCTCTCTTCACTGCGCTGTAATGGCTCCGACTGAGATTAGAAGAAGGTCTTGGCTTGGATAGCAGTCACTTTGGTAGTGCTATATTATAATTATTGGGGTACTTACTATGATATCCTCGAAGGAAGTACTTTGAGAGCTAATTATGGCTTCCTATAGTGCAGTGATAAAGCTTTGTACTCTGGCTGACGTCCTGTCGGCGCTGGGTTATTGAGACGTCCTGCCACTCTTTGTACAACTTCACTTGGTTTGTGCCCGGCATTTCATTAGAGGTGATAAATGTCATGCTTGTCAGTGTCAAAATATTGGGAGAAGTCAGTTGGTCCTCATTAGCGACAAAAGATTATATACTGTCCCCTTTAAATCTCCACCATAAGGGTTTATTCTGCATATCAAAGCTTCAATGGACTCAAGCATTGGATTTATAAACGTTGGAAATTTATGGGAACATAACTGAATTAAATAACTTGATGACATGAATTTACAGCATTATATTTTCTGATTATGCCATGTCATTATGAAACTTTTGTAAATGGTATAATCCTCATACTGTTGTGGACAATAGACAGTAGTTACATAAAAATGTCTTGATTTAAAATTGTGTTTTCAGTAATGCATAAGCAAATAAGAATAACAGTCAGTATCTGCCTTTCACAAAAAAAAAAAAAAAAGAAAAGCAAGAACTGCCCAAAGTGGACAAACTGAGCACTTCTGGAGAAGAACCCCTTTTTCTTTGTTTGTTTTTCCCAACATAATCTTAGGACAAAATTTTTTTTGTGTCTAATTTTCAAAAGCACCCATACAACAGCAGGTCCCTCATGCCAATCACAGCTCACAGAATAATACAGTAAAACTAAATGTGTCAGGTTGGCAAGAGTTCACTCAAAGCCAGAGGGAATGCTGCACATTAAGATTAGAATTACTGGGGTCAGCGAGAAATTGTTGACAATACTGGTTCCAATATTTATAACATGGGCTCTTTTTTATATAATGCATGTTCAGAATTGTTTTGTGAATTCCAAAAGCCATATTTGCACAGCCAATATTGCGCGGACTCTCCTGTGTAGGCTCCAGCGTACTCTACCTGCGCAGCTTGTCAGTGAACTTGTCCAGCTCCTCCTGAGCTCGGCGCAGCTCCGTCTCCAGATACTGTCTTGTGGAGTCGAACTCATTCTGCAGCAGCTCCAGCTTGTGCGTTGTGTAGGAAAGCCTCTTCCGTAAATCCTCCTTCTGCTCCAGCAAAGAGCTACAAACACACACACGGCAAGCAAACAGCCATGAACGGGCAATATCACACTCTCATGTTGATCTAAATTGAGTAAAAGACATACATTTCCCTTTTAATGTGCCCCTAAACAGCCATGCAGTGGTGATGAGAATGTCATTAATGGGTGATAAAAGCAGCCAAGTGGTGTGTAAAACTGCTTTGTAGGATAAAAAAACATGGAATCAAAACTCAGGTCACTAATTAAAAACTGATGGAAGGTAGAGTAATATGTTTTTTTTCTTTCTGCAGAAACTCCAATCACGCCTGAGATTGGTCCCATCGAAACAGGGCAGAGCGTATTCTCCGAGAGTATATAAGCCAATAAACTCTAATACATCACATGAATAGACTTTGATAGGTCAAATCTGAACAGCATTTCCCCATACATGTAATTCAGAAAGACAGCCCAGTGTGACTATTTTTAGAGGATATATGCATTACCTGGGTTTCAATCTAATCAAAGGGCAAACAGGAGTGGGACAAAAAGGAAGTGTCTGTTGCAGTGATGGAGCTGAGCATGCACCACCAAGCTTAATGGACCCTGTATTGACGGACAGATGGAGAAAGGAGGGTAATGACTCTATCTGCGGGGCTGATAACAGATAGCACAGCAGGCGGATGGGTGGTGGATGTGGTCATGGTGCTCTTTTCACTTCCTGTCTTTGTCTCTTTTGGTGTCTGTTAATGAGATCACGGAAACTGGAGGCGGGAGAGACAGAGAAATCATCAGCGACAGGTTCCTTCATTGCTCGCAGGTCACTAAGTGGAGGTATCATCCTGTTGTCGTCTGATTAATATGCATGGCAATGTATCTGCCAGCAGACGGTGGGATGGAAGTAGTGGGTTTGTTCACACTCTCTGGACTAAACCTTTCCTGTTTTGATTAAACACTGTCACTGTCAAATATCTAACTGTTCATAATGCCACTCATTTTTAAAGTCTGAGCAGATTAGGTTTAAACTAACATCGTCAAATACTGTTTTAAATTCTTGGTGCTACAATTATCAAACATAAAGTTGCTGCAGAGATTGGGGTTGATTGTAGCTTAAACCAGGGAATCTTTAAAGTCTATTTCTCATTGACTCTTCTGATTACACCAAAAGCCACAAATTCATAACCTTGCGCTGCTGGTCGATTCTCAAAAATCAGGATTCACGGTCCAAACCCTGGCCATACCGGCTTGTTGTGTCCAATGATGTGGCAGCACTGACAGGTCTGGGGGTGTTTTAGATTTAAGGATGTAGCGACTGTTTTAGTGTTAAAAACATAAACATCATGGTGCTCCTCTGATAAAAGTGTGGTTGATAAATCCAATCACCGACCAGGTATTCATTTGAAGTACCCTTTGCAAACACTTTCAACGGGATTGCTCCAGATGGTTCTGTGGAGTCAGGTTAAGAAATTCATTCAGGTTGCTCACATCACAGCACAAGCCCTGTCCCTTGTTGCTGATAGGGGACGAGTGAATATATTCTCTGCAGGTGTCCATCTAACCTTCTGTGATTTCTTGTCACATCAGCAATGACACATCTCATTTACATTAAGTTGAGCTCCTCAAATCTACACTTGATTCACATCAGATGCATTGCTCCAATCACTTGCTCCATGTCATGAATCCACTGACTACTGGCCACTGTCAATACATTTGAAAATCCATGGCAACACATTATCGTAGTGTGGAATCTGGCTGGCAAAAGTCTTAGCACAGTAAATGACTCCTGAAAAATTGGCTTGATTTTTAGTTTGATTTGGACAATCCATGTGTTTAAGGCTTCTTCCATTGGATTGGATTTGTCACGTGAAATATTAAAATAAACAGTAAAACAATGATAACAAGATGAATTGAAAACAGTGAGCAGTACATTGCAGGCTTTTTTATTTATAAACATACAGTACATCTCCGAGCTAAATAGTAGAGTTGCACTATATTTCTTGTCATATTCATTTATTAGATTTGTTTATTTCTTTAGGACAATAAGCTAGAGCAGAGATGCTTGTACCAGACTATATCTTAACAGCTAATTTCCATCTGTAATCCTATATTTGACATGTTTTTGGTTTAAAACCTACAGAGACACAGAGAGAACATGCAAACTTTACACAGAAAGGCCCTGCCCTGGATGGGACTCAAACCTAGAACCTTCTTGCTGTGAGGCAGGAGTGCTAACCACTGCCACTGTGCCACAACATCATACCAGATTTATGATAATTGTCAGATTAGTAGACAGCTGTGCCCTCAGTATTTCATTACTACATCTGTTTAAAGAATGTGTAACTAACAGTAAATACTGTATAAAATATTACTTTCAGCTGAACATTGCATTTCTATATAACATTAAAGTTTAAATAAAGACACTTTTCTCTGAGTAATATAATTTTGACGCTATTGTTTCTATAGACATATTGCAATAAACAGGTGAGCGGTCTAAAATCCCTGTGTGCAGAATGATTCACTAAATGTCTCAGTTGACTGGATGGCATTAGAGCACTGCATTACCCGGCCGCCTCAACCTCTTCACCTCCGGCTTGCCTTTGATTGGCAGCTATTAGCAGAGGAATACAGGTGTTTGTTGTCAGATAGAGGATGAGTTTATGTGAAGTGGCTCCTGGGAAGAACAATTCTCCATTAGTGATCTCTGGTGTGAACGCGAGCTGAGTCACACAATGTAAAAGCTTTCATTGTGGTGAGATGAGATGGGGTGGCACCATGACTTGTCAGCTCCGCGAGGACAGTCGAAAGGATGCACCTGATCGTGGGCGGATGAACGAATGGACAAACAGATAAAGCCACGATGGATGGAGAGAGACGATGGCATTGTGGATTGGCTCTTACCTCTTTTTGGGATGTTTGCCACCATTGCGGGAAGCTTTTAAGGCAGTTTTGCCAATGTATATCTTTTTCATGGTTTGTCTGTGTTCCTTCCCTCTCATGTGTTATAGGCCACCGGGAACTTGCATGTGTGTAAAAGTCTGGCCTGTGTTCAGAGACTCAGAGCTCTACCTGTGTCGACCCTGGCAAACAAAAAACACACAAGTTGGCGACAATTAGTAACGCCTGTCTATGCAACCACATAAAGTGAAAGACCAAGTGTTAAAACCTGGAATGATGATGCCAATATTCTCACACGATTTTAATGTCACAAATTCCCCACTGTTTTGTCCTTGAAACAAAAAAGTTGAAAAACGGCAAACTCCACCAAAGAGTGGTTCTGAAGGTTAACGTCTCTTTAAAGGTTAAAACAAACCCTTTGTTGCGGTTTACACTTGTGATGAATCCTGTGTGCATTTCAAGAGTATCCGCTATACCTTGTTAAACTGCTTGCAATGATAAATGTCAGATGCTTCTCTTTGTTTTGCTGCAAAGTTCAGCCGTAATGTACAAGTCTTTATGGGAAACATGAAACTCACAATCCAAATGTCATAGCTTCCATAACAATCTCTTGGTGCAAGCAAAATGAACAAGAACTAACCCAGTGTCCGTGGACAATTGAGTATTAAAGTTATAGCACAGGACAGGCCTTTTGTTTTCTATCTATTTATTTCTAAGGGTTCTTGTTGTCTTCACATAAACACACATTTGTCTCTGAATAACCTAGAAAACTACCCTCCAGTGCTCCACCATAATGTGTTTTTGCAAAAATATATAACTGCTCTTAGTGACTGACCTGTTTCCTTCATACAATCCATATATCTCAGCTTTCATCTCCCAAACACAGCTGAGATAAACTGACGCCTTCAACCATTTTGGCAAGACCAACTGACGGCAGCTACTCAGTAAATATTTCCACTTTCTCCTTCCTCGTCGTGGTGTTTCGCAGCACAGGTGCAGCTGTCAGCGCACAGACAAACGGTGTGAGTTATCGGATGAGACCACCTGTCAAAGCCTGATCAAAGCCCCTCTGATCCCGGC
The DNA here is from genome assembly GCA_024416835.2 of Perccottus glenii. Taxonomy (NCBI): domain Eukaryota; kingdom Metazoa; phylum Chordata; class Actinopteri; order Gobiiformes; family Odontobutidae; genus Perccottus; species Perccottus glenii. The sequence continues at coordinate 7,224,715 of CM044564.2, read as the reverse complement.
CGGGACTGTCCACTCAGAAGGAGACAATGACAGGTTGGGGGAGCCTAAAACGAACCTCTGACTATATTACAAAAATGTGATCATGGATTTTTACGGGTAAGTTTTGGAGGATTATTATTTATTAGACAGAGACACAGTATATAGACAGAAAATATGGTGGGATCATGAAGAAAATAGGCCCAGGACGAGAGCTGATCCCAATTATTATTATTATTATATATGTTTTGTTTTTTTTTAGGTAGAAGGATATTCTATATTAAAACTGAGTCCAGAGGTATTCTTTTAAACCATTTTATAATGATTTGTTATTGATAAATTCAATGGAAGAAGATAGATGGATGATGCATTCATGTCAGGTCTGAAATATGAAGCATTTTTGTCTTAATCGTCCATAAGTGCATCCTAAGCTCCACCTTTTTGGAAACCAATCAGAGGTTAGAGGTGGAAGTTGTGTTACGTTTATGTGGCTCTACTTTTTCTGTAATTGACAATGACACTGGGAAAATGCCTTTTTAACTCAACAACGTAGGGTTGTATGACTCAATTATAAAAATCTGTCTATGGTTAATTCATGTGCAAAACAACAACATGAAAGAGTAGTGAAGGTTTACGGTGGACAATTGCACCACAAGTCAAAAGAGCAAGAACAGTCCATTTGAAAAGCCCTTTTGGCTGTGACGCAGTGACGGTAATTCTCCAACACGTTAGGTGAAGATGAAAGCAACTGTACAAACATTCATTCAAACTGAGATGTGGGTGCACATGGAACAGCTAGAGCTGGCCACTCATCTGCTCGAATCACAAATCAAAGCGAGGTGTGAACGGGCCCCTATAGTGGAGCTGGTGTTGATCCACTGACATCCAGTTGTTGGGAGGTGATATATGCTGCTGTGAGGAGGCAGGGAGACATGTACTCCTCCAGATGGTGACAGCTCACCACCGCCACCAGAGCCTTCTTTCCAGCTGCTCCCCTCTGAGTCATAGCACACCAGTATGAGTGTGTGTGTGTGTGTGTGTGTGTGAGAGAGAGAGAGATTTGGGTGAGCCGCTGTTTTGTAGCTGCAATGTGCTTGTTTACTGCATGTGTTTTCCTGAGCTTTACCTGGATTTGGTGTGAGCTGCGGCATCTTCTCGAGCAGATTAAATTCATATCAATTCATCTATATTTACATTGCATCAATTTATGACTAAGTCCCCTCAAGGAGCTTAACGAGAAACCCAACAATTTCCTCTTCCTATCTCAGGCAATGACTGTGGAATTATAGTGGACTGACAAATTGTGCCGACAGCCAATTAATGAACCTCAACTGTAGACCAGGCTTGGTAGACATAGTCATACGACGTGGATATAACAGAGGCCTCTTTTATGTTCACATTTTTGTTGTAGACTATCCCCGTCTTTCTTACTTGGATCTGAAGTGGTCGAGTGGTTGAGTGAATGGAACAGCTCAGTTATTGGAAAACAGTGATGTGTGCTTTGTAGTATGTCCACAAAAAGAAGAAGAATGTCTCTGCATTTGTGTTTATTCATACTAATTAGCCATGTGCTTTTTTGTGTAGACTGCTTTTCTTTTTTTTTCTTTTTTTTACTTTTGCTGCATTGTGAAATGACATTGTGTCGCACGCATTTAATCTCTCACGCTGGTCAGCTTTTCAGTAAAAATGGCAAAAGCGAGGAAAAACTTCCACCAATTTCACATCAGGGAGCAAAAAAGGGTCTGGAGTAAGCTGCAGCTGCACGGCTATTGGTGCCAGTAAAGTTGTTTTTGACTTATAGCATTACAAGAAAATGTTGTGAAGGGTCTGGTTCAGAAAATACACTAACAATTATTGTAGAGCAAGCATTCAATAAAGTCATGCATTGAACGAAAGAACATGGTCAAAGCAAACGTCGAGCAAATGAGCTGTCAATCTCATCTGTCATTGTTCCCACATTGGGTAACCTAACCATTGATTGTTTCAACCAGAATTGTAACAGTGAAAATGGTACTCTGCAGTGGAAGTCAATAAGAGCCATGTTGTCTACCTAAAGCAACTACATATACGTATGGACATGTACATAAGGTACATGTATAACGGGCCAGATGTCATTGTCTCATCATGTTCCAACTGTCAGCTATAATCCTTTTCACTCATTCACTCCTTGCTTCTTTGCTTTATATCCTCGCACTGCAGCAAAAGCTCATAGGCTCGTTGAGATGGCGCTGCCTGCCACCCACTCGTGCCACGCTGACATTTGAGAGGAACTCAGAGCATTGAAAGGAGCAGAGGAAGAGGGAGGAGGACATTGAAGTTGTGGAATGGAGAAGAGGGAGTAATTTTTTTGAGTGAAATCAAAAACACAGGAAAAGGCAAAGTATTCACCAAGTCAAAGTGGTGATGAGAGAAAGCACTGAAGTGAATCGTAATGCTATGTATCATCAGCACCATTCCTCTTTAATGCCATTTTAACAGGCTTGCATAGAGAGAGGTAGAAGCATCCAGAATCTAAAACCTGACTAGAAGTAATGGTGATTAGTGTTACACAGCATTTTAAAATAAGTATTGAGTTATATTAAGACTGAGAACATCCACAGACTTGTATTAAGGCATGGCTAAATAATTATGTGTACCTTTGCTGTCAATATTTCATAGAAGAATATGAGGCATGTTACCACTTAACCAATAGGTTTGTGGTCTTCCAATTTCTCAGAACTCCAAACACTAAGGCAAGAAAGGATGGACAAAGTCAAGTACAATTGCAGTGTAGTGTAAATGGGAAGGTACCACACTGTGAAGAGCTGCACAGAGACAAGAGTATGGAAGAATTACACTGGAGATGGTCTTGATTTAAAGTCCTGAGTTTGACACCAAGACACAGTAAAAGGGTTTGATTTCCTGTTGAGACTAAATAAATGTGGTGACTGGTGTCATAAAACATAGACAGTATCTACAAAATCTACTCCTGTGATACAGTTTCCTTTTTCATTCATTTTCTACCACTTTGTCCCGTTAGGGGTCGCGGGTGGCTGGAGCCTATCCCAGCAGCTTTGGGCCTGAGGCGGGTACACCCTGGACAGTGGTCAGTTAGTCCCAGGGCTGACATTTAGAAACAGACAGTGACATACAACCATTCACTCTCACATTCATTCACTAGGGACACTTTAGAGTTGCCAATTAACCTATACATGCATGTCTTTGGACGGTGGGAGGAAGCCGGAGTACCCGGAGAGAACCCACGGTAACACGTGGAGGACATGCAGACTCCTCACAGAAAGACCAGAGTCGGCCGAGAATGTTTGAGTCGGCCGGGTTTTGAACTCACGACCTTCTTGCTGTGAGGCAGGAGTGCTAACCACTCCAACCATACCGATATCAACGCCATGTTGGTATCGGTATTGACTGATACTTGCGTGATGAGATTGATACTGGTTTGTTAATGTTATTTTTCAAATAATTGGTCTTCATAGGGCAGACAGAGACGGGGGCTGCCATACAAACGGCGCTCAACCTTCTCCTACCACCACCAAACACACCTCTACAGTCACACACATTCATACACCAGTGCTACGGACACTGGAGGCAAGGTGGATTAAGTGTCTTGCCCAAGGACACAACGACGGTTGAACAGGGCAGAGCGGGAATCGAACCGCCAACCTTCCGGTTATAGGACGACTGCTCTACCACTGAGCCACTCCGTCCCACAGGACTGAAAACTATATACAGACCTATGTAAAGATGTATATGCCTATATAAACCTGAAATATGAATATGCTAAACATAATAACCTTTTACGTTAACTGTCAACATGCAGACAGGTTCTAGGCTTAATAATCTTTTTTATTTTACTTAGGTAATTCCCCAAAGACACAATAGATGGGCTGCTTTTCTTAGTCAAAAGTATCGGTATAGGTATCAGTATCAGCAATACTGGCCCTGTATTTACATGGTATTGGATCAATAGCAAATTTTGCAGTATCGCACACCACTATTTATCACCATTTACCACCTAGTAACCAATTATTACCCATTAACAAACCATTTATAAACCCTTTTTTCCAACTGTAACTAGTTACTATCATTTCTGCTTGCATGTAGGCTGACTTTCAGGAAAAAAAAGGCCTTATCACCAACCTCAGCTTTCAAGCAATAGGGAACCAAGTGGCTGACTCATCCAGCACTAAGCAGCAGAGCCCAAGAAGAAGCTCTTTCTGCCCCGTATTCCTCAAGATTAACCTGCGGCAGTGGCAGTCACAGGCACATACCGCGTGACTCAACCACTTTGAAATGATGGCGCTATTCAGTGTGTGGGCTGGTTTTATGATTGTGTCCAGCTCTGATTAACTCGGGGCCTTAAGTAGTTACACACCAACTACCAACATCATTACGAGCAGCAGGGGATAATGGCCTGTTGAATGGATTTCATGTGCCGCTGATGGCTCTTGGCGCGAGGGGAGTGTGTAATCACGACACTCGTCCCGAGAGGAATTTGGATTGAGCACAAGAGGTGATATAGGTTAACTGAGCTTCAAATGGAAACACAGATATTTAAACAGGATCATTTCCAACATGCCATTAACAAAATAAGGAAAAAATGTGTCTTTGGGCAAACAACAAAGGCAAGGCAGCCAAACCAAATGAGAACTGTTAAAGATATTGTTGTGTACATGACATGAGTGATATTGCAAAGCTAGTTTGGCAGATTCATTGTTGATTCAATGGTTTCAAATGGTCATACCTGTTAATATTATTGTACAAAATATTAAAAGCTGTACTTTACTGCATTGTAGAAAAGTGTGGAAGTTCAATGAATCTATTCAAAGCTGGATTGGCAATTTATGTAGCACTGAGAGAAAATATATAACATTTATCTATATATGTGCAGATGAAAGAATATCAATTTTCCAAATACTTTCCCTTTCTGTCACAGGTTTCATCTAGCCTAGTCATTTCAGCCAATCAGAAGTCCTTTCAAAGAGAAGGAAGAGGATAATTTGGATGATGCTTTTTTTAGTTTGACTGTTCTGTGCTACTCCATAGAGATTTCAAAATTAAAAACTGTGGATTAACGCAAATACTTAACACAAAAAAGAGAACTAGAAGCAAAAGGTATGGCAGTCAAACTATGTCAGCAGCCTAATTAAGCTAAAATGTCCATCTGCAAAAATGTACTGTTTGGACACTCACGGTTCTGCAACAAAACCCCATGTGGCCCAAAACTAATTGTCCCCATAGACGTTATTATAAAAACTGCAGACATGGCACCTTGTACACCAACAATGAAAAAATTGTCTATTCAAAATAAACAACTACCAGGGTGACTGGATGATGTAAACTTAACAGCTTTTGACACACAAGGAACAAATAAGAAGAGAATGAACACAAAAAGTGCACTCAATCCAAAAAAGCACATGTTCTAGAAAACAGCTTCAGCCTTGAGACAGAAAATCCAAGTTACGGTGCTGGAGAATACTTCAGAGAGCTGGCCTGTCAATCCCACTGAGACCTTGTTTCTTGTGACCCAGAATCTATACACACTTCTTCAAAAACTTTGGGAAGAAAATCTTGATTCACTGTGAACTCAAAAACTCAAAAGTTTGAGACCTCCCTGTGATTACTTTGCGTTCCAAATGGGTGACTCTAAATTGCTTTTGCATTTCACTCAAGTAAGAATAAGGTATGTCCAAACACAGGCTCACTAAGCTGATGTCGCTCCTCAACAACTTCCTTTTTTTTTTGATTCTCTGGTTGAACAATAATAGCCACAGTTACAGTCATATAGGTTTGAAAATCCTGTGGCATTTATCAGCTTGTCATAACCTGCCCAACCAATTCTTTCTCTATTCAATACAAAGAATAAGTCTGGTTTTTGAGTTGGATTTTGCAGTGGACAGTCACAACAGACACAAAATAAACCTCTGAAAACATACAGTCAATCAGAGAAAAGAAGCAACGCATAAAGCCCACGCCATTTTAGATCAAAGGTTCTGGATAGAGACTCCTACTGAGTGGAAATGTCTGCACGGAAAGGGGATTGTTGACTTCAGATTTAATGGGTATGGCTGGCCAGGTTAACATTCTCATACAAAACCTAGGAGAGATGTTTCTTGTTTTGGGAGCCACTGTAAAAAGACTGGATGAAGCAACACAAGCAGCGTTCAAAAGGGTGCAGCTCATTAAAAATAGAAGACGCGCAAACACACACATCCTTGTTGCCATCACTGGGGACCTTACACAGCCTGAGTGTTGTAATCAAGTTGACACTCTGAGACTGAAAGACCAGGACAAATTCTAAACTTTTATGGACTGAGTCATGAACAAATTTCTATCAACAGACAAAAATAAAAAGTCATCTTATGATTAATCAAGACTTAACTAGGCCTATCCTAAACCTAAATAATATAGTCGTAATGCTTAGTCGTTTCCAAAAAGTAGGCGTGCTTCACCTGATCTGTGCACCATTTCCTCTCCATTATGTTTTCAGACCGACCGTACAGTACTGTGAGTGGGCGTTAGGACTGCGCACAGATGTAAAAAAAAAAATGCCCTCGAACACACAGACAGACACACACCACCCACAGCATATTGTTTACGAGTAGGAGCTCCATGGACAGGTAGTGATTAGACACAACAAAGGAACTACCACCACCAGCAGCAGCAGCAGCAGCACCTCTGAAAAGCCTGCATTGCCCTGCTCTGTGTTTCCACGTCTCCTGTGTATGTGTCTGTTGGTATTTGCTCGCACACGCATGTAGACGGCAGCTCAGATGTACTTACTGCACCATCCATGACTCTCAAGAGGCGCCTAAAAGAGCTCCATTCAGGGATGTAAAGTCTAATTGGTGCTTTTACAAAATACAGGAGGAAATATAGAGCAATAAAGCATTAACAGCTTTTAAGAGTATCACCTTTCATGTTGAGGTGAAATACAAATAGCATGTACCATGTACCACTTCAATTATTTTCCATAAATAGCACTCACATACAAGGCTTTGATACCCCTACACAATGTTTTTCTAATTTACATATTTCATACATTTTGTATTTAAATTGCCAAGAAAAAATATATTTGGCTTTTATCTTGAAAATAAGAACATATAACTGGAAGGTTGGCGGTTTGATTCCCGCTCTCCCCAGTTCATTCTGTTGTTGTTGGAGAGGGATGTGGGTGCTGTGTGTATGGCAGCCCCCTCCCTGTCTGCCCCAGGTGTGAATGGGTTGAATGGAAGCATCAGGTTCCATTTCCAGTTCTATATAAATGTAGGTAGCGTAATCCTGTAATCTGGTTCAAACAAAAGACTGTTTTATTCTTTTTCTTTTTCTTACTTTTAGCAGGAAAAAAATTAACAATTTTTGAACTTATATCAGCTGCCTCTTATTACTTATTTAAACACTAAGTAATAAAAACTCTTTCTGTTTCTTGCTGCAGTACCGCATGTGGTCACTGGGGGAACTGGCAACAGGGCATAACATCCATTTAATCTTTTTCACACTTATTTTTCACTTATTAAATATATGCTTATAGCCTTTGAGAACATTGCAATGCTAAAGAAAATGTGCAAATGAAAAAAACAAAATAAAAATAATTAGAAATGAAATGATTATATCTTGATTGTGTCTTGTTTCATTTAAACATGTTTTTAAGAAGCCTACACAAGGAACACATTAAACTACTGATAGCTACTGAAAGGTTGATGTTGGTGTCTAACAGAAACGCTTGACTGACAAAACAGTAAGTGACAGCCTCACTGGCATAAATGTATTATTCTAATAGAAAATTCAGATCCTTAAATTTGACTATAGCACATTGTATTTCCTAAAGGCGCTCTTGTTCAAAATGTCCCACATGTTGCATCTTAATAGAACAAATGTAACCAGTGCCAGGTGACTGTGGTCACCTTTAAGAGCATGTAGTTTCAGATTATACTGGTGTCTTCTGCCTTAATACAAGAAAAGACCTTGCTTATCAGAAACGCTGGATCATAATGGAAATGTTCAAATCCGATCAAATTGACCAAAACACAGCTAAGACACCGGTGCTATTCAATAAAAAGACATTGATGTAATTTTTTTGGATGGCTGCTTTAATATTAGCAAGAATAGACCTGACCTGAATCATGATGACGCCTGGAGCTGACGAGGCCAAAGGGCGGCAGAATAATGGGGTTGAGATGATACGGTAGACTTAATGTCCCCCGGAGGAGCATGGAGACAGAGCGGTAAAAGGGGGAGGGGGGGGTGACTCTTTAGACCGCAGAGGTTTGAGGTGAGCATTTGTCTGACAGACACACTTAAGCAGGACTAAACCAAACTCTTCAGACCAGTCCCTCCTCCACAGCGCTCCACAGTCCACCGTGGCTCTCCAGCATTGCCACTTCAACGAAAATAAAAGTGATTCAGCAGATGCTTTATCTATCCAAGCTGACTCGACGAGTGCTTCAAACGTCCTCCCATAAGCTTTGTCTTGTTTTGTAAAATTTATAATCAGAATGATACACAACGTAACTGTTATGTAAGATGACAAGATTTCTCATGGTGAAATTGAAAATCATGCCCTTCAGACGTAAATAAATCCACTGTGCACTGACAGTGAAGCCCACTTCTTAAAAGGATTCGTCAGTTTGCTAATGCCTCCTTTTGGTGGAAAGAGTGTTTTTCCATTTCTATGTAAAACATTGTGGTATAGCATTTAGTATTCAAGCAGCTGGAATAACTGGTGACCTCTGAGGCTTTGATAGGAAAGTCTCAATGGTGACTTTAGGCTACACGTGTACGTTCGTGTCTCTCAGTGCTTCTGGCTTTTTATTGATTCAGCGTCAGCCATGTTACTCCATTCTGCCTTCTGTCCATTTCTGTAACATGTTCACAGAATAAACCTAGCATTTTCAGCTATATCAACACTCTTTGCATGTGTCTATATTCCAAATATAGATACTATTTTCATTTTTACAGTTACTTAGAGCGGACAAACTGTGCACCTCTGGAGGAGAAGTTCACTCTTGTTTTTCTTTTTTGACCCAATATTGTCTGAAGGCATAGGACAATTATGATTTAATAATTATATATTTTTTGCCTTTATGTGATGGACAGTATCAACAGTAAACAAAGTGAGAGAGAGGGCAGTAACCGGGTCTCCCAAGTAAACGGTATGCGCTCAACCAGGTGAGCCACTGAGGTACCGATTATAATTTTAATTAAATGACATGTGGCATAGCAATGTACCAACTCCACACTTCACCTGCTGGTTGTCTGTTTTCTCCTACATTCGAGCAACAACATGATAAAAAACTATCTTTAACCGAATTTCCTTAAATACTCTCACCATAAACTACATAATTCTCCAAGTTTAAAAACTTAACATGTAGCCTATTTATCAAATGCCTGCTTTCACTTCCCTGGCCTAATGTGGCTCCATGCAAAATTTAAACCTCTATCTTCAACCACAGGGCCCCCAGCGGAGGAGCACGGCCAGCAGAGTGACAGCAAACCAGAAAGAAAGAGACACCAAGCGTGAGGAGAGATTTCAGGACATTTCATCATTTGGTGTGGTAAGCGACTTTTCAGATGAGATACAAGGGGGCTGACCGTGGGACGTACGTCTGGGTGAGACTCCTGAGCAGAGCCAGTTCTCCTACTTAACCTCATCACTGCTTTATCAGAGGCTACAGGTGACACGGCTTCCTTCGACAAAGAGCCAGGAAGAAAAGGTGCAGGACTTCCCCCTTTTATCATCTTCAAGCAGCTTTAATTCAATTAAATCGGTGACACAGAGGTGAGGACAATTGGAAAACCACCCCGCCGGATTAATTACCCCTCATCTGCTGCTTAAACGGCTTTTAGAGCGTAATCTGCCTGAAATCGTAATAATATCATCAGTAATCGAAGACAATAGGCAATGCTTAGGATCTTTTTTCTATCTGCGAAGGATTAATAACGGTTCATTAGTATTAATTTGGCCTTTTCTAGTGTATGATACAAGGAGGCAATCTGCAAAAGAGCACATTTTTTCCTGAATATTGTTTGCAAGGCATTAATTTCCTGTAAAGCAACTTTAATCAAAAGCAAATTTGTAATGAGCTCATTAAATGAAGGCATGTTGTCACATAAACAAACATTTGGGATCCAAAATAATGACAAAAATCAACCATTCAGCCAAAGAAGCATTGCAATGCAGGGTTATTAATCATAGAGGTGCATTCCGACAGGTGACCATCCGGAAATACAAAAGAGAAATATCTTTCACAGGGAGAAATAAATCCAAACCTTGCTTCAAAAAGAGCTTTTACTGTCGCCACTAATCACTGCATTAGACTTTCCTCATTTATCAAAAAAAAAAAAAAAAGCGTTTTTTTACAAACTCATTCTTAAAAACCCTGCAATAGTATGCAGAACAATCAGTGTGCATGCAGCCACATCACATAAAAAAACAAGGCAGCTTTGTAAACCAAAGGAAAGATGTAAAGAGTGAAGCAGTACCTTCCACTCACGCAGAGCTTCATCCCGGAGACCAACAGAGATAAAAAATCCTTCTGCCCAAGCCACGACAGGGGAAATGAAGAGAGAGAAACCCCCTCTTTTTTTGGCGGATTGGCTCACCCAGCTCTCCTCAAAGCTGAGAGAAACCCCATGTACACATTGCACATGCACACACCCCACGCCACTGCTGCCACTGTCGCAACTGCCGCTATAACAGCAGCACGGAAACCGAAGCAGCCAGAGGGAAGGAGAAGAAGGAGTGTGCAAGAGTGGAAGCGAGAGACAGAGAGGACGAGTGGGAGGGAAGCAGCTTAAAGGAAGAAGCACAGGGAAAAAAATGCGGGGGCGTGAAGATGGAGCCCTGAAAGATTTGTGCGGAGAGGAGGAGAGAAAGGGCACGAGCTCACCTGATCGCGTCAGTGTGGTGCATCTCTTGGTCAGAACCTAAAAGAGATGACAGCTTTAGTGAAAACAGGGGACCCGTTAATGCGGCCCCAGAGAAATAAGCAAAACCTGCAAACATATCCAAGCAGCCACGCTTTTTTATTGCCTTGTGTTTGTGTTTATGTTCCTCCTATAGCCCCTCTCCACGCTGCCTAATTCCCCTCATCTCGACTCGTGAGAAAGCCTGTGTAACCCTCATCAGTCTGTGCCCAGCTCTGTCTCTACATTTGCACTAACTTGAGGTGAGAACACTTGTATCAAACTGAGAGTGAGTGAGAAAGAAAAAGAAGTAGAAAGAACAAGGGAAGGAGGGGGTAGAGCGGAAATCTCTATTGCAGCCAGACTGCAGATACATGGCAAGCCCACCCCCCATGAGAAATACTGGCAGCAAGTCAAAAAGCCTGCTGTGGGAGAGAAGCGAGAAGGAAGGCTGTAAAATAAAGAATATATAGAGAGAAGAAGGTGAAGGAGAACAGGTGGTCCAATCTGTTGAATGTTGCAAGTCCCAGACTGTTTTCACACAGGTTTGTTGGCCCTTTTTTTCTAAAGCTAATGAATTATGGATAATGCTGTGAATATTCCCAGGAATTTCATTCAGATTTTCAGTGAGGAGTCTGATGGGGTGTGACACACAAGCTGCTCTGTTATCATGTCTCCTGATTTAGGCAATGCCTATGATAATGGCTTTTTAATGTGTTTTATAGCAGTGTTTGGGAATGAAAACAAGCTCCATCCAAACTTGCACTTGGGAGATATGCCAGTAGAGAAAACCCCTAATAAGGTCCAAACTCACACATATCAGTTGAATTTAAATAAGTGATGCAGGATCTGGGAGAACAAACCAGAGTCAACAGAAAACCCGGGTGAACATAAACATTTTCAGGAGTTTGTCCATTCAACAAGAACAAATATGGACCACAGACTTTTGGAGAGTTTTAGATTACCTTATATTTCTTTGCGCCGTTTTGATTTGATCGATGAAATAGGCAGAGAAGCATTTCTGGAGCCAGAACTTATCACAATATTTGCCAAAAAGAGACAGGTTACTGCAGTCACAGTAGAACAGTATATCTTTATTATTCTATTGAGCTTTAATGGTGCGTTATGCAATATGTTTTCAGCATCAAGTGCCAAGTGGATTACTTCTTGTTTTTGTTCCTGTATCTGCCAGATAGAACAAACTGCTCCGAGTACTCATTGAGCTGCTGGAAAAGAAGTGCTTTATTGTTTCTTTCTTGCAGCATACATAAAGGCTTAGGACAATTTTGAGGTGAATTGACTTGAATTTGTTTGAAATATTTCAAAATGAAATCACCATCAGACTTACTTCCACTGGGTTTGTTCATAGACAACAGCATGTCCCTGCAGGGCAACTGTAGCCCAAGAAAGTAAGCGGTATGAGATATGAGAAGTGTTACCACCAGCACTAACAAAAACTACACACATTTAGGCTTTTACATGAAACCTTTGCAGCTACAGCTACAGATCACACTGGTCAATCGTGTAAGGTCATGTGACAATCTACTCCAAAAGGGTTTTACACAAGAATATTATTTTCACTTACTAGTTCATTTTTTTCTTTGAATGAGAGTTAAGGCAAGTCAGCCTCTGATCCCTTGGTCCAATATTTTTCTATGTATATATAGAAATGGTCTCGGTAAAATGAGTCCCCTGTGTTATCAATTATAGAGCGATTTTTTTCAAACAAAGTCTTTGGGGTTGGAGGAAAGACGAAATGCTTTTAAGCCGAAGAGTGTTCACCACAGAAGGTCGTGTGCCTGTGAGGAATATTTTGCACAAGTACAAGGACTTGTGTGAGGAGCAGAAACTTTGCTGCGAGACACACACAGACTGAGATGTACGCCACATGCTGCCGCACCACAGCCCCCACACCACCCACCTTTTTTCAAGCAGTTGCTAAGGTGACGGCAAAGGCTGAATTTTAATCAGACAATAAATTAAGGCAATGTGATCGTCTCTTTTATTATTAAATGGCAGCGGTGCCGATTTGGAGCGCTTGTCAGGTGTGTTTAGGGTTTTCAGGAGGAGCACAGGCAGAATGCAAATGGGGTTTACAACTTGGAAACATGTTCAATTAAAGCCTTGTGCGTCTCGGGAACACAAATACAGTGGTGAATTTTAAATCACGCAAGTGTTGTTAAATCAAACAGGCTAAGTATGTCCTGGCTGTTTTACTAATGAAGCAGGGGTGTCAAACAAATTTAACTCAGGGGCCACATACAGTTCAATTGGATCTGAAGTGGGCCGGACCAGTAAAATAATAGCAAAATAACCTGTGATGATAACTCCAGTTTTTGGGGTGGTTTACTGCCAAGAGGTACAATTATAATGTCAGTGATCAGTTGGCAAAAGCCTGCAGCATGTACCTTTTCACAAACTGGCCCTCATAATATGGCTTTGATGCTAATGCAATTGTGGGTAATGAGGGTACCACAGAGGGTGGTTTTGAAAGCAGAAGAATAACTGCATAGCTTTCTGCTGTTCAGTTCTGGGTCTCAGTGTTGTGTTATGTCCTACTCTGACTAAAACAGTGCGACCTCCAGTGGACAAATTAGGAAATGCAGTTACTTTCATTTAAAAATTGCAGTTATGTAATTTTTTTCAAGATTCATTCCTAGGGCAAGATTATATCTTCCGGCAGGCCGATTTTGGCCCCCGGGTTGCATCTTCAACACCTATGTATTACATTCTTAAAAAAAAAAAGAAAAATAAATGAAAACTTTCCGCGTCTATAGATATAAAATCTATAGACAATTGTTGGTAATGCATGTAATATCACTTCATGACACTGGGTAGTCAGAACACCTGTGTGCAGTCTGTCTATGGAAAAAGTGATACTTACTTTACTCATGGTGTTACTGTGCCAATAATAATGAGGGCATTTTCCCTGCCATTAGCCACAGCAGGGTTCACTGTATCCTTTTCATAATGTCAATGATGACGGGGGTTACTTTTGAAGTCATTATAACAAATACCCCAGGTTGCATTGGCTCTAAGGTAGCTGTCATGCTGAGACTTTCTCACACAGTCACCGGTAGCTCAGTGCCGGTGTTCCTGCCATTATAACTTTGAGGAAACCACCAGTGGCCTTTTCCAAGAATCAACAACTGATTTCAGAGAGAAAAAAAAAACACAGACACTTTATAACTGCAGCTATTTCCGCAGATTATTTTGTAGCAAGCTGGGTAAATGAGGGATATCACGCAAAACATGCCTGTGAGTGAGCTGAGTCACTAAATGAGTGCATTGCTCAGATCAATTTGTTCTTATGAGTGGAGAATAAGTGCACACACAATGAAATGTTACCATAAAATCTAGTTTTTATCTTGTTAATAACTTATTTCTAATAGTTTGACAATATCTTGAAAATGCATCTTTTCCCCAAGTGTCTGATATAATGTCTAACAATTACACCATATAACTGGTTTACAACAAATAAAAGGTTATAGCTATAAGTTATTAGTCCTATTAGTCCTAGCAGTGCCATGGAAATGTACAAAAAATGGTATCATAGCTGCGGCTGTAACTTTTTTAACTGTTTCATGTGCCTCCAAACACACACATTGATACACGAAAACACACACAAAAATATCTGTATAAAGTGAAATGGGCTTTGTTTGATTTTATTGTCAGCCGACAGCCCTGAAGCAACAACTTAATGAAGTCATCTGAAAACTCGATTTGTGTTCAGGCTTTTTGTGAGAAACTATTCTGCTTCAGTCATGACATATGTTGAGAAGACTGATTAGAGACTGTGGCTGAGTTTCATCACTCACCATGTTGATGCCCCGGGGCAGAGAGGCAGATCTGTATGGGGATCTGGGGAACAAGTCTTGATGAAACTCCAGAAAGGGACTCTTCATGGCAAACCCTTGACAGAACTGAGGAGGCGGGGGGATCACGTGCCTCTCGTCTATGTCAGAGTGGACAGACATCTCTACCTTTGCCCTCTGGTCTTGCATCTTTCCATCTTTTCGCACTGTGTCGATGTCAGTTTCTTTGTACGAAAGGTCAAGGTCTTTTTGGATCTTTGGCTTAAGTAAATTGCTCTGCTGCTTGGCCACTGAGCAAGGCAGCTTCGGCCTCTTCTGGGTCAAAACCTCCATCTTTTCCTCTTGAATTGTAGTAGTGGAGCTCGATGGAGAAACCAGTTTCCCAAAAGCCTGCAGGCTGTTTGAGTCGAGCACATTGGATGTCACTTCATCTAAAAACTGCGAAAACCTCACTTTGGCTTCAATCTTTTCCTCCAACAGCTTCACACTTTTCAAGCTGGCGTTAGCTTGTGCTGAGCCCCTCCCCTGGCACACACCTCCCCTCTCTGACCACGCTTTGACTTTGTTATGCCTCCTACCTCCTCTATGTTCAGCCTGCGGATGATTGCTGCTATGGGGCCCTCTTACTTGACAGCCTGCCAATCTCCTCTCCTTCTTAATCCGACTTTCGAAAACTTCCTGGCTGTGCTTTTTGATGGAGCTGTGAAGGAAGCTGGTCACTCCAGAGCTCCAGCTACACATGCTATTGGTCCCATCGCTGCTGTCTCTCTGGCTCGAGGAGGAACAGTTCGAAAAGTAGTGGTCCCGATTCATGACAGCTGAGAAGGCCTTGTTTTTTTTTTTAGTGACTGTTCATTTTTAGACAAAAACCAAGGAGTACTTCTTGTCCCATCTGTCAGCATGTCTGTAGTGCTGTGGTCTTTCTCTAATTGTGGCTTTTTGCGGATGATCCATGGTTGAACAGACAGCTCCGATTTAAAGGGTTCTACCCCAATCCTGCCTCATTATTGTGCAAGCCTGACCTAGAAGAGATCCAATACATGTCACTCTAGGCTGAACAGATGGCCTCCTTCAATGCCAGGATAACCCCCTGCTTTGTGAAGCAAGGACATCAATAACTTAGGGAATAAAGATAGCCAAGGCCAAACTAAACTTTTATGTAAGCATCTACAATTGTTTATGGTGCGCTGCGTTGGAAATCCCAGCTCCTCTGCCGATAATATGCCGAAGCTTCAGGTTGAGTTTTAATGAGGGAAATAGCACAATCCCTGCAAATGTCTCTATTAGTTGAACAGGGCTTACACTGGCTTTTTGTTTTTAATTACATTGTCTATTGATAGCATGGCAGGCAAAGCTTTTTCAGCTCTTTCCAGGTCAGCAGCTGTAGAAAAGCATTGATCCATCAGAGCACACGGACAAACAGACAAACTAATGGACAGCCTTGTTAGGTAATGGCACACTTCTCATCAACAGAGATGCAAGCTTATGACATTTATTTGAAGGTTTTGTTTGTGAGCTGATCAATATCGGCCAGTCAATAAATGTGTACTCAGTTCATAAATTTATATTTCAGCATAGTATTTTGTCCAAACACATTGACATTACATACTGTCTAAATGATCAGTTTTCACATACTCATTTGTTTATTCATTTGGGGATAGTGTAGCTGTAACATTGGTCAATATTCACGTGGGTATGACATCAATAACACCCCCTGCCTGGAGATTGTGATTGGTAAGTTAGTGGCAGTCATTTGGACAAAACACGTTGGGATCTCCTTAGCAGTGGTTTGATAATGTCACAATAAGTTAATATTGTGACATTAATAAAGTGGCCCGGTGAGTGTATCATATTCATAAGCAGTGAAACTTGTAGAGGATTCAAACATGTGAAGGCTGAGAGGAGTTGCTGAAGGCATAAGTGGCATAATTATGTGACACATGTGTTGGTGAATTATTTTTTAGTTAACCTTTATTTATCCAGGAAAGTCACACTAACATTCTAAATCTGTTTTGCAGGGGAGTCCTGGCCCCATGAAGGGGGGGACTATTGTAAATGTCTTTAGTGGCAGGAAAAACGGAGCACCCGGAGGAAACCTACAGAGACACGGGGAGAACATGCAAACTCTACATGATTTATTTAAATTTATGATTATAAAGGGGTGCACTTAAGACAGTATGTTTATCAAAAAATAATTAATGAATGTTTTAGAGAAAGAAAGAAAGACAGTTTTTACAGTTTTAGAAATGTTTGTGTACTATTCATTCTTAACACGAAGACTTGTTTTGGTGATTTTATTGTACTATGCTTTTTGCCCAAAATGGACTTTAAAAGTAGCCTGCGGACTTGGCAACACGCCAATCCCATTGTAAGAATACCACCCAAATATCAACTCCATTCACCTGAGATATTTTCTATACCTACATACTATATGTTGTGACATAAGCTCCACACATTTCATAACCATATGTCTTTTAATATTCCAGGCCATTATGAAGAATATAAGAACAAAAGAGACCTTCAACTTGTCCTAGCTCTTACCCAGAGACATCTGCTTGGATCAGACAAGGATAATACTGCACTGTGCATCTTGTCATGCAGGAGCCAGACTGTTCCGGTCTCCTGGGGTATCATTAGCGCTGCATCAGATATGTAGGGTTTTTAGCCATGACTGGGTGGGCTTGTGTGCGCATGTGTTCCTCCAGAATTGGACCCCATGCCTAGACATCTTACAGTCCAGCCAAGTCATCGGACACCCCCGGGACCGCTGTGTCTGGGACCAGAAAGCATCAGCGCTCAGACATATCTCTATAACATTTCCCCTCCCTTTTCATCTTATCCATTGTCCCACCATTTCTCACCATTTTCAGACTTTCCAGGCAAGCTGAGGCCCCTACTATAATGAATGTCTTTAATAATCTCTTTTCAATCTCAGGAGGAGGAGAGGGGTGGGAGCCAATTTAGAACTATCGCCCTGACGGGAGAGACTGTCAGCCCATGGCTGCCCAGAAGTAATGGTGCTGAAATAGATTCCTGCTACAAGCACAGAGGTGGAGATAATTGGTGATGCTTGCTTGCTCAGTGGTTGCTGTCTCTTGTTGGATGCTTGTGTTGCTGCATGGCTTGGTCTTCGACTCTGCGGGGGCCAACTTTGTGTCCCTCGCCGAAGCCTGCAGAGTGGACTAAATGCCACAGCTGATCAGCTCGGGCCGTGGTGACATATGGCCTTGTGGTGCTCAGCTGTTTCTATGGCACTGTGTCTTGTCTCTGAGCCTGGCCTTCCTGTCAGATCAGTGCGCTGCTGTCTCCCGTCAGTCCAAACAGAATCATGCTAAACATTATCTAGACAAGATTAAAAACAGGAAGGCTCCACAGCTATAGCATGACACTCTCTCAAAATGACAGACACCACTTTAACCTACTGCTGATTTGGAGAAAATAGCATGTCTAAAAATGGCAGTAGGACGGTGAGGGTGGATTTCTTTTCTCTCAAGCAAAATCTACAACACCATGTTTTATCCTATAAACTCATAACATATTAGTGAATTAATAACCATGTGAAGGCCCTAGGAAACCGAGCCCAGGCTAATACTTAAAGCAGTAACCAGCTCTCTTTTCTTCTTGTAAAGCAACAGGCAAAGCAGCCATTGATTTCAGATTCTTCAAGACATTTTCCCAGAATCACTTAACCTGCTCCAATCTTCAGCTCTGCATATTGGATCTCGGTACAGGGCTCATTAATGGTGTCTTGTCTGTGCTCATGTGAAAAGCCAAGATGAGGAAACAGTCCGTCGATGTGGCATCAGGACTCCACCTCCTGCAGAGGTGCTTGTCAATGCCTCGGGAGCTTTTGGGGCTGTACAGCACAATCAAATGAGAATAGGCTAAATCAAATAAAGGCTGACTCATGGTAGTACAAATATAGACTTCCTGGGATCCTTCAAAACAGTGTTTACCAACCTTTTTTTATCCTGCCCTGCTTCTATTTAGTTTTTTTATGTCTTATTGTACAATTGTAGTAACTGTTTCGTTATTACTATTATGGGTTTGTTTGCTTTTAGTCTTGGCTTTGATTTTCCTTCTAGTAGTGTTGAACTATTTGAGACCCGTTTTGGCCTTGAGAATCACTCCAAATTCACTTTTTTTAAAGGTCTCGCCTTGTCCCTCACTCAAAGTGTTTTTTTACTTGGTCTTGTCTTGGACAGTTGACCAGACTAACAAAATACAAAAGTCCTTGCTTCCATCTGGACTGTGTTTTAGAACTGTTTCCTTAACTGGTGGCTTACCTTACAGCAAGAAGGTCCAGAGTTCAGAGGCCTTTCTGTGTAGAGTTTGCATGTTGTCCCTGTGCTTTGGTAGGTTTCTTCCAAGTAGTCTGGTTTCCCCCACCAACATCAAAAACATACTATAGTCTCCAATATGACTGGGGTGAATTGGCGCTACAATAATAAATAAATAAATAAATAAAAAAGGTATCTCTTCCTGTGTTGTCACTGGTCTCAGTCTTGATTCTGTCTGGACCCATAAAGTCTTGGTTTTCTCTTGGTTTTACTTCACTTGGACATCAGTCTTGTCTTGAATGAGCACCTATTTCTAGTGTCATTTGGGTCCTTTGTAGGGTCTCTAATTTTTAAAGTTTTAAGCTAATGTATATTTTGAATGTATATTTTTAATTGTAGTCATAATCTATAGTGGTGTAATTGTAAAGGTAAAACATTCATTCATCTGATATTTTCCGCTTGGTCCTGGGTTGCAGGTGACTGAAGCCTATCCCAGCTGCTTTGGCCCTTAGGCGGGGTACATCCTGGATAGTGGCCAGTTAGTTGCAGGGCTGACATATTCAGACAGACAGTGACAAACAACCAGTCACTCTCATATTAATTCAAAAACTAGGGACACTTTAGAGTTGCCAATTGAGCTATACATGCATATGTTCGGGCGGTGGGAGGAAACCAGAGTACCCGGAGAGAACCCACGGTAACACAGGGAGGACATGATTTATTGAAGAGTGAAAAATGTATACTGTGACCCATGGGCCTTAATCTATTCTAACTGAGATGCAATTACAGACGCACATAATACATAGGACATAAGCATTCTCAGGCAGAAAGCATTTGTCAGAGCCCAGAAAACCTTTTAATTTAATCTTTCCGAGCAGACATGAACTGCTCTAGATCAAACGCGTTGGAATGTAAATAAACTTGACTTTTCAATACATTGACAGCATCTGTGTTTATAGCCTGGAGCGGAGTGGATGTAGGCTGAACAATGCTCCAATAAGAACGTGCTGTAAGGGAATGGGACCAGCTGACCTCAATACATGTCATTATCAATGCACAGTTAACCGTCATTCTCCAATAACTCAGTCACACAGCAAATGTTTAACACCGCACCAAGCTGTAGTCAAGTCTGGACTGTCTTCAGAGTTTCACAATTGAAGCTCAGAGTCACACATTTAGAGTCACACATTTAGAAGCACACATTTAGAGTCACACATTAAGAGTCACACATTCAGAAGTACACATTTAGAGTCACACATTTAGAGTCACACATTTAGAGTCACACATTCAGAAACACACATTCAGAAGTACACATTTAGAAGCACACATTCAGAAGTACACATTCAGAAGCACACATTCAGAAACACACATTCAGAAGCACACATTTAGAAGCACACATTCAGGAGTACACATTTAGAAGCACACATTCAGGAGTACACATTTAGAGTCACACATTCAGGAGTACACATTTAGGAGTCACACATTTAGAGATAAGAGCTTGTGCTACTGTAATTTACAGTTTGTCTATTCAGGAAATCACTGTGCATGTAGATGTATATATATATATATTTTTAAAAAAATCTTTATCCTTCACCCTGCGCGGGTGGTCTCATCCTTTGAGCTCGGGTCCTCTACCAGAGGCCTGGGAGCTTGAGGGTTCTGTGCAGTATCTTTGCTGTTCCTAGTACTGCACTTTTCTGGACCGAGATGTCTGGTGTTCTTCCAGGGATCTGCTGTAGCCACTCTTCCAGTTTGGGGGTTACTGCCCCGAGTGCTCCGATGACCACAGGCACCACTGTCGCCTTCACCTTCCAAGCCTTTTCCAGCTCTTCTCTGAGGCCTTGGTATTTCTCTAGTTTCTCATGTTCCTTTTTCCTGATGTTGCAATCACTTGCTATTGCCACATCAACCATCAGACAAACAGCAGAAGAAGGACAATATACATATATATACATATATATATATATATATATATATATATATATATATATATATATATATATATATATATATGTATATATATGTATTTTCTTTATATATATATATATATATATATATATATGTATGTGAGTGGCCCTATGTTTAATGTCATCTTCTGCAGGCAAGGCACTGAGTGCAAGTCATTTAGCTAACCCACTTTGAACAATCCTTACTATTTAAAGAAGGAGCTATTTTTAGTATTCAGTTTTGTGTATTTATAGCTCCTCTTACTTTGACTACAATTGATTTTGTCCAATAGCAATGATTTATTCATCAACTGCAAATGTGCAAGCTTTGAAAGGTAATATTTTTCTAACCTGAGGCCTGTAGATTACCAATAACTTGCTTTAAGCCTATCCCTCTATCATGCATTTATAATTGGCCTAATGTACATCCAAGTCAACAATTAAATACAGATCAATTATCTCATTATGAACTATAAAGGTTATCTTCTAAGTGGGCATCAATGTACCCACCAAAGAGAATTTGGTCCAATCAATTTCTTTCAAAAAACATCTACCTACAAGATACCGACCACCAACCAAAAAAACATATTTAGAGCAAATTACTTGTCAAGAAGATAAATGCAGCACGAGTATAAAGAGTGTATGGTATAGTATCCATGGTTATTTTGCACAAATCTTTCCTCAGCGTCCTTGCAGTCCTATATATTTATATCCACAGACACATTCACCCTGGGAAAAGGTGCCAATTATAGTAACAATGTGATGAGCTTTCTCTCCCTGAGCCCCTTGCTACCTATGCCTCTAATCCTTTGTTATTAATTATATCTTCAACAAGCCTACACAGTTCTTGTGGTGTCAGCACCAAGTATCCATGGCAACAGCCTTTTGGTCCCGGCTCTCAGGGATGCACACTCTCAGCTGCCTGACAAAATTGTGTCTCGCTGCAAAGATGCTTCACTGACAAGATGAATAAGTCAACTGTAGACAATGAAACGGCATTAAAATACATCCTGTGGCACCCATGGGTGTCCAGCCTTAAGCCTGGCAAGATCTCTCCCGCTCAGTCTCCAGGCAGGGAGCGCACTTTCACAGCTATTACCATAGTGACAGGATTGGTAGAATTGCCTGTTGCTAAATTCAAACCTCTAAGGCGAGATTACACCTAAAATTTTAAGTCTCCAGTGTTTGAAGCTGGAGTTGAGAGTATTTTGTGGGTATCTTTGTATGAATAAACCCTAAAAATCTGTTCTGTTTTGCTTCTACTCTAGACATTTTGCACAGAAATCCATTGTTATAGAAAGAGAAATGTGTGAAGATATAAGTCACCACTTTAATAAGCTACAGTAAACCCAATGCATCTAAAAACAATCACGGTAATTTCCATTCACTGAAACAAACCTGGTTACTATAGGGTATATATGCAGCCTGAATACAACAGAGAAATAAAATATAATCAAATTCTGCACCTTTCTTTTTTACTTTAATACAGGACAAGCTAACTTCTAAAATCACATTAAACTGTAATTATTTATAATGAAATGAGATAGTATAACTGAAGTAATGTATTAAAGGAAGTTTCTCCTGTGATTAATAAATTAGTCCCAGGAAGATAAACAAATAGTACTAACCTATATTGAATAACAGCCCCTGTCTCATTAACTTCCAATTATGCATCATGTTGGTTATACTTTGTGGATTAGCATTTGCTGTTGATGTTTTGTTCATTAGAAAATGCCAGGTATATTAAACTTTAGCTGTGCAAGACTTTGTCACCATTTTGTCAAAACACAAAAATGTGTTAATCCAGTTGTATGAGATATTTTTAGCCTTTTTCTTACTGTATGTGTTGCCTGTTGCAGCCACCAAACTGCATTCTAGTTGATTTTGAGCGCCCTCTTCAGGTATATTTGGTCTTTACATGTAAAAAGATCTTCAGCTAAAAATGTGAATAATAAAACAATGATAAAACATAATCTATGCTCATAGATAAGATGCTGGCATTTATCCTCAACATGACATGAGACCAGATAAGCGGCTGATTTGAGATTAGAAAACAGATTAGTATAAAGTGACTTCAGCTAATCAACACCACCTTCTGCTAAGAGAGACAACCAGGACCTGCAGACAACTAATGAGTCCTTTTTTCAGTCACGTAGTTCAGCCCAGAAAAGATCTTTGAGAGGTGCCTAACACTGCTTTATCTCGGAATCCCACAACATCCTCAAGTTGCAGTTTGACAAGTAAGAGAGCCGTCCAACAAGCAAGTCATTTTAAATAAAGCTCATCTTCTTCGAGTTGGTCAGCACGATGATTGAATCTTGCAGTGAGGCCAGGGGTGCTAACCACTCAAAGGAAAGGAAAAGTCTAGATACATGTGAAAATTGTGATGCGTGCAAGAAACAATCACAACTATAATTGATGCATATTATAGTCAATGTGATCAATAACAATTCAAAAGAACTGAATGACTGAATGAGAAAGTGTAAAAACTTTATTGTCTAATGAATCCCTCATTTAAAATAAAACATATAGACACACGTCCTATAAATACAGTAAATATTAAAGTTAAACAGTTGTGGCTGGTGCAAAAACAGTGTAAACATTAATAACCCATAACAAGTATAAAGTGTTTGTGCACAGAACCAGCCAAAACAGCATCAGTGATCTATAAAGAACACACACATAACACCTGGATAAAGGTGCATTTTTAACAAAAGGAAAGTAGTTAAAGACCATAACAGTGCTATAGTTAAATACCAGACGCCATGTTTTCCATCATTTCACCCAGCTGGTCCTTTGTTACATTCAAATTCATGACAAACCCATCAGGTAAACAAGTAGTACACTGAAGTCTAGCAGTCTTAAATAAGTTTAGTAAAAAGGTTTTTAAGGAAATGTCATTTTCATTAAAAGGAACTATTTATCGTATTACTAACTGGTATTATTATAAAGACACTAGTGTTGTCACGATACTGGAATTTCTAACTTCGATACGATACCTTCAAAAATATCTTTTGAGATATTTCAGTATCGATATTTATCGAAATATCGATATTTTTGACAACACTAAAAGACACCAACTGAATTACAGAGAGTGGTTTGTGGTTAAAAAGACAGTTATTCCATGAGGAATTGTAAACATTACGATACACTGTAATTTTTAGTTCTGTGGGCGTACTGGGTTGATGTTTTGGGGAATGGCCACTTGGCATTAGTAAATGTAATGATGTTAAAACTGCATATGCTAACCTCAAACTTTAAATTGTAAAGATTCCCTAACAATATTGAAATAGTATAGTCGGATGTCTTTTACCTTAAAACAAATAAGACTTACTCAAATTCTACTTTTTAGAAATGTCTAAAAAGAAAATGATAAAAGCCTAAGAAGAAGGCTGATATTGAGTATAAATATAGATTTTGAGTGAACATGTTCAGGTTCTATGAAGGTAATTGCTTGGCGCATATCTATCCTTTGAAATTCCTATCTTTACTTATTTGGTGCGGGCTGCACGATGGGTTTACTCTTGTTATACTTCTGTCCAATTCCATACGGGACATGAGCAGATATGGTGCCCATCTCCTGGGCTCCCTCAATGTGGAACATCTGGTCATCAAAGAAGATGTGTGGTTGGATTTTCTTCAGCAGAGGTCCTTTAGGTGCCCCGGCGAGGAACAGAGCCTCGTCAATCTCCAGGCCCCAGCTGCGAAGGGTCTTCAGGACACGAGCCCCTGAGCTGGCAGCGCTACGGGCCGTTACAAGGAAGGTCCGGATTGGACATTGCAGACGCTCGTTCTTGGCATAGAATTTTCTCTGAAGCTTTCCCAAGGCTTCCAAGAAACACTTTAGTGGGCCCTGCGAGCCAAAGGACGAGAACACAGACATGCAAAAAAGAAGTAAATGCAATGTTTCACAGTAAAACAGGAATAGGGCCTGGATATACTCTTTTTAAGACAACACACGTTGAGAAAGGAGCCTAAACTGAAATGGAGAGCACATTCTCTAAGTTTACAGTAAAGCAGGCAATTCCTGAATAATTCATTAAACCAAAAAGCTTAAAAGCTCTACATCAATTAAATATTTCAGTTTTCCTTTACAGAAGAAGTTGTTGGACTTGTCATTTACAATATATATATATATACATATAGGTGTTTAGCATATCTGCACTTCCTATCACCAGCTTCATAGACTTTTCCTGATAAATGTCAGAACAGTTGATAAGTAAGCTTTCTGTCAGGGTTTACACTGTGCTTATGGACAATTGTATGCCATTCATTTGCATAACAACCACAACAGCATATTTGACTACATGTTTAATTTTAAATCTGTTTTTATTTGGGGAGAGGAGAGATATGCAAAGTATTTGATGGACCAGTCTTGTAAGTACCTGTGCCAGGGGTTTGTTTTCAAACTCCTTTTCGTGCGCAAAGAAAGAGTCCAGGCCGTGCTGCTTTACAATAATCTCTGACTCATCGGAGAAGAGGACAGCATCACCGTCAAATGCCACTCTCAGCTGAGTTTCACTCAATAGCATCTCAGTTTCAGGCGTGAACATTGTGGCTGCAGCAATACCTGAGGGAGAGAAAGCTGTTAGTTATATATTCTGCTTTGGACGGTTCTCTACTTTAATATGCCACAAAGTCAATTAGATGTTATCATTTTCTATGTATTGACATTTGACTGTATCTTGTGTAATATATGTGTAACAGGTATTTTATAAATAATTTGTTTGTATGTGGGATGTTGAATTAAGGAAGTGTAATAGGTAGTTATATGCAAATTAGCTCATAATAAATTGATATTAGGAGTGTGTAAGAGGTGTAACAGAAAGACTAGGGAAAGTGTTTAGTCTCTATACATATACATACATTTCATCAGCTACATGACACTTACAGACTTGGTATTGCCTAAACAGACTCTCTCACCTCTCCTTTGATGGCATGTTGTTAACAAATTGTGTCATAAACACACGTGACAGTAATGTAATCTCCTCAAATTGAACTGTGCCGTTTTATTTTTACACATTGTTATTCTCAGTGTTGCCATTTCTCATTTAAAACCCTGGCTTGGTTGACCCAGCGTTATTATGCATTACATTCATAAGGAATAAACATGACATAGAATAGACAGATGTAGCGGTAGATAGACCTGCTGTGGTCTTTCAATAAAATGAAGAGATGAAATGCTCCTTTTACCACAACTTGAATTTACTGATTTGCATTTGTATTAACTCACTTGACATCTTCTTGCCTCCAAAATTCAATTAATTTCCACTTTCCGTGCATTTGTATTTCATATCTGTTTGTATTATGTGTATTCTGACAGCAGGGAGCCATAAATCACATGGCATCTCAAACCTGCTCCTTCTAGCGGCGCAGCGAGGGGTCGAGATTTTCTGTCAACAGTGTGAATGACTCACACAAACAGATATCATGTAAGCGGGTTAATGCCAGCGAAGTGCAAAATACATAATGAGGCTGCTTAAAAGGCTGCTCAATCCGATTTTTAAACAGATAAAAACAGTGAATATGTAAAAATAAGGCAACTGAAGCAGCACTTACCTTCTTCTATCGCTTCTGTGACTTTATCCGAGTCCGTAGAAAGGTAAAGGTTGGTCATGTAGGCCTTCAGATAACCTATGGGGCTCTTTCCACCAGTCATGCAGAATCTCTCTATTGTCAAGTCTAAAATGATAGAAGTAGATATCAATCTATACTATCTATACTAACTATATTACATCATTCATGTCACACTCCTCTGCTTTTGATTGTGCCTGTTACTGTTACATAATCAACACTGCTTAGTTAAAAGTGTGGCGTACCGTAGTGATTAATGCTGTTTATGAGGCGTACCCCAACCTGGGCATGGTTATTAGTCATTAGAACGATGTCGAACAACTCCTCGCTGTCTGGGTACAACTTCCTCAGTTGTTTGTTCACATTCATCAGAGCCTGTGGGCACAAAGGACAAACTATTTTTAATGAAAAGCCACAATATCAGAATCAGAATCAGAAAGAGCTTTATTGCCAAGTATGCTTGCGCATACAAGGAATTTGTTTTAGTGACATAAGCTACTTTGTGCTTTGTGCAATACTGTGTTACAACGTAGGCATTTACCTAATCTTTACTACTACTACTCTAAGAAGGGCCCGTCAGTCTGCTGTCCTGCATCAGTAAGCGTTTATGATCTGTTATGGTAGGCTTGTAAGACATGTATGACAGCGTTCCTACATGAGACTAGATTTGGAAAGCAGGACAAGTTCACTAAAGGCATTGCCTGTACCACAAATAAATGCAAATAGAAGCATTTCCATTTTGACTTGTTCTTTGTGGACATATGAGACTATGGGCTTGATATCTATTGTATTACATAGATTTAAGGAACCTATTGTAGTGTATTGAGTAATTTCAACTGCAAGTTACCAAAATTACAAATCAGTAGGCTGTCTGAGGGCTATATAGGTAGTTTAAAAAGTATCTGTGCCAAAAACTAAATACCTGAAATACTAAGGCGTGGCCTTAACTGTCACCATGCCCTGCACACACTGCTGTCACTCGCAGCTTGCTTTGACAAATCGAAGCAATACCTTGACAAATGGAAAAGCAGGGCCTGTTTTGAGAGGCTCGTTTTCGTGCTCCACTTGATGGGCCACATACTTTTCCACTCCTTCTTTTTTAAAAATCTTTATTTCTTCCCCCAAATTAAAGAGTGTACGAGAGGAGACTGCGATTGTAACAGCATACTGGGGTTTAGGCTGATGAGAAACATGGAGAAATGCGTCAGAGATAAACAAGTTTAGGTCATTTTACCTTTGAAAAGTTAAAGTATTACATATAAAGTGTAGTAGTTGACACAACATTAGTTCTTGAGGATAAAAAAAAAACAGGTAATCGAAACTTACTGGTCTCGGTTTGTCTGATTTGAGGTTGTCAAAGAAAGCCTTGGCAGCAGCCCAGTCCTTCTCCTCTCCGGTGTGTGCAGAAGCAACAGTTTGGTCGTTTGGCTTGATTTCGCTCATTTTTGTAAATTTGAAAAGACTTATTACCAAAGTGAGATCACGCAGGAGTTACTGAATGGCAGTCTACAATTCAAAACTTTGCGGAAATATGGGGAAAAGACCAGTCTGGTGGGCGTGTCTCCGCGGTGACGTAAGAAGACGTGGGTCGATTCATCCGGGTGGCGCCCATAGATTGTATAAATAGGTGGTGCCTTATACAATCTATGGGTGGCGCGCGCTCACTCACTTGCTCCATGAACCTAACCTTGAATGTGCTAGAGAGCTTTTTTGACCTAACCCTAGCGATTTACAAGTTGTACTCCACTAAACATTATGAATATTTTAAAAGAAAAGTCAAGTCAACCACAGCAGAAGATCTGACATTTCTAACCCCACTGTGCAGTTAAAGCAAGTTTGAGCTAGTTTCTGGTTTTACTGGAAAAGCCAGCCTCAATAACATATAGTTACAGTACACTTACTAGGTGGGTGACAATTATTTTTTATGTGATTCTAGATTATGCATTAGCCTGAAGCAAAGGTAAACCTGGATTAGATGTGTACAGTGATGAACACTAATGAAAGACATGATGGGCCACAAGGTCAGGTTTGTTTACAAACTGTTGGTCTGGAAATTCTGCACAGTGTGGCCTTAAGAGACTATTTATCTTGTGGATTAAAAAAAAGGTATAGAGGCTTTTATTGAAGTCAGTCTGATCTTGTTCCAAAGAAAATGAGGCACTACATTTCTGTCCCCTTTGTGAGAAGTGGTGGTAGCTTGTTTTGGGGAATATGTGTTGGCTTTGTGAGAGATGTATACAGATGCCATGTTGTTGCTGACAGCCTTATCACGTGAACTTATTGTTTCTTTATAAACATGTTGCACTCTCTCTCTCTCTCTCTCTCTCTCTCTCTCTCTCTATATATATATATATATATATATATATATATATATATATAGTGCAACAATATATATATATAACAGTCTGCAGTGCTGACCTTCTTTGCATTTGAGCACTGCGGCGTAAGGCATTGACCTGGTAAAATTACAAAAATCCAATGTAAATATGTGAAGACCTACACACGTGGACAAAAATGTTGGTACACTTCAGTCAAAGAAAGAAAAACTCACAATGGTCACAGAAAAAACTTTATTCTGACAAAAGTAATAATAAATAAAAATTCTATGAATGTTAACCAATGAAAGTCAGACATTGCTTTTCAACCATGCTTCAACGGAATTATTTAAAAAAATAAACTCATGGAACAGGCATAGACAAAATTGATGGTACCCCTAGAAAAGACTGTAAATAATGTGACCAAATGGACATGTTAATTCAAGGTGTGTGCACTAATTAGCATCACAGATGTGTACAATCTTGTAATCAGTCAGTGGGCCTATTTATAGGGCTTCAGGTAGTCAGTGTGTTGTCTGGTGACATGGTGTGTACCACACTCAACATGGACCAGAGGAAGCGAAGGAAAGAGTTGTCGCAGGAAAATAGAAAGAAAATTATAGACAACCATGATAAAGGTAAAGGCTATAAGACCATCTCCAAGCAGCTAGATGTTCCTGTGACTACAGTTGCATATATTATTCAGAAATTTAAGATCCATGGGACTGTAGCCAACCTCCCTGGACGTGGCCGCAGGAGGAAAATTGATGACGAATCAAAGAGACAGATAATCCGAATGGTAACAAAAGAGCCCAGAAAGACTTCTAAAGAGATCCAAGGTGAACTCCATGCTCAAGGAACATCAGTGTCAGATCGCACCATCCGTCGTTGTTTGAGCCAAAGTGGACTACATCATCATAACAATCATAAAAAAGCTAGACTGGAATATGCCAAACTACATGTTGACAAGCCACAAAGCTTCTGGGAGAATGTCCTATGGACAGATGAGACAAAAATGGAACTTTTTGCCAAAGCACATCAGCTCTATGTTCACAGACGGAAAAATGAAGCATATCAAGAAAAGAACACTGTCCCTACTGTCAAACATGGAGGAGGCTCTGTTATGTTCTGGGGCTGCTTTGCTGCATCTGGCACAGGGTGTCTTGAATCTGTGCAGGGTACAATGAAATCTGAAGACTATCAAGGGATTCTAGAGAGAAATGTGCTGGCCAGTGTCAGACAGCTTGGTCTCAGTCGCAGGTCATGGGTCTTGCAACAGGACAATGACCCAAAACACAGCTAAAAACACCCAAGAATGGTTAAGAGGAAAACATTGGACTATTTTAAAGTGGCCTTCTATGAGCCCTGACCTCAATCCTATTGAGCATCTTTGGAAGGAGCTGAAACATGCCGTCTGGAAAAGACACCCTTCAAACCGGAAACAACTGGAGCAGTTTGCTCTTGAGGAGTGAGCCAAAATACCTGCTGAGAGGTGCAGAAGTCTCATTGACAGTTACAGAAATCGTCTGATTGCAGTGATAGCCTCAAAAGGTTGTGCAACAAAATATTGAGTTAGGGGTACCAACAATTTTGTCCAGGCCTGTTCCATGAGTTTATTTTTTAAAATAATTCCGTTGAAGCATGGTTGAAAAGCAATGTCTGACTGTCATTGGTTAACATTCATAGAATTTTAATTTATTATTACTTTTGTCAGAATAAAGTTTTTTCTGTGACCATTGTGAGTTTTTCTTTCATTGACCGAAGGGTACCAAAAATTTTGTCCACGTGTTTATTGTGTCAGAGGAAGCACATTAAAAAAAACTTAGCAGTGAAAAACTATTATCTAAAAAGTGTTCCATTCACCAAGTCTTAGTACTAGTCCATCTTTAGTGCTGGCCCTGTTATGACTGTGCTGCTACAGCGTATAGTTTGTCCTGGCACCGGAATGGCCTCCCTCCTCCTTCACCCCCCTCCCCCCCGCAATTGGTAGAGTCCGGAACGGACTCGGTGCATCATGGCGATAGACGGTGAGTAGCTCTTTGGGCTCAGGTGTCCTGCGAGACTTCTGTCAAACTTTGCCCGGAACAGTGCGCTGTTTGTGTACCGCGTGTGACACAAAGCTAACAGAGGACGTCTTCTACAGCTAACTGCAGTGTTCCGTGGGACAACCGCACTGATGCAGGACTGTTGTGTTGTGGTCCCTTCGTGGGATAAGCGCGTGCTTTGACAGGACGGGCTCGTGGAGTGATGCTGGAGCAGACAAAGGCACAACGACATGTGTTAAACAGGTTCATTACAGCGTGTGTATTTGGGTATCTGTGTCACTACTTGTGGTCACGTAGTGCTGTTGCTCCTATAGATTGTTATTATATACAAAAATATCGACCGAAGGCAAAGTGTTCTTCCTCCTTTGGTCACGTGTCAACTCTTCTGTGCATCTTTGCTCGTCGTTTAAACCAGTGTTCGCTTGGTTAGCCTTCACGCTGAAGGATAAGGTTCATTAAGGGCAGTTATGACAGTGACACGAGCAGTGACAGGGATGCAGTGAAGCCTGGCGCGTGCCTTTGCCCCGTCCCGCGCTCACTGCACTCTGTTGTGTCACGTGCGACCGTGCGTGCGTGCTGCGTGGATGATGCTGGGAAAAACGTCACAGGCATACCTCATACTTCTATATCACAGATAGGCTACAGATCAGCTTCTGAAAGAGGACCGGTCTTTACATAAAACAATTTACATCAGATGAAAGATTGTGACGGTTAAGTCACCGACTGAATCTGATTTACATTAAGCAGGTGCATTTCAACAGCATAAAGATTTACACTACATGAGAGATTATGTATATATCTATATATATCTATATATGTTTTGCAAAACAGGTAGGCCAGTTGTCAAAGGTGGTCAAAACAGGTAGATGAACTGGACTCACTGGCTCTATCAGAAAAATAAGTGAACAATTTCTTTGCAGCAATCACAAAAATGCTTCCAGGTATCACATGTCCAGCTGTGACATTATAGCAGGGAAGATCTCCTTGTGAATACTAATCATCTGTTAAAGTGAACTAGTCCAGTGAGCGTCTGTCTGCTGCTCTGTGAGCAAAGTAAAACCCAAAATATAAAATCACAGCCTCGAGCCACTTCGAGCTCCTAATCCCTTTTGTTACTGCAAGAGTTTAATACAGACTTAATTGCTTTTTCATTTTAATGACAGGGTGTCAGTAGAGGCTGGTGTCTCCTTCAAGAGTACTCCGCTGTTTTAAAGAGGCAAAGATGTCATGTAAGAAGAGTGATATTTGTACCAATCCCCACAATATTGCTGCAAATGCAAGTTATCTAACAGCTTTAATTAGAAGTTGGTAAAGTAGCCAGAAACGGTGCTCGAGTAAAAGTATTGTCACTTCAAAATGATTCAGGTAAAAGCAGGTGTTAGCTGTTAAGTGAAAGAACCTACTTTTTATAATTCAGTACTATTCCCTAAATGACAAAGTTGTTTGGTGGATCAGTGCAAATACAAAAAACTCACAATACACTCAACAATAAATACATACAGTACAAATACATTTAATAAATAGGACCTGGATTTGGATTTATTTTTGATTTTTATATTTTCCAAACATATCCCAAAACCAAATATTGGAATAATCGGCTTCTTGGTTTTGAAATCTCAAAGGTGAACTAAAGGTACTCCCTTGTTTCTAAAGAAAAATATGAAACGTATGTAAGAAACAAATGTAATTTGTTCCTACCTACTTCTGGTCCTAATTATCTATTTTCCTACATGTCCTGTATCTCCCTGGTGAAAATGTGTCAGCTTCATTTTGAACATTACCATTTAATTGTGTGCAGCTGGTTCATTATTTAATGAGCATGAACATCTGTCAGCTTGTCTAACCTGGGACAGAGCATACACAGTACATGAAGTGTTATTTTAGGGATTAACTCTTTGTGTGTCTGTTTTTTTTCCAGGAGGGGGCAGGAACTGTGGTGCCCATGACCTCTTCTGTGCCCGAAGAGGTAAATGCTTTTTTATAACACATACAGTATGCATATATTATTCCTATCCTCCAATCTGAAGAGCCCAGTTTTCAGGTTTCTGCGTCACAAATGCCTTTGTGTTGACTTGAAAAGCATTATGGCTGCGTGTCAATTATGCATGGTATATCGAGTTTTGGTCCACTTGTGCAAAAGTAGGCAGCTGTGTGTGCATGATTTATTCAGTGTGGAGGTTTTGTTTCGTATTTGAGGGCCATGTGTAAGCAACGTTTCCAGATTGCCTACCCACTTTTTAAACAAGTGTGCCCTACAAACTACAGCTGTGATAAAAACACTAGAAATAAATGTCTTGTTTAATTATTTTACACAAACATTCCTTGTCAAATAACATATTACTTTGCTTTTTTTGGCAAAAACTCAAAGAGGCTGACATTTCTCTGGGGATTCATTTTTACTGCTTGTTTTGACACTGATTAGTGCAGTTGCAGCTTTTCCTGTTTGTTTGCGAGTCCTGTAGTCATTATCTGGAAAGAAACGAGTTGAATTCAGTTATTAGATTGGATGCAATTACATGTTTATCTATCCTGACTCTTAGTATATATATTTATTTAAAGATTCGTAGGATGTGCTAGAGTACAGAGCTTTAAAGATAAAGATAACAACATTTTCACACTGCATTTCTTTTGCAGACACAAGAAACACATTCAATTGTTGCCTAATGAAGTTGGCGGTTTGGGAAATTCAAGGGGATTGTGCATCATTTTAAGAGACTTTGTGTTGAATTATAGTGGTATATCTTCTTCTCTTTGCCGAGGTTAAGACTGCTGGGCCCGACACCACTTTCCAGTCTTTGCTAACGAGACAGATCAGGTGACCTCAGGTGCCTAAATTATTCAGCTCTCGTTGACATTAACAGAGCAGAGCCATGTATGAAGTGTCACCACACTGACGGCACAGGGCCACATTTGGACTGGCTTGTGACTGTAGAGGTCATTCTGGCTCGATCAACTCGGAGTAAAGGATTTATAGCAAAACGGATTACCAGTTAGCAGGACAAGTTTTCCTCTCATCTCTAGCAGTGAGAAGAATTTAAGTATTTTTGGCAACAGCTGGTTTTAAAGACGATTTTCATTTAGTGAAGGTAAGCCCCAGCTGCGTCAGTGCACTCCTATGTCTCTTTTAATTCCTGCACAGTTCCTGGGAATTGAGCATTGAGTTTTAGAAGTCTGCAGTGGGCAGCAGTAGATGTCAGGCTGCAGTGGTCTCTGCCTGTTGCCATGGTGAAACAAGTCTCTCAGTAGAAAGTTTATAACTGGTGGATTCAAATAGTATTTCTCTTTTAGATGGGCAATATTTTTCCATTTTACTGCACACTGCGGATTGTGACCAGCTGTCTGTTGTCTACCACTCGTTGCACTAGTAGAATTTGTTTTTGTAAAGCATTCAGTCAGATAATTTAAAAAAGACTGCATCAGGGAAAACTCCAAGGGGGCCTTCCACTGAGTTATTAGAAAAGTGATTAGATCTCTTTCTCTGAGGGAGATATCCAAAAGTCACTTTACCGTTTTATAGAAATTCACAATATTTTGCCCCAGGATTTAAAACAAGCAAAAGAAATAAAATAATAAACATATATTCTGTGGTTTCATTGAAAAGTAGAAGCAGGCACATTACATTCTGGAAAAATGTCTGATATTTAATGTAACCAATGTTATAAATGTCTACATATTCATTTCAGGGTAATAATTTTATTTTTAATTTGTATACAGTGGTATTTGTTCAACCTCCACTGAACATTTAAAATATGTTCTGAATATATACTACAATACTCTTTTTCTTTCTCCTTCAGTGCAGTTTGCGTTTGAGTGCATTGTTTGCCTCAAGATCTTTCACAAAACATGTTTAGCACTTAATGAGCCACTCTTGCCTGTGGTGTGCTTACTTTCCTAAGCTGCCCTTCCCACTCAGGCCTTTGGGCTTTAAAATGCCATTCATGCTTCATTGTCCACAGTCTCTCATAATACTGTATGTGGTGGGATTTATAATCTATTAAGTGCAGGTCCCAGTGTAGTTTTTCTGTTTTTGACTGACCGCCCGTTTCAGATGGATGCAGTCCCTTTGAGGCTCTTTTAAAAATAGCACATCAGCGGCACAGGGCTGCATCGTTACATGAAGTCTGGGTGGCCTACATACAGGGCTGGAGACTAAATCCAGCATGCCTTTGAAGTCGAAAAGTACAATAGCTTATACTCCCTCGACAAAACAGAGGATTTACTCCCTAAAATAAGATGCCTGTCTAACTGAATATAAGATTTTGCCTTGAAGTTGTGGAAAGTGCAGTTTGTAACATAATCCTAAATGGCACAGCTCTTTTTATTTGTATTTCATCAATCACACTCACTTTTACTCATGTGTTACTGTCTAATTTCTGCTTCTTCTGTCTATCCTGTCCATCCCTGTCCCTTCTGTCCATCTCTTCCTCAGTCTCTCCTGAGCTGCTGGGTGTCCTGTCTTCCATTGCAGCCTTTATGGCGTTGATGGCTCTGTTTTTTCTTTACCTCAGCAACAAATTGTCAGTGGAGAGTCCGAGTGGTCTGGCACCTGAGCTCAGTAGCTACGAGAACAACCAACCAGGTAAAGAACGTGTCGCAATATTCTCCACAGCACCTCTGCAGCACAGATGTGTTAAAATAGACACTTAAACGTAGACAGTTAACTTAAATACATAGTTAACACCAATAAAAACTTGATTTTCTACTCTCCATGAAAACAACTTTTTACTTTTTTGATGAAACAAGCCTCCATCACAGCTTCTTCTTTTTAAACAATGAGCAATCTTCCACCTTCTGTGTTTGAGAGCTTTCAAACAAGGCCGTTTTGAGAAATTTTTCACATTATGTTTTTAGACAAGAGTATTCTCTACCACAAACTGATGATTGCTTATTTTTTACTGAAACAAAAATGTTTTTGTTTTGATGAATGCCTGCTTAAATGTACTACTATATATATTTATTTTTTCTTTTCTTTTTCTTTTAGGACAAAAGCCATATTGAAATGTTGGACAGGACAGTCACAGCTGGGGTTGGTTTTACAAAAGTGTCTTAGACTGGATTTTAGTGATAAAGCAGTTAATTTTACTGAAAGAAAAAAAAAAGTACTGAATCATTTTGTTGCCTAAAAACAACAACAACAACAACAACAACAACATAAGCAATATTACTCCTAATTGGCATAATCTAGTTTAAATTGTGACAAATGACCTGGTTTCTTAAATGTGAACTTTCGGAACACTATACACACTATATTCGACTATTGAAGTTCAAATGGGTGTCAAATGACCACATGTTGATATTATACTAACAATATGACAGGGATATGTATTGTGCAGCAGTGGGGTAGCTACGGTCAGCCTACTCTGGGAATGTTTTAGTTGATTTTACATTCTTTGAAATAAGTTGTCATTTGTTCATATACAGTATATATATTTATTTTTATTTTTTTATTTTTTTAATGAGCTAACTGCTTATAAACAGCTCTACCCTGCTCTGAGCCTGGCCAGCTCTTCAGGTGCCCTTGTAAGAATTATAATAGATACAGGTACCACTTACAACCCTAATTTAAAAATAAGAGAATATATCCTGGGGTTTGGGGTCTTAACTCTAAATTGTATTTATATTCACTTGAAGTAAATCTAAATTACTGGCCCAAATACCTTTTGCGTTTCTAATCTTCATCTTGTTGTATGTTTAGTTGAATGAGCTCACTGTGATGCTGGCACTATTAGGTCACCCCACTAACCACCACATGTACATACTGTATAAACCACATATCAGAGCCTCGATGAGCTCATCTAGCAGGCAGCTTGGCGACTGATCCCCGGCTGAGAGATGGCCTTCTTCAAGAGCTTCCAGAATAACCTCCCATCTGTCAACATTTCCTCCATCTTGGATTCGGTGAGCAGCCGCGTGGACGACCTTGCCAACAACGTCAGCGATGTTACATACGCCGTTAGTGACAAGTTTACAGAGGGGGTCACTACTATTGTGAAAAAAGTTCAAGATGAAGAGGAAGGTGAGAACAGTGTTGGTGACCACGAATCTTCTGCAGCTCCCGAAGGAAAGGCCCGGAGCAAAAGCATTTGGCAAATCACTAGAGAACCGGAAGGGAGTAACTCTACAAAGCAGGCCAGTGAAAGCGCAGAAGCTGAGGGTGTCTCGAGCCAGCTGGAGTGGGAATGGAGGGACGGATGTTGGCGAGTTAAAAAGACTGAAGCGGAGTTAGTGGAGGAAGAAAAACGAAAAAAAGAAGAGAAAGAACGTGCGGAAAAGCGAGAGCAGAGGAGAAAGGCCAAACGAATGGAGAAAGGAGCCCAGGATCAAAAGCCCAAACAAGATGGCCAAGATGCAGAGACCAATGAGGAGAGTGCAACTTTGGAGGAAACAGGAAGTACAAATCAAGAAAATGAATGCAGAAAGCCATCAGCAACTCAGCAAATAACTGATGACTGCAATGAAACAGTCCATTCATCTGGGCTTAAAAGTGAAAGAAGGCTGTCAAAGCAGAAAAATGTGAAAGAGGAGGAGAAGGAGGAAGAGGAGGAAAAAGAGAGTCCTGACAAAGATGGAGATGACGAGGAAGACTGTGAGGTTTCAAAAACGAAGCAAAAGAAGAAAAAGTCAGATAAGAAGAAGGGGAAAGGATCGAAAGAGGGTTCAAAGAAAGCAGATGGAGAGAAAACCAAGAAGGACAAAGGCAAGAAAAGCAAGAACAAAAAGAAAGAGAGCCAAGGTTAGAAGGAGTGTGTTTCTTTCATCTTTGGCTTTTTGTTCTCACTAAAACCTCTGAAGCTGTCCCCTTTAATGAATCTATGAGTGGTGCTGTGTGCAGATTAACATTTACTGCATTTGCTTATGAGTGGTGCATAAACTCTTGTGTGTTCTGTCCAGAGGGAGCTGTGTCAGAGAGTGAGGAGGAAAGGGGTCAAGAGCCGGTGGCCCAGCAAAGAGAGCCATCAGCGTGGAGCAGCAAACAGGCCACGGAGCAAGAGGGCTATAGCAGCGAGGCCTCCAGTGAACGAGGTGAGACGAGAGCCACGGTCACATTATGGTTCAGCACAGTACGTAAAGGGGCTGTGCTGAATGAGTTATTGGCCGTATCCTGTGACAATTTCAGATCTCACGTGCCTCCTTTCTACAGCCAGTGTTATCTAAGGTAGCCCTGCAGGGACATTTTGTTATCAATGAATAAATCCAGTGGAAATTGGTTTGGACAGTCTTTATGTTTCCCTACAGTTTAAAAGTCTAGTGGCAGTCTGAACATTGCATTTGTAATGAGCTTCTTTTCAGAGCTCAGAATAATTCTAGTAACACAATGCTCACTGTTCATCTCAAGTTACTCATCTTGTTTCTCTGTCCTTGTCCTGAAAACAGCCAACAGCATCCAGAGAATAAAAAAACCCTTCCCTAAACGAGCTCCAGCCTCCCCCGTATGCCGAGGAGAAGAAGACATCCTCCTCGTCTCAATCCCGCTCAGACCGAGGGGTGACAACGCGTCATCCCGAGAGCGCTGCCACAGCCCCCAAGGCTCCAGCGAGGGCAGTGAGGACCCAGACACTGAGAGCTACCTCAACAAGGGCTGTGACGAGGACATACCCAGTGACAGCACTGCCGTCCTGGGACCAGAGGTGAGAGGGATGTTATGTTCACAACTTTAAAGGGTAAAGGTCACCCAGTGGATAACACTCAGCACATTCTCCTTGTGTAACGCTGGTTTGGTAGTTTTGTATTTCTGGCCTGGTTTACATTATAGCCCTGATTATTCAAGACTCATAAAAAAAATATGAATTAATAAACTACAATAATATAATGGAAAATAATATGAGTTTAATATTATACAAATATAAGAAAATACACTATACAGATTAAGGAATACAGACTTTGAATAGGTGTGGGTTTGAAATTATTAGGAATAAAACTATAAGTTATTGTGAAGGTAAATTGGGCACACTATAAATCTCAGTCTTATACTGTTCGTTGTGGCAGATATAAAACATTTGGCACTGAAAAGGCAAATAGGAAATATGGCACAGTTTTACTTATTGATTACTTTTTAAATTTGAGCTCAGCTGAAATAAGATGACTGATGTGTTTACTGCAAAAATTCTCCTGAAGTTACAGTGTCAGTTTCAGGCACAGGTTACTTCAGGGATGAGTAACTCCAACCTTTTTACATTGTACTTGTAAAGAATGTGAGGACACCTTGAAGCACTGTCCTGACTTGATATCTTAATTTCACTCACTGCTGCTCTGTTTGTCAGGATGGCTCCGCTCCTCCACTGCCAGCAGCCTATGAGCCAGAGCCTCTCGCTAAATACGGTACACTGGACGTCGCCTTTGAGTACGACTCCGGCGAGCAGTGGTTGGCTGTCACGGTCACTGCTGCGACGGACATCCCTGCTCTTAAACAGACTGGCAACATCGCCTGGCAGGTCCACCTGGTGCTGCTGCCCACCAAAAAACAACGGGCCAAGACAGGTGTGCAGAAAGGCCCATGTCCTGTTTTCACGGAAACATTCAAGTTCTCCCGAGTGGAACAAGAGGCCCTCGGGGACTATGCCGTTCGCTTCCGGCTGTACAGCATCAGGCGCATGAAAAAGGAGAAGGTCCTCGGGGAGAAGGTGTTTTACCTGACTAAGCTCAACCTGCAGGGCAAGATCGCTTTACCTGTCACGCTAGAGCCGGGATCTGAAGCCACTGTGAGTACGCACCATCAGTTTTTCATCTGCACTGCAATTTGATGATGATTAAGTAATAAGCATATACGTATCTGCTGTCAATTTATTACAGCAAAGTTTTTTAATGTAACTGGATAACCAACTGATTAAAATTTAGGTCTGGTTTATCAACACAAGCACAAATAATATTTGAGGCTGAAAATATCTCCAGTTGTTCTGTTACAACGTTGAACCTTTAACTTTGAGTGACTCTTGTTGGCTTTGTCCTGCCAGGGTTGTGGCTCTGTAGTGAGCGTGTCCCGCAGTGGCGGAGCGCTCTCATACCGGTCGACTGAGGACACGTGTTTACCTGAGATCCTCCTGGGCCTCATCTACAACTCTGCCACAGGAAGGTTGTCCGCTGAAGTTATCCAGGGGAGCCACTTCAAAACCTCCGCCACAGAAAAACCAATTGGTGAGTTCAGGGTGGTGTCGTTATGGGAAATTATTGATGTGCTTGCTTTGAATGTGTCACTAGCATTTTTTTAAAGACTGCTTGTGGCATGTAGAACCATAGACTGTAAACGATCATAGATGTTGTGTGCCCATTGCTCCCCCATTCACTGATATTTGCCTTACCACAGGGCAATAAAATGGTGGTTACATCCGGGCTTTTCTGCTGTTAGTGCCAGCCCCAAGAGCTGTCATGTAGTAAAAACTTAGCTCTAGAGACCAGAGCCATCTTTTGTACCAGGCTGTAAACAGGTTTTATACACTTGTAAAGTCACCATTGGATTTCTCCTTATATTTCCGCTTTTGGAGCCTGCCCTCTAGTGGACGCTGTATGGTGGCAACCTTACTCGAGACCCTTTTAAGGGGTTCCATGAGAGAGGCTAGTGTAGAACACATTCTGCCTTAATACATACAACTCTTTTAGCTTTAATACTGACTTTGTGCACTACTGAAAAGCAGTGCTGCAAAATCAATTGCTGGTAATCAGTTTCTGTGAAAGCTGCTTTTCTGGATTGTGCCTCCACCTTAACTTCTACTTGCTCTTTCTTCTTCTCCTGTTTGTGTGCTGTGGCATGTTACAGATGGTCTGTTTTGCTGTGTGAAACATTTTGTAGGTGGACAGCTTTATGTCATGAGAGGTAAGACAATGTGTATGTATAAATAATTGTGTGTCATATCACATTCACAGTTAATTTCCTATTTTGTAAAGTTTAAATCTAATTATTGACACGTCCACATTTTTTTTATTTAACACTTAAATCAATTTCTTTCAAATAATTAATCTTAGCACAGCCTTTATGTAATCGCACTACTGTGTCCAGCCACTTGATGGCACTCACTCATTACCTTCCTGCTTTTGTTCCAGACACATATGTGAAGCTGGTCATGCTGGACTCCAAGGGGAAGGAGATGTCCAAGTGTAAAACAGCTGTGTGCCGGGGCCAGCCCAACCCCACCTATAAAGAGACATTCGTTTTCCAGGTGGCACTCTTCCAGCTGTCTGAGGTGTCTCTGGTGGTGTCTGTCTTCTGCCGGAGAAGCACAATGAGGCCCAGGGAGAGGCTGGGCTCGGTCTCCCTGGGCCTGAACAGCACCAGTGAGGAGCAGCAGAGCCACTGGGTTGAGATGAAGGAGGCCGAGGGGCAGCAGGTGTGCCACTGGCACACGCTCTCTGACACATAAGCACACGAGACGAACGGGAGTTGCAGTAACAGCGGACCCTGGAGGGTTTGAGTCTAGGAAGCACCTTTCTAAACGTGTGGTGTGTGTTGGATGTTTCAGCTGTGAGGATGGGCATGTGCTCCCAGTCTTCACTGCCAATATACTGCATAATTACCCTTTAATCTGTCAGCCAGCCACTCACTCAATGGTAGACACACTTTATTAGTGGCGTGAGCATTTTACTTACAGAGGGCTGTAAGGACAACCTGAAAATGCAGATTTGAGACTAATGGGAACAAAGACATTGTGCTTCTTCAAATCATTGCCTACACAGCAAAAACTGCATGTACAGTAACTGTTTACAGATATTTTTTTTTTATCTCTGTCACGGACCAAAGACCTCGGTCTAGGACTCCTTCCAGATCTTCTGGGCTTCTCCAGATTTTAGCTACCACCAGCATAGCATCATTATCAGTCATAGCCATTGACAAAGACAATGCAAAGAGTAGACTGTTAAAAAGGGCCTACTACATGCTGCAAATGCTATTAAACTATGCTTAGTACTGTTTGTTTACATGCACATTACTTATGCAATATCCTTTTTTAATTTATTTTTTGTTTCTTATTTTAGATTCTTAATCACTTGTTCTACTAGAGTGGGTTATTTGTGGTCCATTGTGGTCTAGCATAAGCCTCTATGCATCAGACGCCACCTTAAACAGTGAGAATGAAATCCTGTCTTGTGCTTGTGGAGTCTCAATGGATTCTTACTGAATTGGACACAGCTCTGCATGCCACTGGCATTTGAGAACAGCTTATTTTATTGTGTAACACATATTGAGCCTGTTTCACCATTCAGCCTTCTGACAACTCAGCCATGTTCATTCATGTAGAAACACGGTGCTTCCCGCTGAGGACGAAAACGCAGAAGCC
This sequence comes from Perccottus glenii, assembly GCA_024416835.2. Taxonomy (NCBI): domain Eukaryota; kingdom Metazoa; phylum Chordata; class Actinopteri; order Gobiiformes; family Odontobutidae; genus Perccottus; species Perccottus glenii. The sequence goes on along the minus strand of CM044564.2, from coordinate 7,182,598 downwards.
TTTGCAGTCCAATAAACCTGGCTGCTTCTCTGAGGGTTTGGACATGTTTTCTCTATGAACAAGGCTGAAAAGGTAAATATTTGATAAGGGCAGTTTTCTTACTATAAATCAAGAAAAAATATAATTATCCACAAATATATCCACAAATGTGACTTTATCATTTTGCTATCTGTTTTTGGAGCAAAGCATGCAATTTGACCAGAGCAGCTATGAGTCAGAAAACCCCCATTCCAGACAAAAAGTGCATATAACATGACCACACCCATGGTTTATACAAGAATGAAGCCTGCTGGTTCAGGCTGAGGATGCATTTTTGTCTCCTCATGTCCCAGTGATGTCAGAGCAGCTGTAAACACACCTCACACTCATGTAATGCATTATCAAAGAGACTAGTGCTTTTAGAAAATGTGTGTTTTTCTGACACTTATCTTTCATTAAAAAGGGAAATGCAGTCCCTGGAACACTTTTATGACCACTTTGGATTTTGCTTACATTTAATTTCAAAAGGATTGTAGCACACATTTTAGAAAAGAAAAAACGAGCAGTCAAAAGTGTTAACCAATGTTGCGTTTTATTTCCACTCATCCTTCAATTTTTGTGTTTGTGTTTGACACAGTCATCGTCTGGTACAGCAGCAGGTGGCTGGAGTCTTGCCCCAGTCGTAGATAACACCCAGAAGCACATAGTTTCACAATTCTTTACACTTTTTTGTGTTCAGCTCTACAGAAAACCAGCTGTGCCACAGATATGCGAGTGGGAAACCAAGAGGCTAAATTACCAGCTGACCCACTCTTTTGCCCCGAGAACAGGTTTGAAGTCTGCCAAGTAATTATGAGGCCCCGGCAGCGCCAAGAAAGTGTTTAGGTGGGAGGAGCCGGAGGTTTGAAAACAGTCTAGTCTTACAACACAAAAAGTGAATGGCAAACAAGGAAATTAAATATACACTTTCAGGCTTGTCCAATCAAATATTTCTAGTTCACTTTGAGGGCAACAAGCTAAATCAGAGAGTTTGAGGTTTAATAGACACTGCAGACAGTATTTATTTCCTTTGTAACATTTCTTTTGACCTTTCTAACATCCCTACTGTTCACACTCAAACCATAAGTGGCACATGCTAGTTTTCCATGGCACAGCACTGATATATGGGACCACTTGTGTTTTTTTTTTTTACAAACTACATTGTCCTATTATTGCATGTTTTTTTTTTTTACTTTTTCAATAATATATTCAATAAATATACAGGAACTGGACTGAGTGTTTCAAAATAAAATGACGGCTAGAACCTCATTCATAAACATCCTATTTTATCGTTTAAAAAGGATTTAAAGCTTTTTGTTCTGTTCAATAAACAAGAAAGTCTGAAATCAGAAAAATCAAAGAATTTGATTTAGAATACATGAAGGGTTTTCAGCTCCAGCGGCCATATTGGACAGTACCAAGCAGAGCGGACATCGGTCAACCAGACAAGCTTTCACAAAGAACACCCTCCTTACTATGCTGTTAAGCAGCAGACATCGTACCTATTTGGCAAAGAAAACATTCATCAAGCTATTGTAAAAAAAATAATTGAAAATTGCGTAAAGTGACTTTTCTGTGAGGTGAGAAAAAAAAAGGCATGATAAAACCTATTTAATTGTGCTATTTGTATAGTTCTTTAGCATGATTTTGACATTTTTATCATTTCTTAACTAAATTTTAAAAGGACGGTTTTGCACAAAGCCAAAAACCTTAGACTTAAGACTGTGATCTACATTTTGGCAACTACTGTATGATTCATGATTTTAAACATTTGACTAAGGGACATTATTACACTTGTACATTACTAGTTCAACCTCAGAACAGTTCTACAAACACTGCTAAATGCCTGTCGCATTAAAAACGTCCTGTAATCCGTAAAGTGACAAACGGTGGCTGGTTTTCATGTCTGGTTTGAGGCATTCTGGTGACACGGTAGTGAATTCCTTCTTGAGCATTTTTTACATTATTACACATGATGAATGGACCGACCAGTCGGACTCTTCAGTCTAGGCATGTCTTTTTGTCAGACTGTGTGTATGATCTCCCGAGGGCAGAACATTTTCATTCCATAGAGATTTACACATTTAAACAACATAATAAAAACAGTTTGTTCAATAAAATACTTCTCACCATCAGTGCTTCTCTTGTAAATGTACACCAAGTACAGTTTGTTACTGTAAACTGACACAAAAAGCACAGTGGCAAACCTGTACCTCTCCACCTACAACTCAGTTAAAGAGACTGCTGTGCTTGTGATTTTAGTCTGTCAGTTATTACAGTAAGTCAAAGCATCATTGTCAAGTTCATCCGAGGAGAGATTTTGTACACGGTTTCCAAGTCTCATTTATTTCGCCAGCTGTTGGGAGTTGCAAATGAATTATCTGTAGTGGTTGAGGACTGAGCATGATTATAAAAAACATTGAAAATGTGAAATCCACTGAAAAGACTTTTAGTTGGCAGTCGTTCCTTTCAGCTGCTCCCACTCTTCATAATTTCAGTAGCATTAGGACATCAGCCAAAACATTTAAGGTTGTCCATCCTTGAGGCAAAATCCTAACTCACAACTTTCCCTGTGTGCATTCATCTGCCAGTTGCTCTACCCATCTTAATCACTGTGAGCAGCAGAAGCACTGCTCTATATCTAAAACACTTCCAGTCCTTCAATCACTTCAGCTTCTGGCTCCTTGCTGGGCCACTAAGCCTAATGCTAGATGAACTTAAAGCATTTGGTCTTATCGTGTGGTAAGCGTGTCTTAAACAGCACAGAGTCCACCCTGAACTGTGTGTACAGCAGAGGCATGTAGCCGTACACTTTGACAAAGAAGTTGATGCACTTGTGCCGCTCGTGGAAATGTGAGTCATCATGTGAAAGAGCCTGGGGGCAACCGGGGCAGCGGAAAGTCCAACGTGATGTTACCTAAGAGAGAGGGAAAGACTGTCAGATTCATTTTAAATAGAAGAGTGTAAAATAAATGGACAAACCTAACATTAAGTCAACCACTGTTTGTACGAGTCCTTTTCGAGCAGGGGATAAACTAGAGGCAAAATGACCATAACAAATAAGAAAGCTCACTGTCAATATCAAGTTGAATTGTGTTGTATCAATTGTGGCTAAATTTACAGTGGAACTTACCAAAACTGAGCGAATTAAGTTTCTTTGGACCATAACAAAGTAATTGGTTCTTTTTTTAAACACTGCCCACACTTACTAATGTGTACAAGATGGAGTGCTTAAACAACTATTGCAATGCTGTTACTGCCTAAATACAGTTCAATTTAAGTCACTAATTATAGACCGAGACAAACAGCCCAGTATCTAGATACGTGTATGCTTTGCCTTACTTGTTTCACATTACTGCTTTGTCAAATGTATAGAAATGGATGGGAGAAATGCATCACTGCTTTTTGGTTTTCTAGTCCTCTACCATTTAAAAACTCCACTCTCAAACTTGCCCCAAATTCATAATTTACAAGACTTACATCAAACAGTAAATTGCAACACACTGCTTCAAGGCTGTCCTTAATTCACCTCTTGAACAGGCCCATTAAATCAAAAATAACTGAGGACTGCTTTGACATTTCTGTCCCTTGGCTTAATTGGTATAATTATTTCTCTTGCCATAAAAATGCACTCAGGCAATAAAATGTCCTACCAATAAAAGTCAAGAGAACAGGAAAAAAATATATCTGATAATAGTTACCAATTTGATCTAGTGTTTAGCTGTATCATTTGTGTGGAATATTGGAAGTGTCACTGTGAGAAATTGCAGAGCTCTAGGGACAGAAATATAAATATGCCGGTCCTCAGAGAGAGACAAAACTTGCTCTCTCACTGACCTTGATGGGTGGCTTGCGAGTGATATGCGAGACCAGGAAGTTCATAGCGATGTCCTCACAGTTAATATACTCATCCACCATGTCCCTGATGGCCTGGGGCATCACGTAGGAGTACAGGTAGGCATAGTACTACAATAAAAACAAAAAAGACACAGGGTCAAAACTGTCTCCTTACATGCATCTGTCCACATGATAAACAAAGAAAAGTACATCAGATCAACAATTAGTGACATTTATTGGGTTTTTGGATCAAAAATAGACATAAAGCTAAATTTAATCTACTGTCTGAAGTCTAATGCTGTTGCTAGTGCTCTGTGCAGCTAGAATAATGGCTGTGATGATTTAGCTGACTAATAAGGGGAAAGCAGTCGGATTAACTGTGCAGTGGTTTGGTTCAGAGAAGTCATGGGAAATAGATGCATCTACAAACAATGTTGTGTCTATGTGACCCTGTCTACTTATTTGTTTATGCAAATTAGCCTATGTGCATCAATTTTACTTTATTTTTACATTACTGCACCTTATGGGGAATATAGTGTATGGTGGTAAACTATATTTGAAATGTCATTTTTGTTTTGAGGTCATAAAATCATAAATCAAGTAAAAAAGGGGGGAAAAAGCCATATTGGCCAGCCCTTGCATTAGGAAATGGAAAACAATATGCTAGAAAAACATTATGATTAATTTATTCATCGATTCAATTTTTCCAGAAAAATATCAAGGCTAAAATCTGGTTGGGTGTCGCTTTGCAATAAAAGGTGATGAAGTTTTTGTAATTTGCCCTGACTGTGCTAAGCAAACCTACAAACCCTAACACGATCTTCCATTTTAAGGTATTACACAAAACAATAAACAAAAAATACATTTAACCAGGAGGGGAAGGTTTTCCATAATGACCTTGTGGAAGAAAGCTGCTCCTGTCAGGACCATCGACAGCTCACAAGAGTAGTTTGAGTTGTACAGCCACGACTGATGGTTGACATCCCATGCGTGATATCTTCCCGGGAAACCGACAATGCGATCTCTGGCTTCCCGCCACACTCTGTGACACACATGAACAAAGTCTGTCAGCTCAAGCCCATCCTGCCCTCAGTCATTTCACTGACTGTCAGAGCAGAGCTGATGGATAATTGATGGCTTCATTGTGTTTTAGGTTTTATAGTCATTAGTCTGGATTCCAAGTGTGTCGCATATGCCACCATTTTACATCCATCTGTTTTAACTTCTATCTATCTATCTATCTATCTATAGAGGCAATCTGTCAACTGTCTTTTCCCTTGGGACTAATGATGTTACTGTTCCGTTGCAATATGTTTTACTTTAGGTCCTATTCATAACAGTCCAAAGACCAACATTGTTTTTCAGTTAATAAAATAAAACTACACACAGACTATCAAAGTTAATGTGAGACCACAAAAGCTTGTGCTACGTCATGTTTGGCAGCAGACTGTTAACATTCCTGACAATTTCTGGGAGAGTTTGAAGGGAATTCATGACAAATGACCACGTACACACTTACATGCAGTGAGTTTTGCTTGCCTGGACAAGCTGCCACAGCAGTTTGAGACAGGATTCAGAGAGGAAGGGGGTGCATAAAAATAACTCCACGGCTGATTGTTAACATCTCAAAAAGCAAATTAATACAAGATGTTTAGTTCAGTCTGATTCAGTAATTTGAGGATTGTAATATCTAATCAGTTTCTTAGCAGACTGTTCTATAAAATATACTGTACATTACAATTCCACAGTGACATTGGAGAAGTATGACGTCCTAACACTGACCTGAATCCAAACATAATCTCATCGTGGCGGAGATGGGCATCATCGTCTATCGACAGGATGGCTTCAGTTTCCACAGCGTCCCAGGGAAGGAAGCGGTTGTTAAGGCTGTTCTTCTCAGTGTGAACAACCTGCGGGCAAGGCATAAAACTTAAATTAGCAGGAAAAGTTTCGAAGCGCAGAAGCATAAGTTATAACAGCTAAGCAGATTTTGAAGTGCTGCTGTACATTTTACATGACCTAATAAGGAGGAAGTATCCAACTTTTAAAACAGGTTAATGGTATCAACTGTCTCATTAAACATTTTGTATACATCATTTTTGACATAAGAAAAAAAATAAATAAAAGTAAATTTCATCAAGATCAGATGACAGTACAAAAATGTCAACCCAGCACACTACAAAATCTATTTCACTGAGCTCTCACAACAAGAATTTAGGCTCATAAGAGAAAATATCAACCACAGGGATAAGCACGACCAGGATAGAAGGCTACAGCAGCTCATGACGCCAACTGTTTTCTGGTCTAACAGTGCAATCAAAATGCCATTAACAAATTAAGGGCAGTCTAAATTTCCATTAAAAACTGGTCTGACCCATATAAATATTAATTTTTTAGTGTCGAATTCATCAGTACAGTCTTTCTTATTCATAGGCATCTGATTATTCCACATCCTTTTAGCAAAGCCCCAGTAATTTATGCAGACTCCGCTCAGTTATGGGAGATCAGTCCCTGGAAGTTTAAAGTTAACATTACCTTTGACACCACATTAATATTACAGCTTTCTAATTTGCATTTCAGAAGGATAAGTGGAGGGGAAGAAGCCACTATATAGACAATATTGTGTTTATAGAGTTCATTGACTCTGATGTGTCACTCACCACAATTGGCAGCCCGATGTCAGGCCACAGGAGGTCTTCCGAAGGAGGTTTGGGTGAGTTCCACACAACCACTACTTTGTTGAGGTACGGTAGTCCATTGAGCCTCTCCAGGGAGTTCATCAGCACCTCTTCTCTCTCGTAAGTGAGCATCACCACTGTGAACTGTTCCCGGGGCATGTTCCCTCCCAGAGCTGCCTGGAACTCCTTCCCCGAGCCCCCCGTCCCACCACCGATAGGTCTGAAACCGGTGCCTGAGCCCAAAAACTTGGCCTCTGAAGGCAGCACAGGGTCCAAAGGTGTGTGAGGGAAGAGGTGGAAGGGTCCCGGGGCGCGATTCCATGTCCTGTAGGTGTCTGAGGCTGTGTATGTGAAATTACGGAGAAATCGTGGTGAGGCATAGGGAGGCTCAGTCTCAACGGGACCCAAATCCAGGTCACCGTTGTCAGCCAGGTTGGCGTCGGTTCCTGCCATTTTCCCAGCTTTGTGAGGGATCTCCTGTGCGGGCTCCTCTTTGATGGGAGCAGCTGGGATCTGGATGCTCGTCCTGATGCTGGCCAGAATAGTATTTAGAACATTTTCTGAGGTGGAGAAGTACGTCTCCCACAGGAAGCGTCCCTGCCGCCTTGTCGCCAGCATGTCATTGTCAGATAGGCTACGCAAAAGGAAGTGCAGTTCTGTGACACGGGGCTTTGGGACAATAATAGCTGCTTCACTCCAGCGGATCAAGTGATGGTAAGGGAGTCGTAGATGGTCCCCCAGAATGACAGGGATGGCCCCGACTTCTAAAGCCTCAAAAAGCCTCATCCCACAACCGGCTGAGGCCACCACCTGTCCATCTCCAGGAGCAATGACCAAGCAAATGTTGAAACCTTGAGTACCTCCAGCCTGTCTTCCCTCGTCCCACACAGAGCCCACTCAGTTGGCAGACTTGGCTGTGGGCTCTTACACGTAAATTCCACCAGCACCTGGTCCAAGTGGCTGTCCTGAACTGCCTTTAAGGTGCCAATAATGCGGTCGTCATAGTCAGCAGGGGGGTCTCCTTCAATCTCTTCCTCAAACGACTGAGGAGGAACCTCCTGCAAACTGCTCCTCAGTGACTCCAGTCTTTCCCCCTGAAAGGTGAACAGGTACTTCCTCTTTACAGGAACCTGAGGGGGGACTTCTAAAAAGTTTGGTTCAGAGAGGGCATGGGTAAGTGGCGATATGACCAGGTCAAAGCCCTCACGGTACTGCTGCTCCAGAAAAGTGGACTGGGCCACAGCAGCGCGACCTGTGCTCACATTGTACAGGAAGTTTTGGGTGGTAGATGTTCTGGAGAAATGAACTAAAACGTGGTTGTGTCCATCATTTCTCCAATAGGGAAGTGCTTTTAGCTGCTTCTCCAGCTCCGAGGGAGGGAGGAGTTTTGAGGAGGGAGGTTCTTGGAGCTCACCCATGAGCACCAGATAGAGACAGGCGATACTGGGGTTATCAGTCACATAGATGTTGCTTTTTGTTGCTGCTGCAAAAGCTTGTTTAACCAATGGCTCGATGTTGTCTCCCCATGCATACGAGCCTGTGTCATAGACATACACAGGAAAGCCGGATGTGAGAGGACAGCGGGCGTAGTCAAAGCATGAGTGCAACCGGCAGGAGCGTGAAGATTTTGGTGGGGGCAGGCCAGGGTCCTCTTTGTCTGGAAGCAGTCGGACTGGCAGTGACAGCTTTGGCTGATTCTGTGCCATCAGTTCTTTGTAGGAATGCTCTGTTTGGCTGATTACATTCTTGAGCTGCAGCAGATCCTGTTTAGCGCTGTCAATGCTGCGCTTACAGGCCTCGATGCGCAGGTTGAGCCGGGCTATCTCCCCGTTCAGCTCCTGCCGCTTGGCTTCCAGCTGCAGCAGCTCTTCACTGACCGACTCACGGATCCGACACAGGTCCTGCACATGTTTGGCCTCGCACAGTTCACCACCAGGACGTGGCCCGAAGATACGCTTGTCAGGACCACCAGCTTCATCTATGGTTGTGAGGTAGTAATGAGCAATGAGCGGGAAGAAGACCAGGATGAAGAAGAGCATAAAACTGAGCCAGGTGAGGCGTACTCGCCGCAGCACCCATGGCTGGCCTACACCACCCCCTCCTCCACCGTTACGCTGCATCATTCACTCTCAGTCTGCTCCTCGCCTATTCAACAAACTGTTGCTATGGTGATCAACAGCAGCCATGGTACGACCTTGTCAGTAGGCAGCGGGACAGACACTAATCTAAGCTTAAGTGCAGCTGTGTCCTGCTGTAGCAGCTGGTGTGTGTCCACTGAGGATGGCTAAACCATCAGCTTTACCTGTGCTCTAGCACATTCTCTGAGGGGGTCATAGCATGCAAGCACTGAAGCCATTCCCGCTGAAATGTAAAAAATATTCTTCCAATTCTATGTGAAGAAAGGGTCCCGCATGTGGGCAGGTGTGCCCCTTGATGGGTGCAACAAGAAGGACATGGCTGCTCACAGGTCAGGGACAGAGGGGAGGCTGGTGACTTCTGTCTGACAGAGTCATTTCTGAGCAGAAATCCCTCTGGAAACAAGGCCTCTGCAGTGTCCGTCCCCTTCTTAAACCATGGCCCTGGAAAAGAGAATAACAGAATCAGGAATTTGAGAGTAATGTATGTAGTATCATCAAGAAATAGTTCATGTAACTTGAATGATATATAGAGAAATAGAAAACATGTTTGTCATTTAACAAATTCTACAAAAAAGGAGGTAATGGGTCTCACTTTTTTTTAAGCTGTAAAGAACAAAATAACATTTTAACCCTTTGACTTATGCACAGACCACGTTTGCAATTAAATACTATTGTAGATTCAAGCCAAAATAGGATAAAAGTGCTTGCATCGCTGGATTTTCTGGCTCTAGACCTACCTTTAGTAACATAAATCCTTATTTCTGCCTTGTCTTTTCTGTCTTGCAGGTATTCTGTCAATGCTGCAGAATATCCAGGGGTATTTCTTATTTCAATTTTCTCATTTTTCAAGCTGCTTAAACAGGATGAAATCCAGCAGAGAGCCTCTACAGCCTCACAGAGTAACAGCAACAGCAAATTTCATTATAGACTTCTACTGCATACTGACCTCATCACTGACTCAAATAACTCAGCATCCCTGATAACAATCCATCAAAAAATGTGACATACAATCATCTGCATTAGTCGAGAGGAGAATCTGGCTCATCTTTCACAAAAGAAAAAACAGTGTTCCATTTTACTGCAGTCTGGAGTCAAGATTACTAAAGCATGGCTTTTAATATTTAAAGGTTTTTGTGCACAACAAAATATTCAACATTAATGCTCATATTTTTCTAAAATCAGATTTGTTTATTTCTTTTAGGACAGTGTACAGTCTACATTAAGCCAGAGCAGAGATGCTTGTACCAGATTATAGCTTAACAGCTAATTTCCATCTGTAGTCCTATATTGTACATGTTTTTAGTTGTAGGGGAAACCGGAGTACCCGGAGGAAACCTACGCAGACACAGGGAGAACATGCAAACTCCACACAGAAAGGCCCTGCCCTGGATGGGAATCGAACCCTGGACCTTCTTGCTGTGAGGCAGGCGTGCTAACCACTTTGCCACTGTGCCGCCCAATGGTGGAGGTGTTTTATAAAAAAAAAAAAAAAAAGTATTTTTTGAGACAGCTAAACTCTCTACATCAGCACCATAATCAACATTTCTACACAGATTTCATTTAACCCTAGCCCCACTGACAAAGAGACCAGCTGCTTGCGGAGCTTAAGCTATATCCCAACAAGCCCCGAGGATGTTAGAGATAGGCCAAGACCAAACAGCCCTTATCAAACACATTACTAAACCCACAACACCGAGAGCTGGTCCTGATAAAGCTGTGAGCTTCAGAGCGACAGTCAAACAGACAAGAAGCAGTAAGGAATGCAGGTACTGCTGTTGTTTGCTGACATAACTGCTTCTCTTGTTAAACCAGAAATTCACTATCTTGATAAGAATATTATCCCTTGGCCTGAACTTAAATCTCTTCCATTACTGTCTGTCTGGCTACGCCACAGCGGAGACCAATATCTTAAATAAAAAAACATACAAATCTTTTCTTCTGTCTCTGTTAAGCCATCTCTTTTCTCTGCTGCCTCCATGTGACTAGCATTTAAAGATTTATGGAGATTGTTGCACCCAGCCTCATCTTACATCCTACTACAGCTGCTGTGTCAGTCAAATACAGGAACAAGAAAGGACAGGCCATAGAAGACTTTTCGGATGGTATTTTTCGAAAGACTCAAATCCTCACTTTTCATTTACACAGGACACATGACACGTGTAATGACTATATAAATATGGACAACTTCCGTCCATTGGTCCCCTATTCCCCGATATTGTCGATACCACAGGGCAATAAAATAGCTTGTTACATCTGAGCTTTTCAGCTTTTACTGCATAGTAAAAAAAAAAAAATCAGTTTGCATAAATGGACATATTAATCAAAAATTTACCCCTTGAACCTTAGATAAGAGCCCAAGGATGTCTGCTGTTCTTAAGGAGCTGTGTGTACTGTAAAAAAACTCTCTGGACATATGCCCCTTCTGAACGATGACCCCTTCCCCGCTGCTCTGTGTCGTGCCTGAGGTGCACAGTGACCGAGAGGCCACTATCACAACAGTCTGATTAATTGCTGTTTGGCTGCCAGTGTCACAGCGGTAATGGCAGACAGATGTTGGCAAACGCTGTTGCTAGGCCTAATCTGAAGCCAAAAAAAACATGCCGCTTCTAAGCTCTGCCTGTGGGAAATGGAGAGATGCACATGGTCACAAAAATCTCTTCAGCTTTCTAATCTGCAAAGTCTTCTCCGTGCTTGTCAGCTCAATTTGAGTGCTGTCTGCATGAAAACAAATTGAGTGCAGCATCGATCGCTCTGAACTTACTTTGAGGATCAATGATAATGCCTTCATTACCTACTGCTGAGTGTAAACCCATTTGAGTTCAGCACCAAAAAAAGGTTACCATCTGAGGCATTAGCACACAGATAAGAAGTTTTTTTGATCCAAGCAAAACAATGTACTCTAATGAACTCTAGAAGGAACTTAATGATGCTAGCATCAGCTTGCTATGACCAATAATGTAAAAAGAGCAAAACTGCAACACTTAAACAGGGATTACTTAATTTTCTATACTTTTGCATTTAGTTTGACAGTTTAATCACCTATAAACAGCTTATTGTAACAAGAATCATCTGTGGAAAAAATCACACCACTAGGCTTTATAATTAAGTATTTAAATAGATGAGAACGATTAGGCTACAGCAGGAGTTTGGCCCATCACAGCTCACTACCGGAAAAAAAGAGTGCACGCAGATAAAAGTTGACAATGCTTAGACATGTTTAAGGAGGCAGAGAGAATTACAAGTTAGCTCTAAACAACTGTTTAGTTTAATATATTTGTATTTTGGGTGGAAAATCTGGTCCAGTTTTACCATTTTTTTGTTGTTTTGTTTTTAAATAAAAAAAGCTGAAAAAGGTTACCATGCTTGTTACTACGAGTTGTGGGGCAGAGGGACGGCAAAAACAAAATCCGGTAGTGCAGCTTTAAGGGTCAACAGAGTGCTGAAAATGAGAAAAATGGGAATCCTGACTAATCTCACACTGGAAATAGTGGCATTTTAGGGCCAAATACTGCAGCAATTTTACATCAAGTGGACCACAGTGTACACAGAAAGGAGAAGCAGCAAAAGCGCTACCCGATGACCTAGATAAGGATTAAAACCTTATGCTCCACAAGAGGAACTCTTATCAGCAAATTACAGCTGTAGCTTGTGACTTAAGAAGACCAGTCTTTTAATTCAGTTAGGAAGTGCACTAAGTGTTTATCATCACTGATTAACATATTGGTGGACTGTTTTGATTACTACATCCAAGTGCTAAAAATCAATGAAGTGGAATGGCATGAAGGAATCTATTTTCTATGTTTGTATTTTTAATACCACACAAGTCTAGACAAAAGGTACCGATCTGACTTATGTCAAAAGAATAACAGCAGCAGGTGTGAACCCAGAGTCTGGGAGGGAAGACATCCAAATTCCCAGACATTTTAAGGGGGCAGGAATGAATAAATGTTTGAACAGCCTGTTTGCACACTGGCAGCTTTCCTAGTTGTTCCTGAAAAAATCTCTATGTTAAAAGAGGAAGTATGAAAGTAGAAATAAAATCTAAATGTTTTTAACAAGACTACAAATCATCTCGGCTAAAGTGTCACCGTGTTGCGTGGGAAAGGCAACAGCAACAGCTTGTAAGGGAGTCTGATTAATGTCATATCCTGTAACAAAGTTTGAGTGAGGCTGTGCGGTGATTTTCCATCTGCCTGTGAGGCTTCTGACCCAGCATTTGACAGATGAAACAGAGGATTTGAGAGGCGGCTGAAAGATGGCACAGCTTGGATTTTTAATAAGGGCCCTGGTAGCTGAGCTGCACAATGTGGGTACAGCAGGATATGAAAAATGACATTTTCTTATTTTGGAAGAGCATGACAAAACTTAATAAAACAATGTAAGAAAAGTCTTAATTTAGGCCGGGTTCATTCCTACATTTAGTCCTATTTAGGTTAGGGTTCAATGGTTACCCTAACCTGTTTAGACCTGGTTTAGTCCTGGTATAATCTTTGATAATTATATTTTTAATACTGACTTTGTTCCTTAAATCCTAGCCATGATAATTATGGTATTAAAAGAAAACTAAAAACGAGAAAGAAAAAAAAAAAACACAAATACTGTATATTGTAAAATGAGCTGAAGAGACAAAACCAGAACGTGATTAGGTTCCTGTTTTTGAAATTGTATTGGGATATTCTATTGTACTACATCATTTACGTTTACATTTATTCATTTAGCTGACACTTTTATCCAAAACGACTTACATTAAGGTTCCATTCACCAGTGTTACAGCTGGAAAACCACTGGAGGCAAGGTGGGTTAAGTGTCTTGCCCAAGGACACACTAGTATGAACTGTGGGGAGAGCGGGAATCGAACCACCCGCCTTCTGGTTGAGGGACAACCGCTCTACGACTGAGCCACTGCGCTCATTATTAAACTATTATAACAACCCAAAAGATTTGACAATGTTCAATTAACCAGAAAATGAAAACCATTTTAAAAGTTATATCTGCAGTGATATTTTTCCACAGGGTTATCATACCGCCGTCAAAATCTCATACCGTCCCATGCCTAGTTCAGAGTGTCACATTTATTTTTTCCTCGGTAAAAGTGCAATCAAAATTTTAGGGGAATGTCAGCATGTTTATAAACCTAGGAATATTTTAAGTGGTCAATCTTTCTCTGGTCTCTTGTTTAACTGCACTATAACTAGAGAGCACAGTCCTCTGTCTACTTACTGTTACATTTACAAATGCTTTTGTTCCATTACCCAGGCAGTATTTCCTTTGCTGTGTTTTGCAGAGGTGAGACTAGTTATCATAAACAACAAAAAAAAGAAAAAGAAAACATTATTTTCCAGCCATAAATAAATGTCCTGCACATGTTTTACATTACAGTAGGAGATAACAGCATTTGTTTTTCTTTTTTCAACATGTCTTATGGATTTTATAAGCTTGTAAGAAGAAGTGGGGATTTATTTATGCACTACCTCATTAATCTACATTTTTGTGTCCTAATGTAAAAAACACATTTTAAGCTTGAGTTCAAATCCTAAGGCATTCTGTCTTATCACAGCACAAGGTAAACCTCTGCCGCCTCAAACTATAAACTTCTAACCTGCTGGGAGTCCTCATTGCCCCTGATGCATTTGTTCATTTATTAGGGTTTGGCTCATTGTGTTTTCAGTTCACTCCTCCGGTAATTAATAGTCATTTCATAAAGGAGATGGAGGTAAGGCTTTCCCTGTGGAGGCCATGGGGGAAAAGATGGATGCAGCTGCACTGTAGCACAGCGAGGGAGCAGCTGTTGCAGCTATGGATCACAGCTCATCTGCAGATGGGTGACTGCGCTGATTCAAGGACCCTTTCACTGGTGAATTAAAAGGGTGGCTAGAGGGCTGCTGCGGCGCCAGGGACAGTAACAAGACTTGGCCACAAACAACTTTTCCTATTTAAAGCATGGAAACTGAAGAATTACAGGATAAATTATCAGTTTCTAAAAGAAATCCTTAAACTAATCTGGGTCAGTATAGTAAATGTATAAATCAATAGGTCTAAATCAGGGGTCCCCAACAGCCGGACTCTGGTTCAAACCCTGAGACCGCAATCCATTTTTCATATTTACAAGCATTTTGGAAAAAAATAGTTTTGAAATGGCCCTCCTAGGACAGCTACACACGTGGACAAAATTGTTGGTACCCTTCGGTCAATGAAAGAAAAACTCACAATGGTCACAGAAAAAACTTTATTCTGACAAAAGTAATAATAAATAAAAATTCTATGAATGTTAACCAATAAAAGTCAGACATTGCTTTTCAACCATGCTTCAACGGAATTATTTTAAAAAAATAAACTCATGGAACAGGCCTAGACAAAATTGATGGTACCCCTAGAAAAGACTGTAAATAATGTGACCAAATGGACATGTTAATTCAAGGTGTGTGCCCTAATTAGCATCACAGGTGTGTACAATCTTGTAATCAGTCAGTGGGCCTATTTATAGGGCTTCAGGTAGTCACTGTGTTGTCTGGTGACACTGTGTTGTCCATTGTGAGTTTTTCTTTCATTGACCGAAGGGTACCAACATTTTTGTCCACGTGTGTATGTATACATGCGGGTCCTCGGGTTGCTATGGTTAAGGCGGACACAGTGGCTTTAACGTGCCTTTAGCTTAGCTTGATAGATTAGTTAGAAACAAAACATCAGAAAGACTGGAGCATTTGAACTGTTATTGGCAACAACTAATGCTAATAATAAATGCTCAGTGTATTTTTCCTAGTGCCTGTTCCTCAGAGTGACAATTGGAAGAGATCAATTACGATTGCACCTTTGTCATAACAAATATCTTGTGACTTAGATTTATGATTTTGTATTTAAAATGTCCTCACACATTTATGGATCATTAAAGGCATAATATGCAGAAATCCCAGGCTAAAGTCAAATCCAAGTTTACTCTGACTTTGAATTAACTCCAGCCTCTTTTGATTTTGTAGCATTTTTCTTTTTTCTGTGAGCTTTGATAAAAGCTATACACTCAGAAACATTCCTCTCCTGTAAACAAAAGACAGAGGACGGTTACCTACATTAATCTCTAAAGTGTTGAAGGCTGTAGGTGGGAAATAAATGGGTCTTTAGTATATCTAAACACACATTTCTAAAAGCCACATTATCATATGAAGCTAATGTTGTAAATGTTCCTACTAATAGACCAGCAAAAACATCAAATGGCACAAAGTTGCTGTCTGATTAGATACAGATTTAAAATATACAAAAAAGCCAAACATTAAGCTACAAAGTTAGGTGTAGTTTGTGTTCTCTTACCTCATCTGATAAGTCCGAGTAGTCAATGTGTAAGAAAAAGAAAAGGACAAATTGCCTGAGCCCTGTGTAGTATATGTGCTGTACCAGGTGAGCCGCTGTGGCGTCCAATTAAACACTTGTTAAAAGTACATTAACTACAATCATTAAAAGTTGGAAGCAACTAACTTTGTACTAGCACTAAAAACTTCTCAGTACTCCTGCAGGTGTTGCTTTCTGCTGTTCCCTTTGTTATTCAGTAAAGCTGACGAAATGACAATGAGGCCGTTATGATCATCTGGAGAATCAGCGGGATGACCACGAGTAATTAATGTGTGGGCCACCGCCGACTCCAAAAAACAAAGAATCCTGCGTGTGCTGAAACGCAAAAAGCAAACAGAAGCAGAGCTGGAGACAAGCCTCGATTATTTAAACCGAACATTATGTGAAATGCCTTGTGCGTAGGATTGACAAATGGATAGAGAGAAAACAGAGGGAGAGATGGAATTGGTTTGTAATGACAGCTGGGCCTGGGAGCTTTCCAAATTTAAATACATGATAATGAATTAAAATATGTCCAATCCTTTACCAGACAGCCGATATCATGCTATTATAACATTTCAAAGTTAAACAAGTTTACAACCATAGCAAAGATCACCAATTACACTTGACCTGCCTGTATCTGTCCTCAGTCCGTTAATGTGCTCAGTGACAACTCGGCGTCATTGAGAGATAAACAAAATGCATCACACTGTCTTTGCACCTCGTGGCAATCTGTCGTCGCCTTCTCTGCTAGGGAACTGCTGCGGCACGAGCGGCACAAGCAGCACGAGCAGCATGAGCAGCCCAGCGGGTGAGGCGAGGACAACGGAGAAGACTTTCACTGCGTTGGTAAGAACTGAGAACGTGGCAGCCAATTAGAGACAACACAAAAGACTTTCACGTCAGCTCAAAGTAAACTAAAGAGCAGTCGTTCAGGTGGAGTTTTTCCATTTGTCCCTGTGCTTCTCTTCAACTGAAACTTTCTCTAGACCAAAATAATTGTGAGTGGGATCATCCTAAATTCAAACAAGTTGTGAGAAAATGTTTTGAGTTTCTGTCTAAAAAGAACACTCCAGTAAAAGCTACAAACCGCTCTTTTATCGTTTCCTGTAATTATGCTTCTATGTGCTAACCATTTTAACTCTGGGTTTTTGAAAGCAGACGTTTCAATTAAGATTTTTTCTTGGGGGAAATAAATGCACTGATTTTATCATAGAGTCCCACTTTTGCTGAAACAGGACAACTAGTGATGAATTTGTAACTTCATTCAGGAGGCAATCAACATTATTAACCTGACCATCTGAGCCAAAATAACGCAAGGCTAAGAAGTTGCCTGGTTTTCCATTGGTTGAAAAGTACAAACTGGTACTCTGATTGGTTAAAAGGGAAAATAATTTAATTAAGGGTATGATTCCTTGCATGGCTCAATGACTGGGGAACTTATGAAGGTTCCTGTGAAAACTCCATCTTGTAACACATCCCTGTGGGAGCCCCTGTTATTGGTCAGGTCTGGCTCATTTACTCATATTTAGGTCTCTGAATGTAGAACAGTGCTAAGAACAGACACTTTTAGAAAGGGAACAACATTCAAACAAGCTTTTTTAACTTTAATTAAACACATCCTTTACGGTGGCATGTTCCTTTCCCTCGCGACACATGGCTATAATACCATCAAGCTTGTCGTCACAGGGAATTTCTGAGCTTCAGTGCCTCCAATCGGTATTTGACCCATTCATTAACAAAAATCAAATTACAGAGGGCCACATGGTACTCATTTGAGCTTGCACGTCTGTATAATTGCTTTAGGCAGAGATGAAAAGGGACACAGGAGTCTGAGACTCTGAGAAGCTGCCAACCGGCTCCTAATAAACTGTCTGCTCTGAACTAAACTGCAAACTCTGCTCCACTCTGAACCTGGCTGAGGGAGCTGGAAGTGTCTGTGGCAACGCTGTGGTTTCAAATCACACAGGTACAATAATGCCTTTATTTATTTTCATACTTTAACCTAAATTTTTATGGTCCTAACTAATTATACCGCTTCGTCCCACTACCACTACTTATATTTATACTGCCTTGTAAATCCACATGCTCTTTATTCTCGGCTACAAACTGGAAGAAGGTTTTATAGCGAGACGTTAATTTTGACTTTGTATTCTGTCCTTTATATTTTACCCCATGGCAATAATGGTGCAAGAATATTGCAATGTTTTTTCCTACTAAGCCTACTTTAAATTTCACTTGGCCTCCACTTGGACCTTTCCATGATATTGATGGAAATTTCTTTAAGCAATAAACCATCCCAGTCAGCCTTGTAGCCCGTCTTTTGTGAAAAGATGCACTGCTTTTTCCTTTTATGAGTCCTGGTGTCCTGTGAAAAAATTCAAACAGCTTCTAGTTTTATGTACAAGACACAAAAGGTCTTTTCACAATGTGAATAAAGAAATAGATGACGCATAAAGTGCAAGGTAAAATCTTTTGTATGGGTTAGCTTGAGCAGGGTGTTGTCACAATAAAGATTTTACACTATAATTTACAACAGCCCGAATGTTCTTCCACCAAAAAGCATACCAAACAGACAATAAAGTTGATACTGAGATTAAATAAAGTTCATAATTAAAAAATTAATCAATCACCATTTTTTACTTTAAATGTCAGGAAAGACCTGTGCTAATGAGTCACTGGGGCTCTGGCTGTACTTTGGTGAATTGAGCCTTCACAGGTGGAGCAACTTTTATGCTACTTTTCCAGAGGCACAAAGAAAAATGAGGACAGGACAAACGTTTCTATTTCAGAAGATGGTTATTAAGTGATTGAGTAGATATCAAGTTCACAGCAGCGTGGGCTCATATGTCAAAGAAACCTTTATCTCTTTCACTGTAGCAGCATCTGGGGCAGAACTGACTGTCCTAGGGTAGAGTGTCCAACTGCTCACAGATTTATGAGCCTGAAGCACACATTTAAGAGGCTAAAAAAAAGGTGTAAAAATCACAGATAAACCAATAAAGTGATTGTATTTCCCTATTATGAACAGGAACTAAAGTTACTAAAGTCACAGAGAGCATTGATGGCTGTTTTATTGAGCTACAGTTCAATCAATGCTGACACTGAGGTAAACATGAGCAGATACTGTATGTGGTGGAAAAATTGGGCAATGCCATTCATCTTTTAACAGCTACTGTAGACAAACACAGGCAACATTATGCGAGTGTGGTGATTAAAAAGCTGTACAACAGAGTCTAACAGCTGCAGTGACACTGTAAGCTCTGATGACAACAGCTGAGTCACCTGTTAACACATAAGCTGCACTGACTACATATGTATTCAAATCACTCTTACTAAACTTTCTAATATATAACTACCAGGCTCTGGACTCAATTCAACTGGCTTCACTAAAGTTTGCACTACAATTTTAAAGCTCTGATGGGACTTATGTGTGATTGTCTGGTACTGCTACTGTTCACTATTGCAATAGTTAACAATCATTGCAAAAACAATACATTTGTGACATACCGTTTAGTCTTATACTTTAAAGCCACTGCACAAAGTAACCACAAGTCTGCCAATACATAATAAGTAGGGTTGTTATAAAAGGGTGAAAGCAAACAGTCTTACATTGGTGTTACTGGACTTTTTTCACAAGTCTGTCAGTTAATAAATTAGTTGGGTTAGGGTTAGGTTATTCTTGTTGCTCCCTACATAACAACACTAAAAATTACATAATGTGAGAGTCTTCCTCTTTTTTTGTTGCTGGAAGGTGACATTGATTGTTGCTGTGGTAACACATATTAGTCAGGGGTAAACGTTTAAATCAAATAAGAGAGTGAGACTATTGATTTGAAAGAGCCTATCCAGTATATCCAGTATTAGAGTGGGCAGAAAACACCTCTGCTAAACACTGCACTTCCTTTACATGTGGATCTTTTGGAGAATTTTTAATGCCTCCACAGAAGTCACAGACGAAATCCTAGTCAATGGTCAACAATGAAATGTTGTGAATTATGCATTTCCAATAAACTGCAAATAGATATACTTTGAGTCTAATACTTTTGCCAAATCTCTTTCTAACACCACTCTGTGCCAGCTTTACAATATCACCATCTTGGCTCCACCATAAATAGCACTATATTATGATAATCACACAGTAAAATAAAAATAGGCCTTGTCTGGCTCAAAGTCAAACTAATGTAAATCCACTGGGCTCTGTCCCTGTTCCCTAAATAAGTCCAATTCAAGCATACCTTACTTGGATGCAGACAGTATAAAATATTCAGGGTCATTTGCAATTGCTTTGTAAATGTGAAAGCTTTTATTTTGGCCAGACTCACAACTTGATATTTGATTATAGATCTTAGATAGCAAATATGGAAATGAATAAACTGACATAAACAGATGCAAACAATAGACAGATTGTGAGACAGAATAGGGAGAAACCAAAATGACAGGTTTTTTGATCCATGCTTTAACCACAATATGGCCCATTGACAGGAGAGAACTAATAAAGTATAACATCTACCATTGTGTTAAACAGAGAGCCTTTGAAGCTCAAGTTTCAACATTAAACATGTCAGTAGCAAAATTAGCTGTTGTCATCTAATAATGCTAATAGTCAGAAAAGAACTACAGATGCTTATAAAAAAAGATTAACGGCAAAAATAGCATTAGTAAACCACAGACACTGACTAGAGTAACAGTAGAACAGCTCAACTTTATGCAACTCTTATTCTAGCACCACAACAACAAGTTGGTTATTATTTTCAAAAGCATGTCAAACAGAGCACTAACATAAAGACGACCAGTTTTAAATGGCCAACCACACTAGAAGAGGAAATATTTTCAAAGCTCCAGTACAGTCCTTTACATATTTTACAAACAAGTTAGTGAGTAAAGGACGCAAAAAACAAATCCTGCTCTGCCAACAAAAGGCCCCTCTTGTTATCTCTCCGTAGCAGTACAGACTCCTGAAAGCTCATCCTCGTCCTGCACAGGCTGGAAGCACCTCAACAGATCGACTCGAGCCTGCCAACAGCTGCTGATAGATTGTGAGACGAGTGCCAGGGCGATTAGTTCTCCGACACAGGAGAGTTAATGCAGTAGACCACCACAAAAGAGAAAACACCTGAGTGCCAATTTAAGGTATTAACAGCACCTTAACTCAAGTTGTTCAGTGTTGATTGAGCTGCGTGCTATGTCCAATGCAACAAGTGAACAAATTGGCATTGATTTCTGCACTATAGGGGAGAAAACTTCTATCCAACAAGTGACAGATTTTATAGTCTATACTCTCCTCTAAAATGACAAATTACTGCAAAAAGCTTTTTCAACATATGCTAAATAACAGTGTGTACATTCAGTACTAGAGACATCAATAAAGCGATCATGGTCCCAGAGAACGGCTAGAAAAAAAAAAAAACTTTATTCTTCACTCCCTAAATTTTCCTGTAAGCAGCTGCATCTGTTCTCGTCAGAAATTTTATTCATGCCATTTATTTTTCTCTCGTCTGGTGTGACGAGAAGTGCGTCCGGGCAACACACAAAGAACAAGCAGTCCTGGATTAATTAACTTTCTGGCTCTTATAGAGGTTCATGAGAAAAGAGGTAGTTCGCTCAGGTATTCACCTACAGTTAAACCTCTCAGAGATAAGGGCAGGACAATTTGACAGGAGTCAAGAGACAGCCACTCCGTTTGGTGATTCATCCACATCCTGATTACATGGCATATAATGCCTACACTCAAGCACTCACCATCTAAGACAAATTCTCTTCTTTTAAAACAGACTTATTCTATAAAGAAGCGTGAGCAATACAAGTGCACTTCATCACTGGTGTTAGGTTCAGTGAAGTGAAGTTTTTTTTATATTAAGATTCACATCTGTCTGGTCGAAGTGTAATGTTTAGAGCCTGACTGACTGACGAGTCCAGCATAGAGCCAGTGCCCACTTATCAGTAGTCTGACATTACATGCTTTAATTTTTTAGAAATAAATTACTTGCAACAATCTTGAGGTTTATTCAAAACTTTTACATAATTTCATATCAGCTCAGATTTAAGAGCACATATCTTACATTGTGGCTTGTAGGCTGTGTGGGATGGCATCTGACCAAATATTTTGATTGATATAAAAAGGTCAAAACAAATGCAAATAAATTGCAAATGTATTATTAAATAGCTACTGCAATATTTTAAAAGGAAAATATGATAGATATTACATTTTTGTTTACTAGCTGTGGATGTACAGAGTAAGAGATTTGTTTGAACAGAGGTTTCCACTAGTGTTGTCACGATACTGGAATTTCTAACTTCGATACGATACCTTCAAAATATCGATATTCGATACCATTTTCGATACCAAAGGGAAAACAACTGTCACAATATTATTATTTAAAAATTTTTTATTTAAAGATAAATATAAAATCAGCCAAGGTCCGGTTAGACCTTAGTTAACTTTCCTCACCGTGAGGGGTCTGGAAATTTTTAATAAAAGGATATGTGTTTGAATATAATTCTTTAAAGTAAAGTCTCATTTATTCCACACCTACAGCCTCTTAAACAATATGGAGATGAATGTTGATAATCCACTGTTTTCTGTATTTTATTCTTTGTTTCCATGAGGAGGATGTTTGAGTGTTTAGCTTTAACTAAACACAGCTCACAGACAAAAGAAAAATACTACAAAATCAAAAGAAGCTAAAGCTAAAGCTCAGGACCTGGTGGTTTATTGACAACAGCCTGGAATCCTGCATATTATGCCTAGTCCTCCATGTGTGAGAATATTTTAAATACCAAATCATCAATTCAAGCCAAATTATTTTCTGATTAAAATAAACGTTCCCTCCCGTCCATAACGTCAGTGAATCTTTATTATGTTGTGCCAAGGCTTTTAAATTTTAGTTGTTTCTAACTCATTATCAGGCTATGCTAAACATGTTGAAATTTCCCGCTGCTCTGTCCGTAACCATAGTAAGCTGAGGACCCGCGCTTGTTGACGTAGCCATCCTAGAAGTGCAGGTTCAAAAATATGTTTTACACATTGCGCTTGTAATTATGAATACTGTCTTGCGGTCCAGATCGCGGTGCGCCTTTTGAAGACCCCTGATGTAGTGCACTTGTTCAAAGGACTCTCAGATTGTCATACTTTCAGAAACCAATAGTGCAAGTAAAAAAAAAAAAAAAAAACTCGATATCAATACTCGGTATCGATACTTGGTATCGAAACTTCGGGAAATGAGTATCGGATCGTTTGAGATATTTCAGTATCGATATTTATCGAAATATCGATATTTTTGACAACACTAGTTTCCACAAAAGCCAAGTTGTCCTCAACAGGAACTCCAGGTGTTAGCGATAACACTAACAAAGGCTGACTCAAAAACACATGAACATCATGTCATTAGAGACGTTTGGTTGTGCTGATGTATGGGCTACTGGGAATGCTAAAGCACAAACCTCTTATTGTTTAAGAAGCACCATTATATGTTCAACTGGTCACAATGGTATATCTTCTCCAACAAAACCTTAAAGTTAATATATGAAATTTTTTTTACTACAAATGTTCTCAGGCAGTAGCTGTATTACTATGTATCAGGTCAAAATACCGTTTCCTAATTTTTACATTACTGACACAGGCTCTACAGAAATTAATAACATTGTCAGAGTCCAGTCGTATAATGGGTTGAGTAATTAAATAAAATGTTGATTCTGCCATTATGTTGCAGTGTGGCTGCTTATTTCAAATGTTAGAGCAATCTTTGCCTGTGACACACAAATCTATATCCACAGTCCTCAATGGAGCACACACGCACAACCCGACAGTTTTTATTTATGGACACTGGGGTTCAGTCTGGCTATGACTCATAAAAGCACACATGACTCTGTTAAGACATAAAAACAATTGCCCCTTTGTTTAAATATCTGACAATACCTACAACAAAAATAGGTCTT
Organism: Perccottus glenii; assembly: GCA_024416835.2. Classification (NCBI taxonomy): domain Eukaryota; kingdom Metazoa; phylum Chordata; class Actinopteri; order Gobiiformes; family Odontobutidae; genus Perccottus; species Perccottus glenii. Next base: position 7,158,669 of record CM044564.2, on the reverse strand, counting down.
GCACTTGATTTGTTAAACGGTGTGACAAGACTCGTCTGTTCTGTAAAGGTCCACTCTTCAAAAGCTTGAGGTCTTAAACAGCCACAAATAAAACATGACTGACAGCATTGCTCTTGGCCAACAGCTCCACTAGTTCTAATGTTACAGAAGAAAAATGATTTACTAGTTAGTAATTTGTTCGGAAGCACTGCCCAGGGCCACAACCTCTGCGTTCCCACAAACCCGCTAAGCCTTGCTTTCTCAGGGTCAAATGGGACCCACTTTATTTATTAAACTGTCATCAACCTCACATTTTCTTTCCTCAGTTGTCAGAGCAAGGATGGATAGTTATAGAGAAAAATACTAGTCACACAACAGGTGCATAATCAATACCAAGTGCAGACAGTTTTTATTTGTCTAAAAACACTTTCTGAAAGAGGAATACAAATTACCTGGAAAATTTCTGCAACTAGCAATTGAAAAGGCTTAAATGATGACAGCCATGAAACTATAAATTTTGGTTTACGTGAACATAAAAAAAAGGAAATTTTTTATTATAATTTTTTTTTTTTTTTTACATAGGTCTATTCTTTATAACACTGTTTTGTTTAGGATACATACTAATGTTTATTCAATACAACACATGAACACATAGACTGAAACAAATTCAAAACTGTAATCAGTGTTTCACAAACACCTCAAAGGCAGTTCACTGCAGATACTGGACATGAGGAAATGCAAGTTTTGCTAATCATTAAAAGGTGAATGACTTTTAAAAAGATGATGGCTGCAAACTCCCAAAGTCCCAAATTTCTGAATTACATTTTTCCCATGTAATGGCATTAAATTATTGTCCAATATGAATGACAGATCTAACGTCATACAGTATAGATCTAACCTGTTCTACATGTCTGACTGGCTGCACTGCATTGAGAAAAAAAAGTTTAAGTGCCAAATGAGATGTTTGGGGGATTACTGCAGCCAAGAGAGATTGAATATTAAAATGCATGACTTATGCAGCATTTTGTGCTGATTTAGCCCTGCCTGGTAATAAATGCACTCTAAGCCGGCTTGGTTGACGTGTGCCTCTGTGAACCTCAACGCCAAGCAGCTACAAACGCCTCAACTCCTTCAAAGGATGTGCACAACTAACATTAAAATAAATAACACGAAGGACATATCCTCAATAAAACGAGGCGGATACGACAATAATAGGCTTTAGTGTGAAGGTGGAAGAAGGGGGTCGCAAAGGACAAGACACAAGGGACCATATGTCTCATCTGGCCAATTAGCTAACCAGCTAGCCAGCACTGGTCACAACAAAATGCTTCTGCTCCTACTCCACTGGCAGACCAACCAGAGCTAGCTTTAGTAGCTACTTACCCTGCAGCAGAGTCCAGTCTTAAAAACAGGGTCTTGGGCGCTTTGCAAATTTGTCAAACCGTCCACATGTTCAGGTGTTGAATGCGTACAGTAGAATATAGTCCCCGGACAAGCCCGTGGTGTAGCTGCGTTTCCAACTCGCACCGCTCACAGCTCCATTAAAAGCTGCATTGTTGAAACGACGGCTGGACAAACAGCACTGACTGCACGCAGCGAGGCATTGTGGGAAACGGTGTTGATAGTTGTGCTTTTAGACCCCTGTTTAGACCACGGTAAATGTTGGGGAAATGCACTATCTGGTGGCGAAAATGAGAACTATCAAGTGAAGTGAAGTGCTTCAACCTTTTCTTCAAGATGCTAATAACAATAATAATTTTATTAATATAGCACATGGTTTTCAAAGTGCTGAGCAATAAAAACAGTGTGTACAGTAAAAAAATAAAACAACAGCAACCAAATTAATTGATTAATCATAGTTTAGTGGAGGTAAAAGGCAAACAAAACAAGGATACAGATTTAAAAATAAAAAATATAAAAATTCATTAAAAAAAAAAAATTACCTAAAAGTTGGACGTATGTTTTAAAAGACAACATCACTATAATTAATGATACATATAATAGATAAAAATAAATAAATACAATAATAAATATAAAAAGTATTAAAATTGGTTTTTGACACTGATTCTGCCAGCCTTTTCTCCGCAGGTCATTTCAAAGCTGGGGGCTCTGGCTGAGAAAGCCTGGTCACCTTTAGTCTTGTGCCTTGACTTTGGATCAGTTAACGGGAGGACCTGAGGATCTAGGGCTATGTGGACCTGGATGACTGAGAACCCCCACAGACATTTTGGGCTCTACTTGCAACTTCTAAAAGCACAACCTGCAAAAGATGGTTACACTCTTCTATCTGTAAAAAAGAATAAAATTCATCTATATTTGAAATTATTAGTCACAGTAAGTTCACAGTAATTGTATTTAGTAGTATTTAAACTGTGGGATTATAGTCTGTGCAGATTATAATTGATAATGTTTAAAGCTATCAAAAATCTTATAATAAAAACAGCTTTTTGTGACAATGCATTTTAACCTATTAACAAATACCAATCAAAAAACAGTTTATTATTAACTTGGAAAAGTGAAATTCAGTTTTAATTTCACGACCAATTTGTAAATTGTCCTATAGGAGGCACTGTGGATCCAACTGAAGGGTTACCTGACGTATATGAACGTAGAAGAAGAGCCCTCAGTCGCAGCTTGATGACCAAACCAGTAAGAAATGGAGAGAAAACACATGTCAGCGTTTGCTTTGTATAAAACGCTGTCAGTAGAAGTGTCTCCTCCTGCGAAGAAGCCTTCACTCCAGGTACATATCAGGAAAAATACGGCTAGTATATGGCCTAGGGGTTTAGTTTGCATGTTTGTCACATCTGTAGGGAACAGCTCTCAAACACCACATTGTTGTGAGAAAACCATGCTCCCTGCAAAATAAAGCAACGTTTTTGGTTTCATCTATGTTAAATTGTGTGTTATATTTGTTCCTGAAGGTGGCAGCTAAGAAGAAAAAAAGAAAGGCAAATGAGGATTGTAAACAACAATAATGCCAGCATAGCAAAGAAACCATTAAAGACTAAGAAGAAGAAAATACCAAAGAAAGTCCTAACATCTCCTACAACAGATGAGAAAAGTGCGGAGGTAAAATAATCTGTCCTATATTCAGCATTTGTCATTACCTGTTCATGACAGGATAATTAAGTGTATACAATGTTGTGGATGCAGGAGAAGCACTATGTAAATGGAGAAGAGACACTGGACACTTTGTTGAAAGAGTTGGCTGAAGTGAACAACAGCAGGGAGAGGGCAAGCAGGCTGTTTCAGTGGCTCATCAACCCCATCCCTGCAAAAGCTTTCTTCAGGTACCTGTGTTGCATGCAGTCGGTTTTATTCTCCTTTTATAGAAGTGGGAAGAAACTACTTTAGTAAAACAATGAGATTTGAGAGCAAATGAGAGCAAACACCATTGAAACGGCTAGTGTTTACACAGATGTTAAGGATTGTAAAAGCTGTGATACATAACTAAACTATGACTACAGAAGTTGTCATAGTCGTCAGAATTAATAAATGATCTTGGAATTAGAAACGAAACGTCTTCACCCTTAAAAACTGAGTCCAGATGCTTAAACCTTTTCTTGACTACAGGACCATTTTTTTGTTTGTTTTAATAAATTGATAATCTTTCCTTTTTATAGAGAAACATGGGAAAAAAAGCCAATCATTGTGCAACGCAAGAATCCTAATTACTACAAGGGACTATTCTCAACAGCAGAGTTTGATCAGATACTGAGACAAGTGAGGGGTTAATTATACAGAGATGGTTTTCATCAGTCATTTTTCAGTCTTTTGTGTTTGGTTACTACTTGTTACTAAATAATCATCTCTACATTTAAGGAGAATGTTCAGTATGGAGTTAATCTGGATGTTACCAGCTACACTGACGGTAAAAGGGAGACACATAATCCTCCAGGAAGGGCTTTGCCTTTCACTGTATGGGACTTCTATGAGGTAAGGCTGCAGCAGGCCTTAAGGAAATTACTTGTATTCTATGCTTACTGTTGGGTAGATTGATAATGTTATTTTAACTTGCTGCCCCTGAGAGCATTGCTTTCCTCTGTGGGGTTCATTAATAATATCTACAGATATAGTTTAGAAAATAGACATGTTTTTCACAGGTAGTAATATTTATTTGGTTTACTGTATAACCTGTTTTGGGAGAGAATGGTAAAGAATAGTGGGGGTGGTGCAGAAAAGGTGAATAAAATTGGATATAGCACTGAGAGATTTTGCAGACAAAAATCAGATCATTAGAAAATTTCTACTTGTGTTCAAACCCTTTTGTCCCAATGCTCTGTGCTGCTCCTAAAATGGTAACCTCTCCTTCCCCACCAGAGTGGCTGCTCCCTGCGTATGTTGAATCCACAGGCTTTTTCATCCACAGTTTGGAATGTACTGTCCATCCTCCAAGAGCAGTTTGGCAGCATGGCTGGAGCTAACGTGTAAGAAAGTTTTGTGAACTTTATTACAATTGTTTCAGGAGTAAATTTATTTATAAATCCATATTTTGTGCCTAGATACCTGACACCACCAGGCACACAGGGATTTGCACCACATTATGATGACATTGAAGCATTTGTAATTCAGCTGGAGGGAAAAAAGCATTGGAGAGTTTACAATCCAAGGTGAGCTATGCAAAATAATCTAGACCAGCTACTCAGGTTGTGAGCTAGTATCTGTTTTTAAAACCTAAATATTTTAAAGAAAGTAGAGTATCAAACTATACTTGTTTTCTGGTCTAACATTGATGCATGATGGTCCTTTTATTGCATTGCAGAACAGAAAATGAGGTTTTACCTGTGTTTTCAAGTCGTAAGTGATGCTTTAATAGTATTTTTCACATGGTTAAATAATTATAATGGTTTTTATAGTGATGTTGATGTTTGCAGCTTTAGATCCTAATTTTAATTACTGTAAACCCCATACTGGTCAGTCAACTGTTCTCATTTCTTGTGTCCTCTTCAGCAAACTTTGCCCAGAAAGAGATTGGAATGCCGATTCTGGAGGTGGTGCTAGAAGCAGGGGATCTCCTGTACTTTCCTAGAGGATTCATCCATCAGGGTGACTGCCTCCCAGATGCTCATTCCCTGCACATCACCATCTCGTCGTACCAGAAAAACAGCTGGGGGAATCTATTAATGAAGGTTGTGCTTTAACTGCAGACTTTTAGCTTTAATTTGAGGGTATTTAAATCCAAAACAGGTGAACGGTGTAGAAATGTCCCAATCAAATAAATTTATTTAAAAAAAATATATTATACTATATTTTTCAGATTGTTCCAGCTGCTTTAGAAATTGCAATGGAGGAGGATGTAGAGTTCAGGCGGGGCCTACCCCTTGACTATCTTACGTACATGGGAGTACAGAATTCTGACAAGGTAATGAACATATTTTTCAGTTCTAGTTGAGTTTTTGTTCTGAGCTGTAAATAAACATGTATTCTTGAGCAGGATGACCCACGCAGGGTGAAATTCTTCTCCAGGATCGAAAATCTAATGAAGAAGCTATCAAATTATGCCCCTGTTGATGCTGCTGTCGATCTGAAAGCCAGAGATTTTCTTCACGACTGCCTTCCGCCTATGCTCACCCCAGGTATAGGATGCTGGCATTTGAAAACTCCTCACAATTGTTAAATACAAGTTGAACTGATGGGGGCGGGTAATGAAACTTGTATCTATCTTCGTCCAGGTGAATTAGCCAGCAGTGTGCAAGGAGCATCTGCAAAGTGGCAATGTGGGCAAGTTGTGGATGTGGGTTCACCAGTCACAGTCCAGACCAAAGTCAGGCTTCTTCGTGCTGGCTGTGCTAGGTAAAAAACACCATTTTCATGTTTCATAGCACATTTCCATCAGGCATAATTAAACAACCTGAAGCACCTAGCCCTCTATCATTTTGACCACTAGACCTGAAGACTACTGAAGGTCAAATATGATACCTGGGACTGAATATTATGCACCTCCAAAATGATTGATTATATTTATACAATTTCTATTACCTTGTGCTTTTCCCATAAAATTTTAACTGCTCAACTGTTAATTACTTACATGGCGTGCACATATGATTCAAATGTACCTTTTTTTAAAATTCACTGCCATGTAGCAATACAGTGGCATGAGAATGATGTAAAGACAGTGGATTTGGATCTAATTAAAATAAGCCTTGATTGGCTTATTTTAATACTTGCTTTAATCCTATGTAACTGTAATGCCTTGTTTCTACCTTCCATTGAATTTTATAAAGGTATGTAAGATTTTGTACTTGTCCCATTCAGGTTATGCAGTGATGGAGACATAGTTAGTCTTTACTACACAACAGACAACTCCAGAGTTTACCACAAAGAGGAACTCAAGAGTTTGGAAGTAAAACCTGAGGTAAATAATACATTATAAACCTGGCAAACCTCTGACACTAAACTCAGATTAACTGTTTTCATTGCCTATAAGATATTTTCTTTTTTATTTCTTTAAGCATACAGATGCTATAGAGTTTCTGATCCATTCATATCCTACATTTGTGACTGTTGGGAGTCTCCCATGTGACTCTACAGATGAGAAGGTGTGTGTCTTATTTTATAAAAATACTGTTTTGACTACTGCTTTTACTTTATGGCCTTGATTTATTTCTTTTCAAACAGACTGCTTTGGCTGAGCTACTATTTGAACGAGGGATTATTCACTCTGAAGAACCACTGTAGTGGCATTTCAAGAGCATAAATAAAATATATAAACATCACATTGTATAATTTATGAAAGGAATAAAAATGCAGATCAATACAACCAATATCAATCACCAAAATCAATACTTACCCATCTTCAAATAACCACTTAAATTGTTTTTGTTTTTATATACAAACAAGGTAACTGGTGAAAAAATCATGTTTATTTTTAGTTGATACAACTGAAAGATCAAAAATTATTTGACAAAGTTCTACTACACATAAATATTCTGTTTTGAGGTCCACCTATCATTCACACAGCAGATGGCCACGCACACTCTATGGGCTGCATGGTCTACTTCCAGGTCACCTCCTCTCCTGGCTTCAATTCCCTACAAAGAAGAAAAGTTTAGTAATACTGTTTTTCCTACCTAAATTTAAATAGATACAGAAAATGCCTTTATCATTATTGTGATAAGTTGAAAGTTTAGGCATAAACACTCAAAACATTTTGTTAAAATGTGTTACATTTGTAGTAAAAAGAACCCACACATTTTTAAGGCTATAATTAGACCCACATAGGTCACAGTGTCTAATAAATAATTGAATGGCATGCAACAAACGCAACTGCTTAGCAATAATTGTCTGCCAACACACATCAAGTTAGTAACTACTTATTCTCACCTTCTGAACAAAAGACTTTTGTTCCTGAAGGCTGTCAGTTTCTCGTCCTGTCTTTTGTCAAAGTACCATCCGATCACAAAACCCATGGGCACCAGTATATTTACCCAGTGCTCTCTTGCAAGTGCAACGAGGTTCACCATGATTCCTACAAAAACAAGCAGCGAAACCGTAAAAAACATCATAATGCAAATAAATTAAGAATTGCATTAACATAATGGAAACACGATGAAAGCCTCTTTGATTCCCACAACGTAAGAATTTTATTATAAACCAGAAAGAGATAGTTAACACATTCAGGAAGATATCATCCTGTTGTCATCATAGAACAACTAGGTTTACATAAAGTCAAACAAATAAAAAAAATGCAAAGTAGTTGTCTGTTTTATTGTATCATATTTCTGCTAACTTAACTAGCAAATATAGCATAAATGTTATCCTGAATAAGAAACACGAGCAGCAATGACCTGTGTTGGGTTTGCTAATCAGCTAGCATTGGTAAGGTAGATAGTTATTGAACAGTTTATGGGTCAAAATGTTAATGTGAGAATTTCATGCATTTTACAGTACACAATTACAACCAATAAGATTTATAAAGTAGTGAATTTTACGAATGTTTTACCTTCTGTTTACGACAAGTTGCGGCCTCCAGCTCCTCGTTCACAGGCAGAGGGCATTGGACTGTGCCACACCGCAGGGAATTTGAACAGTGACCATTACTGCACTTCACTCAATAGAATACACTATATATGTGAATTATTATAAACCTTCAATAATAACACAACCAAACACGACTGATTTTTATACTGACTTTTCTTTGAAGTTGTAAATCTAAAATATTCAGTCGGTTGTTTTCCCTCCCCTCTACAGTTGGTATGCTCCGCTGCCCTTTCACACATGACGCAGCGGTAATCATGTTGGCTAGTCTAGTGTGTTTGGAAATGCGCTAACAATGTATTTATGTGGGAGTATTTCAATATCTACCTAAATATTACTATATTCATCCAGGGGTACTTTTAAACTGTTGTATATTGAATGGTATGCAGCACGCTTCTTCATTAAAATATATTAAGTCTTTAAAATCTATGCTATTATAGGCTACATGCTACGTATACTTTGCCGGGAAATTCATTAATGTTTTCTGTGCACGTGCTAGTTCTGCGTTTCTTTTCAAAATCACATAGTTACTCCCTTGATAAATGCACAAGAATGTGATTCAACATGGGATGAATAATTCGCTGGTTGTAGAATAGATTTGATGTGATAAATGAATGGACTGGAGCGTGTAACAGCATAGTTTTGGATGCCGAACAACTTATTTGCTAATTTCATCACTCTGATGCACTTGCAGCGTAAAAACTGAGAACAATGACGTCCATCATAAAGCTGACAGCCGTATCAGGCGTCCAGGAGGAGTCTGCCCTGTGCTACCTGCTGCAGGTGGATGAATTTCGGTTTCTCTTGGACTGTGGTTGGGATGAGAACTTCTCCATGGACATCATTGATGCCATGAAACGGTACTTAATCTATCCAGCAGTGGGTTTGCCCGGAGCCATTCTCAAATAAAACAATTATGTAATGTTTACTTTCCCATTTAGATATGTTCATCAAGTAGATGCTGTGCTACTCTCCCACCCTGACCCCATACACCTTGGAGCCTTGCCCTATGCTGTGGGAAAACTGGGTTTAAATTGTACAATATATGCCACAATTCCTGTTTACAAGATGGGGCAGATGTTTATGTATGATTTATATCAGGTAAGATAGGCCTTATTGCAAAGCCACATTCTTGTATTTTTTGATTAAATGTGTATAATATGACTTCTTTAGTCTCGAAACAACAGTGAAGATTTCACATTGTTCACCCTTGATGACGTGGATAGTGCCTTTGATAAAATCCAACAGCTAAAATATTCACAGATTGTTAATTTGAAAGGTGAGTTGCAGTTCAATACATTGCAAGCTCAATATCATAGTCAGAAGAAGCACCTTTATGATTCTTTGTGCTCTACAGGTAAAGGGCATGGTCTGTCTATAACTCCCCTTCCTGCTGGTCACATGATTGGGGGCACAATTTGGAAAATTGTAAAAGATGGAGAAGAGGAGATTGTTTATGCTGTGGACTTCAACCATAAAAGAGAGATGTGAGTGTATTTGTAATTATAATTCTACAAATGGCTTTTATCTCTCTGTTAATGTCCTGCCTTTCTGTTCTAGCCACTTGAATGGATGTACGTTGGAGAGCATAAGTCGCCCTTCTTTACTCATTACAGACTCCTTCAATGCTGCATATGTACAGCCACGTCGTAAACAAAGGGACGAGCTGCTCCTTAGTAAGTTATTATCTGGTTATAATGTAAAGCAAAGTATTTAGTAAACAATGACTTATAGTACAAAGTCCTCAAACATGCTTAGGAGAATAGGATAATACTTGAAGAATTTGGTGCATTTTGCCACAGATTATAGTCAGGTTGTTCTGTTCTGTCTTTCAACACATTCCTCTTTTTTCTTCTCCTTAAAGCTAATGTTATGGAGACCCTCCGTGGTGACGGGAACGTCCTCCTTGCTGTGGACACTGCTGGCCGAGTGTTGGAGCTGGCCCAACTCCTGGACCAGATTTGGAGGACCAAGGATGCAGGGTTGGGAGTGTACCCTCTCGCTCTGCTTAACAATGTCAGCTACAATGTCGTGGAGTTCTCAAAGTCACAGGTATTTGCAACCTCTGGTCACACATGGGGCTTATTGATTGTTGTGGAAGGGTTTATGTTAATGTTTGTCTGTCTAGGTGGAGTGGATGAGTGACAAGCTCATGAGATGTTTTGAGGACAAGAGAAACAACCCTTTTCAGTTTCGTCACCTGACCCTGTGCCACAGTCTCACAGACTTGGCCCGGGTCCCCAGTCCTAAAGTGGTTCTTTGCAGCCAGCCGGACCTCGAGTCTGGCTTTTCTAGAGAGCTCTTCATCCAATGGTGCCAAGATCAAAAGAACTCCATCATCCTGACCTACCGTACTACACCAGGAACTCTGGCACGGTACCTCATAGACCATCCAGAAGAGAAGATGCTCGACCTGGAGGTAATTAAGCAAGAGTGTAGATATAATGGATAATGTATCAATATACAAGTCTAACCTTTCTTCTACCACAGGTGAAGAAACGAGTGAAGCTTGAAGGAAAGGAGTTGGATGAATATCTTGAAAAAGAGAAAATTAAAAAAGAAGCAGTAAGGAAACTAGAACAAGAAAAAGAGTAAGTAACATTATCTTTCAAAGCTTTGGGGTACATAGTTTCTCTTTATTACATTTAATGTTTTATGTCCTTTTTGATGTTTAAAATTTGCAATTAACGTGACTTAAGTTTTTGTTGAAAGCTGAAAGAGCACATTGCGTAAAAAGGAGTCATCACTTTTAGTACTGGTTAATAAGGAGCAAATGGTGCCCTAGATTGCAAAAGTAACAGCAACGCACTTGGCTAAACGCAAAAAAAGACAAAGTCATGATTTGCAAAGATGAAAGTGCATGACTCGGCTGCCGTGCTGAACTCTGTTGACGGCCCCCAGGAAAGCGTTAATGTGTGTTCCTGCAGTTTAATGATGTATTTTATGCCCTCACAGAGTGGATGTGGACTCCAGCGATGAGAGTGATATGGACGATGACTTGGACCAGCCAGCCATAGTGAAATCTAAGCACCACGATTTGATGATGAAGAGCGAGGGGAGCCGCAAGGGTAGTTTCTTCAAGCAAGCTAAAAAATCATATCCGATGTTTCCTGTTCATGAGGAAAGAATCAAATGGGACGAGTATGGAGAGATCATCAGGTACTGACATAATATGCATATTTAAACTAAAGATACACAGGCAGCCAACTTCTAACTTTGTGTTCTTGTAGGCTAGAAGAGTTTCTGGTTCCTGAACTGCAAGCTACTGAGGAGGAGAAAAGCAAACTGGAATCTGGTTTGACAAACGGTGATGAGCCAATGGACCAAGACCTTTCGGTTGTTCCCACCAAATGCATCTCAAGCATAGAAAACCTTGAAATCAGGTCAGTTATAGAATAAATGTTTGGATCACACTAAAATGAGTTAAACTTTTCTGTTTTGACCTATAAGCCAATTGTGCCAAACTTTGCAAAGTTGGATAGCCTCCAGGTATAACTATAATTGTTATTTCAGTGAGACCTCGAAACGACAATGAATCGCACTGAGCTTGCTCACAATTTAGCAAAGTTCAAAGGGGCAGCATGGTGGCAGAGTGGATAGCACTCACACCCAGAAGGTCCTGGGTTTGATTCCCATCGAGGGCATGACCTTTCTATGTAGAGTTGGCATGTTCTGCCCGTATCCGCGTAGGTTTTCTCCGGGTGCTATGGTTTCCCCTAAAACTAAAGACATTTACAAGAGTCCCCCCCTTCATGGGGCCAGGACTTCCCTAAGAGATTTGAAATCTCAGTGGGATTTTCCTGGATAAATGAAGATTAAATAAATTTAAAAATTGTCTTTTTTCCTCTGCAGAGCAAGAGTATCATACATAGACTATGAAGGTCGCTCTGATGGTGACTCTATAAAGAAGATTATTAATCAGATGAAGCCCAGGCAGCTGGTCATCGTTCACGGGTCACCAGAAGCCAGCTTGGATCTAGCCGAGTCCTGTAAGGCTTTTAGCAAGGACATCAAAGTGTACACGCCCAAACTGCAGGAGACCATAGACGGCACTAGTGAGACACACATCTACCAGGTCAGCTGTATTGGTTTGTGTTTTGTAAATTTATTTTTTTGTTGCCTGGTTATGTCCTGACCTCATTGCCCTGTCTTTTGTCATTTTGTACATCTAGGTCAATAGTTAATAGTTTTATTCTTTTACTTTTTTGCAGCAGTGTCGGGAAATTAACCATTGCAAAGTTTATTTCTATGGCCTTTCCTGGAACATCTTCTTTTCAATCCAGTTATTCTCCGTGCTGATGTTTCTATCCTGTTTCGTCATGGTCTAGGTGCGGTTGAAAGACTCCTTGGTGAGCTCTCTGCACTTCTGCAAAGCCAAAGACACTGAGCTGGCTTGGATTGACGGCGTGCTGGACATGCGGGTGGTGAAGGTGGACACTGGAGTTCTCCTTGAAGAAGGAGTGAGAGAAGAACCAGAGGAGGTTGAGCTGCCCATGGACATCACTTCAGATCTCGGGATAGACCTTAATGCCACAGCAGTGGTAGCACAACGCGCCATGAAAATGAATCTGTTTGGAGAGGAAGAGAAGGAGGTGTCTGAAGAGAGCGATGTCATTCCGACATTAGAGCCACTTCCTCCAACTGAGGTAATGGTTGGGCAACATGCTGAAAAAATTTTTTGTTGTTGCTTGATGTATTGTTTGTATAACATTTGTTTTATAATATCAAATTATGAAACCTTTCCATGGTTAAATTTAGAAAAAAGCCATACAGTAAAACTCTTTAACTAAACAAAAACTTTACAAAACTATAAGAGTGTATTTGTCCCCCTCAGATTTCCGGGCATCAATCAGTGTTCATCAACGAGCCTCGTCTGTCCGACTTCAAGCAGGTCCTGCTGAAAGAAGGCATCCAGGCCGAGTTCGTGGGAGGAGTGCTGGTGTGCAACAACTTGGTGGCAGTTCGCAGGGTGAGTGTCCTACCTACTGGCTTACACAGCATGCTATCCATCAGCTCCTGCCAGCTGTGGTCATCACTACTGCTCACCGGGGAAAAGGGCCAGCAGCACAGAAGACATTTGGCAGCTTGTTGTTCGCCAAACCCATGCAACTGAAATGCTTATTTTCTCTTTTTCCTCTCAATTTATTTACATTCAACTTGAATCTTCTACCTACCTGTGGGAAAACATTCAACAAAATTATGCTTAATACATGCTCTATAAGGGACCCTTTTGAACTATATTGATTTATTTGAGAGATACACCATACTAAAAATCAATATACTGTCTATACTGAGACAGAACTTACTTTTAAAAAGTGCTATTTCAAGGTACAGATGTTGGGTCTTATTAAGTACATTCAAATGTAAAAATTAGTTTATTAAACAAGCAAACCCACCTATATAGGATTAAAACCCCAAATGGCATTTTCAGCATCTCATTTCAGAAGAGGTGCAAGCAAACCTTTTAAATGTGAAGTTTCATCAATGCTAGATGTGAGCAAGCCTACAAACAAAATACATTATTGAAAAGAACTTAAAATAGATCCAACCCAGAAACTGAAATCAAAGACGAGTTAAGCCGTTGGCAGACTGTGCTTGTGCAAAACTGCCTTGAATTTAAGAGTCTGTAAACAATAAAGACATCTTTATTTAACCGGTCCTGTACTTGTATGTAAGAGGTTGAAACCATGTTGTACAAAATGCCAGTGTCAGGAGAGCCACACTGACTTGTACATTTTTGCTCTTTCTCTTCCAGACGGAGGCAGGACGCATTGGGCTGGAAGGCTGCCTCTGTGACGACTACTATAAGATCCGTGAGCTGCTGTATCAGCAGTATGCGGTGGTATAGCAGCAGCAGCAGCAGGAAACCAAAACAGAGACAATCCTTTGCAGGGCCTTTATCCAGAGGACAGTGCACCAGGACGTGTCACCCCTGCCCCTGGGGCTGCTCCAGTTGTTTCACCACACACCTTGTATATTTCCCCTTTTTATATCGTTTTTTTTTCCAAGTAAACATTTTTATTATCATTTGTAGTTAACCTCCTTGCGTGGGAGGCAGATGATTTCCCTCGAAGGAGCTGACAATGTGAACGGAGCCTTTAACACAGATGTTCCCATACTCCACATGCTGTACAGTATTTTCAGTCGGCAGTTGGCACTGGAAAACCAAACAGATGCTCTTCACCTCATGTCATTAAATTACACTTTTTTTCTCAAATTGCATTGCAAATGTCATTAGTTTTTCATATTTCTAGATTTTTGTTTATTACCCATGTATTGACTTTTGCTTCATTTAAAAAAAAAAAAGTGTCGAGAACCCGTGTGTGACTCTTCAAAGCAGCCTAACCTTAGATGTTCTGTGTAGATTACGAAAAAGACACCAGAAGATTTATTTTTAGGCACTGATTTATTTTGCATAAACTCTGTTTACTGTTGCATTAACCATGAACTCTATCCTAGTTCTAGTTTAATTGTCTTTGAGCAATGATGTTCAGTTTAGCCAACTGTTTTAGGATTAATGTAAACTCTAATAAAAAGTACAACATAACCAAGACTAGTCCAGTTTAGGCCGAGTAGACCATTTGAATAATAGCTCATAAAGCTGGAGGACAACAGAAGATGACAAAAACAAAAATTTGAGAAACTAGAACAAAAGTACAAATAATTGCTTGTTTTTAGTGTAATCTAATGCGTTTAATTGTTTGCACTTGCTCCTGTTGTGATTAACCCATGGTTTAATACAAATTGTATATACAACAATTACATAAAGTAAGTTTGACTGATTTAGCCTCACGTTTGACACAAAATTAAAAAAATTATTTGCCTAAGCCCTGATCACAATGTTGGCTGCTGAGAAACATTTACTTAATGCCTATGAAATGTTAAAAATATATGATTTTCTTTCCATACCCAAACTTGAAACTTTACTCTTCCATGTTTTGCATTATCTAAAATTACTAGTGCATAAGATAAACTGCTACCAGGTCAACTAATAACTGCAGTGACAGCAGATGGAGACATTTTTCTGCCGCATGCAGCCTGTCTCTGAATACCCATATCAAATCTGCCCATGCAGCAGGACCATCTGTAATACAGGCTTGAGATGACATTGTCCCTGAAGTGATAACTGGGATAATGCAGCATGCTTTGGATTACTGTCCTCTTGATGTTTTAGGCAACTGTCTCTTAGGGAAACTATTTACTCCCCTGCCTGTTTGTGACAATGTTTTAAAAAATGAAATGGTTGAGCAGTTTGTTTTCTTATCTTTAGGGGGCACATGGATATGCTGCCTCACCTTGGCTGTGCCCCACTGAAGTGTGACAGCTGTATTAGAAAACCTGGGTGATAGGAGAGAGTGTTGTTGGCATGAGGATGGAAGTGAAGGGATTGTAAACCGGTGTGTCCGCTGCAGCCGAGGTGGATCATTGACTCGGTTCATTACATTTGCAGCGTTGTGTGAATCCCCAGGGCAGATCCTTAACACAGGCAGCTGCAGAAGGCCACTTTTATTGATGTACCAAAACAAAAGCACTTCATCCCTTTTTCTCTCTCCTCTTCATGTTCACTGCTTTACGACAACACACGTGCCCTGAGTGTGACATCACAGGAGGCTCCTCCCACAATAATAGCATGTTGAGCAGCTACAGGGGGTGTACGCAAAGACATTCACATGCAAGTAGGACAGTGAACACAGCACTGTTTAAGGCACACTGCAGGAGTTATATGAAAAAACATGGAGGAATGTGGAGGTGATATCTGTACTCGCACAAAGTGGCCAAAATGAGCTGTTTTCTGTGTATATTGATAATACATACAATAGTCAAAAAAAGATTATAGAAAAAATGCCATAAAAATTAATTTGGATTGAAAGTGGTTGGGGCATTATTCTTCACAGACATTCATCCTATAGTGTGCCAATGTGTTTCTCTGTGAACATGGTTGGCTGTCTGACGTGCATCCCATTTGTACAGTTGCATAACATACAGTTTTTTGCACTTTAGAAACATCAAAATTTAAATGGTCTGTTTTAATCCGTGGCTCTCTTGCACACAAAACTTTCCTGATGCTTTTTTCATTCACTGAACTTCAGTAACCTGTGACAGACAGAGCTGGAGAGAAGAGAGTATGCCACGGAGCATACCAGCCCCTGCCCATACTCTGCTTTTCATTTTGATAATTGACTGGCAACGCCAGAAATGTCCATCAGCTAATCCTCTTAGCTTTCATAATGCTGACTCTGTCACAGAAGCCCCTGTTTTAATGTAACAAGCAACTAAGCCCAGAGCATGGTGCACAGTCGCCTCAGGGCACTGTGGCTACTCTGCCCCCTGGAGGCCAGCAAGTAACCGGCTCGCTTTTTAACAAGCCCTCTCAATCTGTCCAACCATGTCAGGCCTAATTCTGCTGTGCGGTCCCAGCAGGACCACCACTGCCTTTTAACATAAGTCACAAAAAAGAACATGGGGAAGGAACATCTTGCTTATTCATATCCATTCATCTGTGTGGATTGCAGGGTGAATGAATTTAATCCTTTTTGCATTCCCAGTCTTATCACTAAGCAGACCACTTAATGCCAATGACATCAGTGTATTAATGTGAGAGAGGACAAATTTCTACGAAATCCAACAATATTTAAGCATGGCATAAGGCTCACAAATCCTCTGACATTCAGATCTAAAAATGGAACCACATCTTGTCACTTCCCAAATGGACATCACGTTGACTGTTTTGATTTTTTTTTTCAAACTTGTTTTATAATCTTAGGTAGCCTACTGATTGTAAATGAGCATGAGAGGGCACCGTAATACTTGACGCGTGTCATTATATTTAAAAATGGAATGACCTTTGTATGTATGTGAACCATCTAAGACATATTTAATGCATCAAATTTGAATTGAAAATATATAGCATCTAATGTTTATCTCACATCTCATCTTTTCACTTAAATGCTTTGATTGATGTGACAGTTCTTGTTAAGTTCTAAAGAACACATTGTCACCAATATGAACTTTCAATGGGCAAAGCCTAAAGACTGAGAAATGTAATTACAGTCATCTCAGTCCAAGGTAGTTAGCACTGTTGCCTCCGCACACCAGAAAGGCCTTGGGTTCAATCCCCAACCAGTGCAGGGTTCTTTCTGAGTTTCCATGTTCACCCCATTTTTTAACATAGTACAAAATATTTCTGCTCACACTACCCATGACTGTAAACTTGTCTGCCAGATCTTTAGGTGACAATTAACAACTAGTTGTTAGCTTTTCCTACCATTGATGTGTGCATGCGTATTACACATTATTGCTTTAGGAATCCAATTAAACTATCTACCTGTAAATGTGGTCCACAGGGGCGCAGTGGCTCAGTGGTAGAGCGGTCGTCCTATAACCGGAAGGTTGGTGGTTCGATTCCCGCTCTCCTCACAGTTCATACTGTCCTTGTGTCCTTGGGCAAGACACTTAACCTACCTTGCCCCCAGTGGTGTTCCAGCTGTAACACTGGTAGGTGAATGGAAGCTTAATGTAAAAGCGCTTTGAGTGCCTATTAGGTGGAAAAGCGCTATATAAAACCAATGCCATTTGCCACAGAGTTGCAGACACTCTTCATCCTTGCTGCCACATTTGCATAAAGTGTCCTATTACCATTACCTGATCTGTGCATGGTCATAAGCTACAGGACTAATTTTACCATTTGTGCCTGTAAGCTAAGTTGGAGCACTGGCATCTGAATTGGTCTGCACAAATATAAAAGGTTTTAGTGCTGAGTCACCTCTCACAGTCTTCGGCCTGGCCTCTGCTCGATCTCACATCACCGCTGCTCACTGCTGATGAGTCTCCTCACACTGCCCCTGTGTCATACCAGGGAGCGTGTCCTGAGTTTAGGAGGGCGTAAACACTGAAAACTAATCCTTGTGTTTTTTTGAGTTTGAAATAAGCATTGGTAGAGTGTCTTCGCATGGCTCACAAGGTGGTGTCAGCCATGTCACATCAGATAAGGCCAGGTCTCTCTGATGTGCTGAGAGGAAAGAGCACACCAGCCAGGGTTCATTCTGCTGACGGGCTTTACCCACATGTCAGCCTGAATGCACTTTGCTAATAGGCTATTATGGCCATCATCCAAGAACCAAGGTTCCCATGGGTGCTTGAAATTCTTCAAAATGCACATATATCAATGTGGTGTTTAAAAGTTTGAATAAAAGGTTAAAGCAAAAGCAACCAGACTCAGTTTTCAAGGAGCAGACGTTTTGTCTCTAATTCCAAGAGACTTTTCAATTCTGAGATCAACTGGTAAGAGAGCTGAGCTTATATCTCTAGAAGTTGGAGTTTGACCTGAAACTAAACCTGATTGGACTGGGCTGTTCTGATCTCATAGTCGTTAGCTATAAAAGAACAGTGTGACACCTGATGTGAGAGTCGTTAAGGCTCAGGTGAGTCGTTAGTGTCACTGTTCCATTCAGGTGTTGTTGTTGTTATAGAGTGAAACTGCTTTGTTTTAGGTTTCAAAACACTGTTATAAATGCTAGGAACATGAATCTGAGGCCACCTCCTCTGTTCAAAGAGGGCTTTTCCATTTTCACAAAAATTGTTTCCTTTACACCTCTCTCAAACCATCTGGACTCTTTGAACAAAATTCGGACACTGCTGTCCTCAAAGGAATGCCCTTTCTCTTTGAGGTGGACTGAAGACTCAGGTCCTCCTGGATTGGCTCTTCTGTGCAAAGCTAAGGATAGGAGAAAAATAGTAAAAAAAATAAAAATAAAATAAAAAAAGGAACAGTTTCAATTGTTATTTTGTTGCATTATGCCTTTATTTTGTAGACCCTAAAGATAGGAAAGGGGTAAGAGAAGGGGGTAAAAAATAAATTAACAGAGATAGTCCATGTAAAGCGCCTAAATTTGACCAGGAAAAAGGTGAATCCTGCAAAATGTGTTTTCTGATCCCATTCCGTCAGGGCCTCGAGTTACTGGACAAGCGACTGGTCAGGTCTGTTTTGCTCCAAAAAGAGAAGAATGAGCTGTTTTGTACCAAGGCCAAACAAAACACTCTCATGTGATCTGGCCCACATATCCACTCACATACACATGATCTCTAAGTCGTCCACATGTCTCTGCCGCAGAGCTTGCCAGGATCAATCCCGGCCGAATGCGGTTGACAAATGAATTGTTTCATCAAAAAGGAGAACATGGAGCCGCAGTATTGTAGACTGTGGATAATCTGTCTGCCAGTGCCTTTGTGGATTTGTGCTGGTGAGCATCTATGCTTTGTGGACGGTGTGAAGAGCGGGTTGCATAAGAGGATCACCTCAGTAATGGTGTAATTCAAACTCCTATGTAAAACAGCCCACTGGGTGTACCTTTAAAGCACTGGTGGGCACAAGTGGCTGCTTTGTGTACATGTAAAGTCAGTAAGGTTGGGTGAAACATTAGCTGTATGTGAATATGACACGTACAGATTAAGAACAGTGATGTTGTCTTTTGGGTTATGCAACTATTAATGAAAGCGACCTCAAAAGACATACAGAGATAGGGGTACTTTAACTGGATTTTCACAATTTCAGTGAATATTAAAGGGGAGGGGTTTAAACTATTCTGCAGCCAGCCACTAGATGGCAATGAAAGTTTGACCATTTCAGAAAACCTATAAAATTACATACAGTAAAAATTTTAAATTCCTAAAGTAGTTTTGCTGTTGGTCAACCCAATGTCTAGTCAATTCCAATTTTCTGAAAACACAAAAAACAAAATCATACTAGGAATGTTACAGATGTTCAGATATTTTTCTCAGTTGTAAAATGCACACAAACATCTGCTCCAGTCAGAAAAGCTTGACAAAACTTGGGTTTCAAGTTGTCCAACTTTCTGTGGCTGACATTTGTGAGTTAGCAAAATGCTGCTGACATAAAATTGACTAATTCAACATTAAATCATTGTGTGACTTTGTTCTAAAAGTTATGTAATGTCACATTTAAGCCTTGTCAGTTGCAAACTTAAAAATGTTGCTGCTTTGCTGAGTTCTTAATTATGACTGCAGCACATTGTGGCCCTGGCGCCTGCCTCTGAATAATAAGACTATGACATTAACAACTCCTACTCACCCTCCTACTTCACAGAGCCCATAACGTTTGTGTCCAGGATGGAGGTGTGTACCATGATGAAATCACACAGCAGGGAAATCTAGTGGCTCCTTGACTTTACTGCTTGCCACCTTTGCCAAGTGAATGAAATTGAAACTCATTGCCTCTGTTTCAGGAGCTTTCTGTCTCTTTTTTGATGTTATCTTACAGGATGAATGGCCTGCGTGTCTTGCCTGGAGTAACCTCTGGAGACAAATGAATGGGACTCCTAAACTATTTTTTGCAAAGATAAAGGTTTTCATATTGGATTCTGTGACCTTTCCTTTGCCACAACAAACATGCAGCATTTTATAAACTGTATTTTCTTTTCACACAGATATGACCAAACTTTTTCATTATGTTTGGCAGCCTCATGCCTCCAGTACAAAAATGTTTATCCAATATTATGCAGTTGTGAGTATAAGAAAAATACCAGAACTGATCTTCAATCTAAAGGGCTGTCTGCAAACAAAGACTTACACAATACACCTTTAAATATACTCTTGTTAACAGTTTGTTAGCATTGCCTGAGGGGATCCTCTTGTCTATATCATACCATATAACCCCTATAAAAATATGGATAGTCAGCAGCGACGTGTAAAGTGTAAACAGCATAATATTTTACTATTTCTTGGACTTCTTTTTCTCCAAAACTGAATCTTTCTGTTTTCCCTGGGGTTAGTTTTGTTGTATCTTGGCGCTATAAGTGTAGAATAAAATATAGTAAATATTTTAAATATTTAAATAATTCCATAGAATACACTATAAGGAGCTATATGTGGTCGTATGCAAGGTTTTGTACAATCACACACTAAATTGATTTTGCTTTGTAATTCAAATGAACTCATAATCTGACTTTTATGCACTGTGTTTGTTTGTGGACAACAGGATGTCCCTGCAGGGCTACTGTAGATGCTGTAGAAAGTAGAAAAGAGGGGAGTGAGGTGTAAAATTACAATGTCAATTCTTTCCACCAGATACAGCTAAATACAAGAAGACTCCATCTTTATTATTGCACAGGTAGAGGTATATGGACACTCGTTAACACTGGGGGCAATTATTTTTCCCCAAGGGCCACATTAGAACATGGGACTGTTGTGGAGGGCCCGGCCAACACAGGGAACTCACTTATGCTCAATAAAAACACATTTCTTTTGCTTATACTGTATTTTAAAGTTTGAACTATAGGCAAAAAATATGTGCAATAAACACTGTATATTTACCACTCAAAACCAGTGAAAACTATCGCTCGCTGTTAGTAAAGATGCTAGTTTTAGGGAAGGTTCCCCATTTGGAGCATGAACATCGTGGAAATCAATTGAGTGGGGGCTTTCTGAAGCCAATGCCAGTGGTAGAGCGGTCGTTCTTCAACCAGACGAATCCCGCTCTCCCCACTGTTCATACTGACGTTGTGTCCCTGGGCAAGACACTTAACCCACTTTGCCTACAGTGGTGTTCCAGCTGTAACACTGGTGAATGGAACCTTAATGTAAGTTGCTTTGGATAAAAGCATCAGCTAAATGACTAAATGTAAATGCTTAGCGGGCTTGATTGAATAGCCCAACTAGCCATATGTAGCTACCGGGCCTTAGTTTTCCCACCCCTGCGTTAACATATTACATTCATATGAGACCCAACATTCAATTAAACATAATTTATTTTATTTTATTCATGTAACATCTTTAACAGCTCACAGGGTCAACTGAAATGTTTCTTCAGAGATGCTTCCTTTCAACCTTTTCCGAAGACCATTTCCATCATCACAAAGTCACCAACAGAGGACATTCAAGGTTACCCAAGACAGTCCATCAGTGTAGCTTTGGCCGCTATATTAACAACAGAAATTTATGGAATGTATTTATAAATTCAAGGTTAACATAAATAAAACAATCATGTTATCCAATCAGCTTAGCCAGTGCGGTTCCCATTATACAGCTTCTGAACAGGGTATTACATTCTGCTCTGTGGGTTTGTGTGACATTTATCCACCTCCTTGTTCAATTAAAACACCAACCAGCAATTCTCAGTACACTCCTCTGGCATCGGCTTTGTTATGCAATCACACATTGAGAGGAATAAATCATACTCAGCAAGAATAAAACTGCCTATTTGTTGTTTTCTCTCAAAGCATAGAGCTGCGTTTCATGTCTGTGGGATTCGCAGTGTGGGGCTGTGATGGTAGCTGTCTGTGTTTCTCACTTGGTGCATTGTCGACAGCTCTTTGGGTGAGTTTTCATGTCTGGGAGATGAAGAGCATGGTTCGGGCGATGACTGCTGCCTCCAGAATACACCGATTACTCGCTCTGTGGCTCCGTCTCTGCCCTGTTTACTCTGCACACCTGAGCAGGCATACAAATAAACTTGCGGTGCTGCCACTGAATGTTCAACTTGTGATGAATATTTTATTTTTTCCTGCAGCTGACGGAAGAGCTTTTGCAAAGAGTAAAATCAGACGGTCTCCAGAGACACTTCCGCTAGTACTGTACTCTTAGTACCAGCTGTTGGCCCAAGTGCACTGTCAAAATAAAAAGCAGTTACGTTTTACTGTTTGTATTTTATAACCGAAGGGAACAATTAAGAAAGCTCAATAAATTTGCCATATAGTTTTTCAGAAATAATTTAAATTACATGCTAGGCCTATAGCATCCCTAAAAATGGGTGTGCTGGAACCCTTCCTATCTGCAACAGTACATCCTGCTAAATTAATAATTCATGGGTTATCTCGAACAGTGTGGACATGGTGTTGGATAAATGTCTAAGAGCAGAGGACATTTCTTTGTCCATTTGTTTACTCACGTCACATAATTGGTCAAATGTTAGTTGGGACGACAGCAGTGCATTAATAGTGGCTCACTTGTTGGGCTCGGATTGACCTGGTCACTGCTCTGCCAAACAGATCTACAGAAGAGTCAGTTTGCTGAATAGGATACTCCAGGACACTGTGGTCATTATGCAACATAAAGAACAGAATGTATTTCAAATGCCCTTTACTACGTATCACATGAACACAAAAACTGACCTTAAAGCTAAAGTGCTAAAGAGCTTTCCACAACAGGAAACTCCAATTATCAAGGAGGAGTTAATTCGAAGAGCATTTAAGCATGGCATGTCTAAACTCAGTAACACACCAGTTTGTGAAAGTAATCAAATGAGACAAACTGTGGTGTTTTTACCAATGTGCAGTTGTCTAATAAATCGAATCACTGGAGCCTGTGATGAGTCACTGTCAAATATATCAGTCTGTTTGCTTCATCATTCATTTTTCGTGTCATGATTTTGTGTCTTGTTTGTCATTTTTGTTCAACATTTGAACCAAGAGCACATTGTGAATTTTAATCGAGGCGAGCATGCCAATCATTAGAACTGCATTAGCCAACAGAGCCATGGGTCAGCCCTGATGCCCTTAAAGACGGGACCATAAGCAGCGTGGATAAACAGCATGAATCATCACATTGGAAGCTGAAATGAGCAGCGCTGACTCAAGCAGGCATTGTTGTGTGACGCTCACAGTTTCTTGTTGACATTAGTGATGAGCGCCACCAAGGACTTGACACATGCCTGACTTTTATTAAACAACACACTTACATTACACATTAAACAGTCATCCAAAGCCAATCTCTCATTTAGTCCCCACACTTCACACTTATTTTGTGCAGATCTGTGGCCATTCACAGAGACCTGCAGAAGGCAAAGGAGGCCATGTGTGTATGTTTGACCGAGCCAGGGAGTGTACAGCAGGGGCTAAGTCCCTGTAAGCAGGCCCTGGCGCTGTTTCCCAATTGCCTGCCCGCTGTGTGGGCAGCGGTCTGAAGGGGACTAATCCCCCCGTGTTGGCATGGTCACTTA
This sequence comes from Perccottus glenii, assembly GCA_024416835.2. NCBI lineage: Eukaryota > Metazoa > Chordata > Actinopteri > Gobiiformes > Odontobutidae > Perccottus > Perccottus glenii. The sequence continues at coordinate 7,134,758 of CM044564.2, read as the reverse complement.
TGTCTATGTGTATGTGTTTGTGGAGAAGAAACCAGCTCAAGGATAAAGTTGAGACCTGGCATTGGCTTCAGAAAGCCCCCACTAATAACCTGTGATGCCTTCTATGTTTAATTAACAGCCTCCACACAATGTCTGGGATGTTCTTTGGGATTTTCTGAGGTCACCTCTTCAACATTCCAGTCTTTGGCTTTTTTTTCAATAAATCATTTTAGCTGGTCTTCAAGGACAAATGAAGCTCTAATATGCAAAAAAATGAATGTATAGCATAATAAATACACCATATAGAAAGTAACAATCATTTAGGAGTATGATCTGATTCATGTTAAGTTCATTCTTGGGATTTAAACCATCCATCATCTGGCGCTGGGGTAACATGTTAGGAGCAATAGTCTGCCACTGAGCAGCTCCTAGTACCATCTCCTCTTCTTGAGCCGGCACCTCATCCAGGTCTATTATTATTATTAAAATCCGAGGTTCTTTTTCTTCGTCTGTCAAGGACGCAGTTTTGAAAATATACGCCGGAAAGAAAAGTGGCCGAGCTGCAGAGGAAGCATGGAAGTCCCGGACACTGACAAAAGCAATGCGTCCAAAAAGACTATCATCGCTAAGATTTTTAAAGTTCGTAAAAGGAGGGAGATGCTATTTGTGCAGGTGTGCTTCATCTGCAGTGTCCTCTTTGTGGCGTGGACTATGTCGGTGCTGTTGACCAAGACAGGTGAGTGCAAAAGGGGAAAGGGGTAGGGGAGGGGGGGTAGGCATGAGGGGCACGGGAAGAGCGAGGCCAATTGAACGGAGCACCGCGGAGTGGAAATCTGCAGTAACAAACCACTCACATTAGTCCGTCTCATCTGGAGAGCTGCCCGTGTGAAATTTCACGTCAAGGGCATTTGGGTGTGATGGTGCCACGCGATAAAACGTGGGGGGAACCGGGGATCGTAACGAACACGACTCAAAAAGTCAGGCGCACATGTTATTGGCAGGTCACGTTTCGTTCTCCAATATCTACCTCTGTGGGTCTGTGTGCCGCAGTGTGCGCGCTGTAAAAAGGGGCACGTTTTTAATTTGAAGCACCAGGCTTGGCACTCAAATTGGCATTTGAAGGAGAAAATACAAAGACTTCACAATATTTCGATTTCAGTTACATGCATATTTAACGTTCTGTGGAGAAGATGGGCAGTAATTATGTTCAGGAACACTTTGTTCAGGATAAAAAGATGGCAAAGCACATTCTATTGTAAAGAAATGAATCACAAACTTTATGCCACCTGTGAAGAAATCTTGTTTATCTTAACTTTCTTCCACCGAACTTAACCAAAAAGAGATGAGTACGAGAGACAAAAGGCAATATACCTGCAGTGTCCAAAGACTAATGGGAGAGTTTTAGTTATTTTTTAGCATTTGGAAGGTAAAATACAAATAGCCTATACTACTTTTACATTTCAGCTGCATGCATATTTAACATTCTGTAGAGATGATGTAAAATGATTATGGTTGGGTATGAAGACTTTGTTCAGAAAAAGATGGCAAGGCATATTGTGAGAGAAACGATGACAAACTTGATGAAATACCCTGTTTCTTACAAACGCAACTTCTTTTCTCTGAACTTAACCAAACAGCTCTTGACTGAACGGAGCCAAATCTAACTCCAGTGTACAACAAGAAGTGGTCTTGTGTTGCAAAATACTTGGACTACAGATCAAAGATATTTGTCTGTTTACTGCAAACATGTAGCACTTGATCGGCTCTAGGCTCCTCGTTAATTCTGCCATCAACAATTGACTTTCACAGACCACTGCACACGTTGTTTGGAACACATTAAAGGCTGCATAAATATGATCTGCGTAATGAAATAAGTTACCATTAGCAGCATGTAACCACTACACTGGTTATGTGGTGTATTAATATTAAGATGCGAGATGAGTAACCTCTAATGTTGAAGAGTTCATGATTATGCATGAGGCTGCCTTAAACGCACCACTCAACACCTCAAGGCTTGTGCAAACAACACTCAGGGAGCATCCTACACTCCTCACTTACTTGGACACAGGACGGGGTTCAAAGGGTAACTAGGCAGAACACAGCCCTAGGACAGTGCTGTTCAGTTGGAGAGGATCGTGTTAGGTTGTGGTTATTTTTTTTGCCTATTGTGCAGAGGTGTAGTGCATGTACAACAAATATTTGTCTGTACTAAAGCTCTGTTACACCTTTTTTTTTTTTTTTTTTTATCCATTTGTTTAGTCTTGTAATGGTAATTGTGTCACATGCCTAAATTTAACCTATAACCCTGACTTGAGACAATGTTGGCTAATACCCTAGAGTGAGCCGCAATGAAAATAAATGGTTTTAGTTTGGTCCATTTAATTTGTAAAGCACAATATCTTAGATTATCCACCACCCTTTGAGAAGCTTAAATGGGCCAGGTAAAAAGAGAAATTTTTCCAACCGCAGTTCTCCCAGTGTGATGTAATATGAAGCCAAAAACCACAGAGACCCAACAAAGTCCACCTCCAAGCTGTCAAATTAGCCACTGTTCCTCAAGCGTGTCGGTGTCAAGCTGCCATTTTCTTTCAATTAAATGTACAAACGCCACCACGTTTAAGATATTTTTATTCTATCTCGTGGGAAAAAACATGGATTTAGGGCAAATTGTGGACGCTAATATATTATCTACTGTACTTGTGTAGCTTGCATACAATTTTTCACTGTTAATGGTTGACTTCTTTATTGCTTCTCATCTAAATGAATGGAAGAAAATGTACCAAACCCCTATGGAATTAACAGCTGGTGTATCATTTCTTTCACATTTGCATTACAGCAATAGTGCAAAAACATTTTGAAGTGGCTTCTGTGACTTAAAAAAAAGAATAAAAAAGCCAATAAAAATCCTTCAGAGTTACTTTATTGGCTTGAACATTTAATGCATATTCATTTTTTTTTTTTGTATCATAACACCGGTCTCAGATAATATGGTCCAGAAAGAATAATCTGCGAGGGACAATTTACAATTGTGACCCTATAGGCAGTAAATCAAAGTCTCCTTAACCCTAGAGTCAACCCTAGAAATCATATCATGGGGATATGTCCATCTGTATCCACTTATTCCCTCATCAAAATTTAAAAGCAGCTGTAAATTCACCGATGTTTGACCGCATCTCCATGTTATGTATTGAGAGTTTTATTAATTACATTAAAAACAACAAGAGGCTTAACAGATTACTCCGGTATGATATCATACATGCAAATACACAAATCTCTTATCTCCAAAAGCAGGCAGCGGGATGGCAGAGCCAAAGTACACTGTAAAAAAAAAAAAACGTAATTAAACGGTCAAATGACTGGCAGCTACGGCTGCCAAACAAAAACCGTAAAATTAAAGTAAAATATCTTAAATCCAATAAAGTGCAAATACTTTAATTTTACGGTTTTTGTTTGGCAGCCGTAGCTGCCAGTCATTTGACCGTTTTTTTACGAGGTTTTTTTTTACAGTGTAAAACTGTTATTTTATGGATTTTTCCTAGATTGTAATGACCAAACACCTTCAATAAAAGTAATGCACTAATAGTTTTATGGGAAAACACTGTTATTTTACAGGTATTTTCTAAATTATTACAGTCAAACACCTTCAATAAAGTGATGCGCTAATAGTTTTATGGGAAAACACTGTTATTTTACAGGTATTTCCTAAATTATTACAGTCAAACACCTTCAATAAAGTGATGCGCTAATAGTTTTATGGGAAAACACTGTTATTTTACAGGTATTTCATAAATTATTACAGTCAAACACCTTCAATAAAGTGATGCGCTTATAGTTTTATGGGAAAACACTGTTATTTTACAGGTATTTCCTAAATTATTACAGTCAAACACCTTCAATAAAGTGATGCGCTAATAGTTTTATGGAAAAACGCTGTTATTTTACAGGTATTTCCTAAATTATTACAATCAAACACCTTCAATAAAGTGACAGCACTAAAGGTTCTAATGACAAACACTGTTATTTAACAGACCTTTGCTAAATTATAACGATCAAACACATTCAATAACTTGTCAAGACGTGCTCAAGGTTGTACATTAACAGTTTTATTTTTGGAAGACAAAATAAGTCTGAAAAAAAAAAAACTGTATAAAACGGATTTAAATCATTTCCGTAAACATATAATCTAAATTAAATGGAATGATTCAGTTGATAAATTACAGTATATATCTTAAATTAAATACAACGTTTTAACTAGTAGTTATAGAACAGTTATCAAATTCTCAAACTTTAGGATTAAAGTGAAATTTTCTAATAATACTCTACACAAAACTGATACATACAAGATTTCACACCACTATTGATTCTAAACATTAAAGGGTTAGTTCACCCAAAAATGAAAATTATGTCATTAATGACTCACCCTCATGTCGTTCCAAGCCCATAAGACCTCCGTTCATCTTTGGAACACAGTTTAAGATATTTTAGATTTAGTCCGAGAGTTTTCTGTCCCTCCATTGAAAATGTATGTACGGTATACTGTCCATGTCCAGAAAGGTAATAAAGACATCATCAAAGTAGTCCATGTGACATCAGTGGGTTAGTTAGAATTTTTTGAAGCATCGAAAATAAAGTTTTGTCCAAAATAAACGTTATTCAGCATTGTATTCTCTTCCGGGTATGTTGTCAATCCGCGTTCAAGACTCAGCAGCGTCACAGCAATCCTGCAAACGGCCAGTAATCAACTGGATCCTTGGTGCATCTGTGAGGAAAAAATAAAACACACTATGATTCTCTTAAAAAGGATGATTTAAATTATTTTTGTTTCCTTTTAAACAAGCTTAATAAATTGTATTTAAATTGTCTGTTTGTCTTCTGTTTTGTCTGGTATCTAAAACTTGTGTCTGATGTGACAAAAAATGTGCATCACCAAAAGAAGGAACATGTAGATTCACAACAACAATGGATTATTTCTCTCAATTTTTCTCAATAAAGGATTGATGATGATTATGCGTTAAAAAAAAAGAAGGTCTAATCTCCTTGAGTGCAATTATTAAAGTACTGGAGATAGTTCACCCAAAAATGTATATTCTGTCATCATTTACTCACCATCATGTCTTTTCAAACCTGAAATTTCTATTTTGTCAAGCATTAAAAGTAGATATTTTTGAAGAATGTTGGCAATCAAAATGCATAAATGTTTGGAATAACATGAGGGTGAGTAAATTATTTGGGAGAATGTGCCAAACTCCTGTAGGGCCAGTGTAACCTTGCATCACATTGTAATAGTTAGACTTTGTTCCCTGTATTTATTAGCACAGTCTACAGCAGCGGAGGAGTGATATTAAGTTACCTAGGCAACCTACGGTCCCGACTGTAGTGCGCTTCTGTTCTGTTTACTTTCCGGCGCAGTACTAACCGGAGCAAAGTATAATTCCGCCGCTGCTGAGAAACTAGTTCCAGTAAATGTAATGCAAACATTGAGATGCAAGTGTAGTTTGAGTTCTAACATTATTCTCTCAACAGACATTTACATCGGTAGTCTGGCGTTATAATCGATTTGCTTTTGGTGTACTGTGGAGTGGGTAAAACTGTTTTAATGGCAGGCTACAGGGATCTATTGACTCGCGCTAGCCTAGCCGGTGCTAGGCTAGCGCGAGTCACACACATGCAACTAACGTTATATGGGCCTATATCCCGCCATCAACAGTAGATTCAAAAACCTAGTTTGCAGATTCTTCTAGAGTCAAGGAGTAACGTTATGGTTCGAGTTCCTCTCTGTCTAAAAGACAATGTTCTCATTTCACTCATTGTAAAGCTCCTATGCTAATCTAAATAACTGTTAGCTGACAATATTTACACATGCAAACAACACATAATATTAGCATACTACATTGAAATATGTAATCGCGTTTAGATTATCAACTTAACACACTATATTTTGATGTAACGCTAGCAGATTTTTTTTATAAAATAAAAAGTTATTTAACGTTACCTTCCACAGATTGCATTATGTCCTTTAGGCGTTGTTAAAAAAAATTGTTTTCCATCTTCCGTGTTTGTTCTTCATTTACATCCTGCAACTCGCTCAAAATAAAAATGTAGCAGTCCGATGTAAACCAATCCATGTTTAAACAATATAAAAAGCCACAGAACAGAAGTAAGTTAATACTGAATATCCCGAGCAGCAGCGCCAGCCCTCACTCACTCACTCACTCACTCCAACTGACGTTTTCAAATTTGAACTGTAAAGGGGCGCATAGTTGTTATTGGCCAGATTCCTGGATCACACTCAGAATAACCAATCATTAAGCCTGTAGTCTCAGACTAAAATGCATGTTTGAGCTGTTTTACCTGAAAGCAACTTGCACTGACATGTCTTAAAATATGTCAGTGCCATTGTTTTGTCTCAAGATGCACACATAATGTATTTTTTTTTTTATCTAAGGCACATTTTTAAAAGCTAATCGCATGCCCTAATTAAACTAAGGTCTAATCCTGTCTTAATCTAAACTGGATATAAACCTTTAATATAATGAGCTACACATTTTTATTCTAATTTTACACAACTTTGTATGTAATTTAAGAAAACAGAAAAATACTGTATAAATAATATGGTAATTGTACTGTATAAAAAAAAATATTTACTTTAAAATAACAAGGAAATATGTTAGATTATTAGTATGGATATAAACCTTTAATATAATGAGCTACACATTTAATTACACTTTATTATTGTAATTTTACACTACTTTATACGTAATTTAAGAAAACAGAAAAATACTGTATAAATAATACAGTAATTGTACTGTATAAAAAATAAACATTACTGTAATTTGACATTACTGATATAATCCTTAAATTAACTGACAATTCATTAATTTACAGATATTGTTTGTAATTTTACAGTGTTTTGAATGTAATTAAAAATAACAGAAAAATACTCTAAAAAATTTACAGTTATTTTCTGTAAAATTAGGATTTTTTTTTACAGTGTAATAAACCCAACCCACTTACCCCCTCCCTCCCCTTTTTTTCATTTAATCAAGTTTGAATGACCAGCACAGTGATTGTCATGTAGAGTGTTTATAATGAAGGCATTTCACATGATTTCTTGACCAGTGTTTTGTCGATTTGTCAAGGTTACGCTTGAGAGAAAGTGGGAAATAAAATTATATCCAACTCTATTGTATAGGAATAATCAAATGAATGGCTGTGGCTTTCTCATCTTTCAGAACAAGCATTTCTCACATCAAGAGGAAAAACCCTGTGGCCTGTGTTTGCCACCTCAGTGACTGATAGTACAGGGGTGTGCTGATGCAGGGTTCAACACAGTGTCACGACAGATAATGGATATGAGTGTACTCCCGTTGTTCGTTAGTCAGGACCACAAGATAAGTTGACAGTCAAGACGAAACTTGTGAATGGGAAGAGGCACCAGGGTATAAAATCTGGGAGCACGATTATGGTACTGGAATGCCATTGGTCGTTAACCACAAAGTAGGCGGACCAACGAGCTGGCTCCTTCATAGTGACGACACTGCTATTTAAATATGTTAATGCAAGCTGCAGAGGGCACAAAGCTTCCACATACAGTGCTTTTTTTTATTTTTATTTTATTTTTTTGGACACTCTTGGGCACCCAAAGCGCTTTACATCATGCTTCCATTCACCCAATTTACACACGCATACTGTTGTGGTGGTAAGCTAGCTCTGTAGCCACAGTTATCCTGGGGCAGACAAACTGTGAGACATGGCTGCCATACCAACCAACCCGCCTTTTCAACCACCACCAAACACCCCACAAGCACTCTAACGCACCATCATTCCCCATTTGTGGCACTGGAGGCAAGGTGGGGAAGTGTCTTGTCCCCACCGCCACCGGTTATTGCACAACCTACTCTACCTCCCAAGCTACTCTTACAGCCCCAGCTTAGGCACTCTAGAGATCATGACCTCCTGGCATGTTCACACACCTCTGCTCTCCGGAAATTGTTCTAGGGTCTCCACTGGACTTTCTCCTGGTGATAAGGTTGAGTGGGTTGTGTTCATATACAGCCCCATCTCTGGCTTCAGTCTGGTGAAAAGGCCTTTTATCGGTCAGTGAAATTAAAAAGTTAGATTTACGTCTTTCAAATTTTTTAAAACACTTTTGAATAAGACAGAGTGTATATATAAGCAGGTATTTTGGTGCAAGGAAGGGGAGAGTCTCTGACAGGTGGGGGTAGCAGCAGCAGGTTGACAGTGATTGGGGGCTTTTTCCACAGAGCAGAGGATGGTTTCTGGCAGCGAGGAGACAGACAGGAGGTGACACCACGTAAGAGATGGTGTCCACAGCTCGGAAAGATTGAATGGTTGTTCTTAGTCCGTTTTCCCTTCTGTGCCCGTAACGCAGAGCTCAGGAATGACATTACCCTGCCATTGTCTCTATCTGCCCCCTCTACAGTCAGCAGAACGGTAGGCCTAAAACCAGGTCACATTTAGCTTTTGCTTTTTTCTAGTTTGAGTTAGGAGGCCTACACTTCTAGACCAATTACAGTGTTTTTATTTATTCCTCTCTGGAGACAAGGAAATGCAAATCATTGTTATAAAATCACTGCTTCAGGCTTTGAGTGATTCATAGTTTTATAAATTTAAGTGTATTCAACACGAAGAATAGAGGAATAAACAAGACGTATTAACCAGTACAGATGCTCACATGTACAATGTGTTAAAATATTACTTTACATACTATGTATGTCCAAATTATTACATGATTTTGAAATGTAACAAATGGTTTAGCTGCACGCTTTGCTGTCTCTGTCCCCAATGTTTTCACACTTTCATGTTTAAGTCTTTCATCAGTTCTAAAATGCCCGAGTAATGTGGAAACTTTCTGAAAACTCAGTCCAGTTATGTATCGCAAAGACAATCCATATGAGTTAATAATCTGTAAAACTATTGTTAGCCCTCACTGAAGATTTGCCCAGCTAAAAACACACATTTAATTAAAAATGTCTTTCACCAGCATGCATTGATAGTTTTAATTGCTGATAAAATGGCCGAAGGTGTGTTTTCAAGTAAACGGCGAACACAAATAAATTCTTCTTGAGGCTTAACAAGATTCAAGATTCAAAGTGTTTATTGTCATGTGTACAGACAGAAAGCATGTTTCCCTGTACAATGAAATTCTTACTTTGCCGTCCACAGTAAAATGTCACACAAGTAAGTAAAAATAAAAAATAAGACAAATATACAAGTGATAATTGTATATTTGTCTTATTTTTTATTTTTACTTACTTGTGTGACATTTTAACGTGTCTAATCAATCGATTTAGAGACTGGGTCTTAGTTTTTAAATGTACTGCTGAAAAAGTCACTCAAACTGAATAATGGCAAATGAAAACAAATGATTATGCTGCGACTAAAACGTTATAATTTATTGTCATGGCAGCTGTAACCAGTGTCACCTTGAGTCATAACTGTCACAACCTCACTGTATCAAACTTTTTGTTTAGAGGAAATGAGCTTCATTGAGGTTTGAGTAGTAGTCTGTCTATCTATCTCAATTACATTTTAATTTGTACAAATGTAAAATCATTAAACATTGTAAAACATTGCTTCTGAACAGGATTTGCCACATGCTTACAGATTAGTACCATGGACACATTTAATAAAAATAAAATGCATAAAGCTAGGATGAAGGACCGGTTGCAGCCATGGCTGGAGGCTATAGTCTTGAGAAGGCAGAGCTGTGGGAAGCAGCTGCAGTCTCCTTGTGTACAATCTGTCTGTCCAGTGCCTGCTGATATTTGACGTGTCTCACATACAACAGTAACAAATTAACATTTAGATACTCTAATTGATAGCAGTTGTATCCTTGATTATTTCAAATTTTTGTATAGGCACATGGTTATAGTTGAGCTTTTTATATTAAACTGAGGTGACAAACCAAAACAACCCTTATTTATCATTAATTAAATCAATATATAAACATTATCATGATTTTTAGGGCATATCGCTGAGGTCTATCATTGGATCAAGGGGAAAACGCTGAGGCTTTGTGAATCGTCACTCTGAATGGGTAATTAGCTTGATTTGCACAGTGCTTTTGCCCATTTGTAGTCAGTGCTTTCTGTTTCTCAAACGTTACTTTCTGCTGGTGGTGAGTAATCATGGGCAGACACTGCATGACCGGGAAGAACACAGAGAATAGTATCATGTGAGTGTGCAAAAAATGTTAAGTCAAAATCTGTTAAGTAGCGTGAAAGAACGACTGAAGTAAACTAATTGAAAGCGGTGTGATCCAAAAGAAAGCCCTTGTTTCTCAGAGCTGCCCCGAGTGAGCTGCCTGTGGTTGGACCTGTGTGTACTTCCTGGTTCAAAATCCTACTTGGATGAACACATTTCAGGGCAACCACAATTCAAGTGCTGCTCTGCTGGTTAGCATTGCTTTACATAATAGATTTGGGACTGCAGTTTTTCAATGTCCTCATTACAGCAGCTTAAGAGCAGTTTAATGAAAAATGAAACTTGCCTGCTCCCCCTCCCTTTTGCCCACCTAAAACATAATGGCACAGCAGCTGCGTTTTGACTCGTTACCATGGCACACAGCGGAAAATGTCATATCTACGCAAATAAAACTTTTTAGAGATTAAAAAGGGTCACTTTATGTTGCATTCACGCGGCTTTGAACGGTTGTAGTTTCCAACGTGAGGAAATGAGTCTTCTGATGTGCTTTCAATTCAGAATTGGGATATAACACAGCTCTGCAACTAATCCAATAAGCTTTTCATTATTATTTGTGCAAAATTAATTTCTATCACAAAACTAATCTAATATGTGCAGTGTTGAAAGTTGAGCCCTGAATTTGAGCAGGTGTATGCATGGAGTTTTCAACAAATCATAATGTTTGTCTCCACATAAAAGCATCAATATTTAAACTAGTGATGACAGTGATGGGTATTTTGTGGCTGAAGTGGCCATCTTAGTTTTGGCTAATTTGTATTACCCGACATGGTTTGACCTCTTTTCTAAATGGTCAAGTAAGTGGTCTAACTTGTGTATTAAAAAAAAACTAAAGCTTTTGCATCCCATTGCAGGTCATGGCATGTTGGTCGAAGAGGATCTGGACATTGAGCACTGGGGAAGGCGATTAATGGCTTCAGCGCCGGACAATGACACACTGCAGATGAACTGTTCCAAGCCAGGTTTGTTGTTTTTGCAGGTAACTTCTATTGTGCTTTAATGCTCTGCAAACTCCGTTTTTAAATTGACCATTACTTGCACAATTAAATTATGGTGATTATCTGATACTGGCCTCAGCAGAGATGCATATGCGCGAGTGTTGAGTAGAATAGGTATGTACTATTGTATTTCCTCTTTTTACTGACTCGGTTTGAGCCACTTGTGCTGTAATAAGCAGAGTTAAGGCTATTAAAAGGGCCGGCTATCGATTCTGTTACTGCGTCTTTGGTGCACACATAGGAAGCAGCATTCTCTAATTATACTGGACTCTATCCTAAGCGTATCACTGACAATGCTGACATCAGGCTGCGAAAAAACTACACAAATGCCCTGTTTCTCATTGCCCCATTGACTGTAAAGGGGCACAAGTAATTGGAGAAGTGGTTATAGGAATACAGTGTCATTTGTGTCATGTCTTTTTAAAGCTTCAGGCAGGCTTTTTAAAACTCTCTGATCCTAGCTTCTGAGAACATTTCTGCGATCAATGTGGTTCAGTTTAATAGCTTTTGTATTACTATTTTTATTTGACAAACACACGGAATAAAACCAGGGCACAGACCGTTTAGGATGTAATTTGAAGTGTTAGATTTAGAGCTTTTTGTTGCATCACGAGTGACGGTGCAGACTAACTGGCTATTACTTCATTACCGGACCCAGCAGGTGTAATCCGCCAGGGATTAGTACAATAATTGCCTTTTTACTTGCTATTTGAAATGTTGAAATGCAGAGAGTATTTACTGAACTATTGAGTAACCTTTTTGGCGTCACAGTAGTCCTATTGAAAGGAATGCCAAATGACAAGATTATGTGCTGGAAGTTTTCCTCCTAATCCCTCAGGATTATCCTTTTCCCCTTTCCAATGTCTTCTGCATCAGACACCAGACTGAACTTAACATTCCAACCAGTTCACATGGGCCTCATCTCTATTGCTATTATGCATTTGAAGTATCAGCTGATCACATGACTGTTATTGTGGCTTTACCTTCTCGGTAAAGGTCACAATGTGTTAAGGGCAAAGAAATGGTAATATGAAAACAACTCATTTAAAAAGCCATGTACAATGGTTTGGTATTATTGACTGTAAAGTACTTTTGGTTTATTGTGAAAACGGCAACCACATGCATAAAAATGGCCTTTTACATGATCTAAAGGTATGTGTAACACAGAAAAAGTGCCAGGTGAAATCCAAAAACCAAAAAAGCACCTGGCTAATTTGAATAAATAAATGCCTCTGATATCTTTGCTCCACTACCATTAACTGTAACTATTTAGTAACATTTTTAAATTGTAGTTCTCAGTGGTCTGTGTGAAAAAAATAATTGAGGGCTGTCTTGGGTTTCTTGTTGCAGTACCTCAATAGCAAATGTTTTGAAGTAAAAATCCGAAAATGGGCCAATAAGGCAATATACTGTGTCTATTAATTGTAAAAGTTAGAGTGCCTCATTGAAATATCATTTGTTTGGTTAGTTAATAATCAGCAAAAAACCTTTTCCAGTACAGCTGCAAAAATGTGCAGAAGCATTTTTGACTCCCAGTATAAACCTCATAAACAGCACTGTAGTTTGTGATGATCTTTTGCATTCTTAGCTCTTTTCCTAGTGTAGTCATTAAACAAGCAGCTTCTTCAGGGCTGCTTCAGAGTCTGGCTTTAAAATGCCATGTTTGTGGGGCTTATAGTTGCATGGTGCAGCATTAGACGAGTGACCACTGGCCTGTGGTTCTCGAGGGAAAAGCTCCTAACTGTGCCTAGATCCAGGATGGGTCGAATGCGGGTTATTATCAGAGACTGTTTTCCCTGTATTTATGCTGATTGTGGAAATCTGAAGCAGTCTTTAATTAAGCTGCTGTTTATGGGCTGCATGGATTACACAGCAGCCATTTTCCTCATTATTTCAGTGATCAGCAAGGGAGCACTTTTCTGACTTCACTGGGTGCTAATGGTTTTTTGTTTGTCCGGAGACTTGCGGCTGAGGTGGCCATTTATAGCTTTTATTGGTTGTTCAGTAATAACTTGTGGGAAATGCAAGGTGTTGCCCAAAGTGTGCACTCACCTGGTTGATTACAATCCATGGTTGTAATCTGAGAAGGACTAAATCACACAGTCTGGTGGACCCTCATCAGTTAAATTGTTTCTTTTATTATTTCCAACATCACATGCAGATCTTGAGTCGGACCACCCTTTGAGTAATGTTCCCTGGTGCCAACCCTGTGGCGAATGGAACAAATGCACCTACATTAGTCTAGGACAAAAGAAATTGCTGTTTGATTTCAGAATTCAAATGTTTTTATGAGCTGCTTCAAGCTGTGCAAGGCAGACAACTATTGATTTGTACTGTGCAGTTAATGGTTTACTTTGTAACCCTCACTTGTAAAGTTGATTGCAGACGGATATACTGTGTATAGCAAACATAAATAGTGGATCTATAGTATGTGTAGCAGATTAGCAATTTTTTTTTATTTTTCTACCATATTTTGAAAAGGTCTGGGAAATCTGGAGTGGGAAATGGTGCATGTTGACGATCAAACCGGCATTTGCTGTTGTATTAGTGGATGCACTCTGTCGGACTCGCCGCTTAGAATAATTTCCATGGTTTTAACAGAACTTCGTAGCAGAACTTGGCATGCTTTTAAAATGGAAGTTCGGGAAAGTTACGAACGGGCAGTTTGGTTAAAAGTTTGCGTCTTTTCCAAAATCAAATATTTTTTACCAAAAGTTACCTGTCCTGCACAAATCTGGCGACGGACGCCAGTGTAAAAATAATCCCAAGACGCACTCTGGTTTTGTTTAGGTCTTGAGCCATTTATCTCCTCTTCCTCAAAAGGAGATTTTCTTTTGCCACTACTTGAAGCAGATAGTGGCAAAGATCTAGATTAAGTTTAACTACTCAAACCTTTTTTAACCTTTTGAACCTTTTGTCATGGGCGAATAGTCCAGTAAAGTTACTCTTATTCTTCAAAAAGGCACTCGGAAAAATCGGCAGCGGATGAACAATATTGATTTAAAATATTTTTTAGGATGGATGATATTTCCTATGTAAGATTAGTAGTACTGCAAGTCCCCTTTTGTTCGCTGTTTGTTAGGAACTATTGTGCTGCTGGAAAAAGTGCCAAATATTAGAAGCCTTATTTGGCCTAATTGGCTGTCTAGCACGCAGCTGTAGTGGAAAAGTCAAAGTGAACAACAAAGCAAAGGTTTTGGCTTGGCTTGTTTTGCCCTTTTGACTTAATCTGGCAGGATTTGATTATAGTGGTTTTAGATATGACACTAATCTGCTCAGCCACTTGCACATGTTGCAGTTTGTAAAACCGGGGAAATGTGAAAGAGGGTGCAAATTTACACTTTACACACTTTTCTGTGTGCTATCTGAGAATTTCTGTTTCCTAGTTAGACTTTTGGTAGTATATACAAAGTGTTGTGGAAGCAATTTGGGAAATGGATGACTAACTTTTACTCTAGGGACCACGCAAGAAATCTGGCAGAAACCTGATGTGGAAAAGCTGCCAGCGTGTAGCCGCCAGTCAAAGTTGGAACGCAGGTTGGTCAGCTTGAGTGAAACACCAGAAGGAGGATTTTTAAAAGGAATTACACAAACAGGGATTATGCTGCTGCGCATAATGGAAACTGACCTGACTTTGCTTTCTCGCTTCTCTTCCATACCAACAGTGGAACAATGCAGTGGAGTGCGAGGGAAAGAGAGCGAGCACACCTGCACTTTTCCGCAGTGTGCTGCTCAAATATGCCTGACCTCTTTATGTATTCTTTCACATTCACTTCTGATTTACAGCCTCTTTGTTGCTCATTAATGTTAATGCCATTCAGCCTTTGGGGCAGCAGGCAAGACTTTATTGAATGTGAAGACAATGAGAGAGATGGTGGTTTTGTTACTGGATCCCAATCCTGTCTGTTACTATCTACGTTTCCTGGGGTGTAGAATCTTTTCCTTTTGGCTGTTCCCTTCAGGGGTCGCCACAGCAAATCATGCCTCCCTTCTATCCCCCTGCATCCTCTTCTCTCAAACAGACTACTTTCATGTCTCTCTTGCTATGTCCCTAAACCTCTTCTCTGGTCTTCCTTTCGGCCTTGTGCCTGGCAGCTCTAACCTCAGCATCCTTTGGCTAATATATTAACTCTTCCTCCTTCTAAACATGTCTAAAGCATCTCAACTTGGCCTCTATCATCAGCTCTGCTTCCTCTATCTTTCCTGTCTCCAGACCATACAACACCGCTGGTCTCACCTCCTTTGAAAACAGGTGGCATACTACATTTCTTGTTTGTTTCAACCTGATATATATATTTTTTTTGATGGCCAGAAGGCAGTTTAGGTGTCATTAACTAAAGCTAGGACTGTCAACTCATGTCACAGTCTAAGGTACCATTTTGAAGGGAATGGACGCATTTTCCAGTTTAGAAAGAATATAAGGCATGTTGTGGTTTAAAATTTGTGCTTTATTATAATTTTTATTTTGTACTAGTTTTTTACAACCATTTACCAACCAATACAAGGTATGCCTAAATATAACCAAGTTTTTTTTGGACATAGCTTTCACTAAGATAAAAGAATGGAGTGTATCTGGCCAAGGAGGTGTGTTTTGGTTTGCAGCTGAAACTGTGAAGACCGCGTCCTCACTCACAACTGTTTCCCAAAATGCTATTAAATGCCAGCTTTTTGTAGTAGTTCCAAAAACTCACTTTCTGATATATTGTTAGTAATACATGTATAAAGTCAGGCTGATGCTTCAGAGTTTATCAGCAATGCCCCAGAAAACCTGGAAGTAGAATATAGCTATTTCAATGTGTAATGATTTTATTTATTTTTTTCACTCCAAGAACTAGAATTTGCATCTTTTCAAATGCATCCTCGGGAGGATAAAGACGACCATTCACACACACAAAGATGTATTTAAGTGTTTTGTTTCACCATTTTACACATAAATGTGTCTTTTAGCAGCGGGAGGAAGCCAGAAGTCTGATGGAACCAGTGGTAGCACAGGGAAGCCATAACGACTCCACACAGACTGTTGTGTACAGATTTTTATTTTTTTATGCACTTCTAACCCCGAGGGACACGTTCACTGTATGCATCTTCTATACAGTTGCATGTGTGCTGTATTTTCTTCAGAAGGTACCACTTTAAGTAGATGAACCAGGAACCAGTTTTTAATTTGTTAATTTTTTTTATCCCCCATTGCTGCCACACATCTAAAACCTGAGAGGATTTGTGCCATATACACTATGTAGCCTTGTGGTATGCATTTAAGCAGGTGTGATCATGCAGTTGACATCACGTGTTTAAGCACAAACCATGTGAATGGTGTGCTATAATTGTTGGCATGTGAGCAGAATTAAGGGGATCATGATTTTGGGTAAAATAAGCGCTCTCTCCTTCACCCCAGTACTTATCGCCCGTTTGTGTGACCTAGTGATTTCCCCGTAAGGCCGCTCGTGATGTGCTGGTCATGTTTTCCACAGTGGCTCATGTCGGTTGCACTCGAGTCACGCTGCGTGCCCATGTTCACTGAAGCAGGATAATTATCTAATGGGCTAATAATGACCCAGAGGAATCTTTCTCCTCTTAATAGTCTCTCACCTACTGTGGTGAAGTGCCACTTGTATTTGGTTAATGACCTGGCTGGTCTTTGGGCTGGTGACAGACGGTAGGACCAGGCGCACAGCCAAAACATCCTGCTCCTGTCATCAGAATATGCCCTTTGAAATGGGATTGATTCCCTGTAATGTATGATCCGTTAAATTTAAATTTGTCAGCTGTATACTTGTGGGAATTACACTCAACAGAAAGATAAAGACTTGTTTTTGAATGTGACGTTAAAGTTTTTAATTTTTTTAAATTTGCTTTACAATTTCACTCTAAAATGGCACTTGCCTCGAACCCATTTGTGTTTTTTGCCCTCAGGGACATGCTGCAAACCTTAAGAAAATAGATGTGATGATGAACGCTACTTTAAATAATGAGCTTTGTTCATGAAAGTATGAGCATTGTTTTTCCACGCTGGGCAACTGTTCAAAAACAGGAACTCATGAAAATCCTACTAAGCTTTAAAGATCTAGTTGATGCAAAGAATCGACATGTTCATTTGAGACAGTACACATTCATAGCATTGACTGATGTGTTAAATTTTGTTGAACTGTACAATAACCTTGCCTTGGTATTCTGTCAGAGGAGCTGGAGGAACTGTCTGGGGAGAGGGTCTGCCCTTGCAACCCAAGCCTGGATAAGTGGAATAAAACAGAAGGATGTCTACAGAAACTAAATTTTATTCAATGCACTGTTTAATGTGTGTGTCTATTGGGCTTTCAAAAGTACTTGCACTGCATATCTGTCCACACAAGGGCTATTGGTCATTCCCTGGCCGGCTCTGTGCACTGTGTCCTGCTAGTCCAGCTCTCTCTGGGACAGCAGACGGCACTAAAACTGAGCTCCTTTTCTTTAACACTGGTCTGGTATATTACCAGATTATAGCATAATGTAAAAAGTGGCTTCTGCTTTAGTTTGCCATTAAATACAGGGTGTCTGTGCTCAAGCGATAAACTTGATCTGTAATTTTAAGGCACACCTGCTTATGAAAGTGATTGGAGTTAATTGCCCTCTACTTGTAAGAAGCGGCAGGAGTACTGACTTAAAAGCTAAGCAGCTGGCAACCACACCATATATTTGGAATCATAAATAATCTTACAACTTTTACCAGATGTAATAGTCGGTTATAAAACTAACTGAAAGAGACTGGCCTTGAAGAGGACTTATGGAGAGGACCGAGGGACTGGGATGTCACCCACATGAACTGATGGTGGAGTTTATGCAGGGCACTGTCGAACCTACAGTATATCTGCTTAATGGTAGGATTAAGTATGAAGCAGTGAAAGTAGAGAAAGGTGTTAAGATAATTCTTGTGGTTTTTAAAAACGGTTGGCAAATTGCAATCACATCAGTCAATTGCACCCCCATGTGTGGTAATGTGATTATTGATTGGTCTTTTAGTTCTCTCTACAGATTGTGTGAAAACTAAAACCATAAATCTACAATCTGTAGCACAAGCAATAATTTAGGGCTGAGACAAAAGTGGACTGACCAGTATTTAGGCAATAGCAGCCTTAATGTGAGCTGTGGCAGGTCTCCTTCTGGTGAGGACTCTCTGTGGACCTGTAATTACTTGTGGGGTAGAGAATACGCGCAGAGAGTGTGTTGTAGAGACAGATGAACTAAAGTGTTGCCAGTGATTTCTTCCATAAGCAGTCGTCAGGTGTCCAATGAGAGAATCCAGGGTTTATTTATAAATTTGTAGCTTAGCTTGGGACTTTTTATTTTTTTTATTAGTGGTGTGCCAATTCAGACATCACACGCTTTGCCTCCAAACTGTGTTCCCATGTAAACACCACCACAGCAGGATAAATAAGAGTTGTTTTCACATTTGTAGGATCAACAAACCTTTTTCCAGCAGAGATTCTTCTCTTCCAAAACAGAACTGGCAGAATACATGCAGTATTTAACTGAAGATTTACTTTTTGAAGCCAGTGGCGTTGTTTGCGTACATAAAAGTAATTAGACGGGTTTAATTGATGTTTGTCAAACAACTGAATGTATTTGTGTGTGTCCTGGTGTATGATATCCAATACTAAATTTTCACAGCTGCCATTTTGAATGCAAAATTACACAAACATGTAATATTAAAAAATAACTGCAGTTACCCAGTAAGTAAAATCTGAAAATATGCCCATTTGGCCCAAACTGCAGTGAACAATTGAAGACTGGCTGGACTCCACTAGACCTCTGAAGGTGTGCTCTGGGATCTGGCACTAAGCTGTTGGCAGCAGATTTTTAGTTGTGGAAGTTGTGTGGTACATCTAGGTTAAGTTGCATAGCAACAAGACTCTGTAGGGTAGGTTCATCTACAAAGCAATTGTATGTAAAACAAAACATTTGTTAAAAAAAAATCCTTAAATGTTTGCCTTTTTTAAATTAGACATTGTTTGACATGATCTTTGAAGCCTCTTAACCTTACCTCAGCTGTAAGATGTCAAAAAAGGGCTTTTAAATAGACAAAGTGCTCCAGGAAAGATGTCTGAGCCCTGGTAGCATTATGTAATGTCTTGATCTGAGTAGATGTTATTGGCCTCATGCTGTTGCCTCATGCTGTCGGTTCTCCTTCACTCTTGTTTGTTTGGGGAAAGCCATTGGAGGCATGTCCGTTCTGACCTCCACAGTGTCTCCACAGACGCCTCACACACGCTGTCTGCTCTGCGGCGAGGTTATCCCTGCCTGCGTGTCACCTCTTTGCTGTCCCACAACTGGCGCCCTTTAAGCACCTTGTGATATATTTAACCTGATTGTATACAGTGGCATAGGGCTCAGAACAGAGATGGCAGTGGCATTTAATTATTGATTAATGGCTGAACCTGCAGGGCTGCAAAGCAAGCGGAGAAACAGGAGGTGAATTTTCTTGAACAGAGGAAATTTAAACCCATCACACTTCCAGTTAATGTGTTTTTCAAAAATTGGTTGACTTGTCTTTTTAGCATGTCTCTAAATGTGTAGCTACACTCAACATTCTTAAATAAGACTCTTTTATGTCAAGTGGTTCCATGTAATTGCTAATTTACTTGATTTCTTAATATGACTTGAAGTTGATTTTTATGTAATAGTGTTCAATATAGATTACTCAACTTCATCATGTAATTTTATTCAATCGAACAGTGTTTTTAAGTGTTAGAAACCAGCCTTAAACAAAGATGAGTGAGTGGATTTGAGACCAGGATGAGACGTTCAGTCTCTGTCTGGGCACTAAATTTATTTATTTATTTATTTTTCTTTTAAGTAATTTTTCCTTAAGACTCAGTCTACTCTTGAGACACTGTCATGACCTGTAAGAATTTTATAGTTCAGTTTGAGTCTCTGTGGATGTCTTCAGAGAAAAACTAATGAGCAAGTGTTTAACATTAACATCTGTGATAGAAAATGATTATTTTGTAGCTAAAAATTATTTTATGACATTAGAAAAACTCTTTTGATATTTCTCCAAATCAACCTGTTCAATCCCTGTCTTTAACTTGTCTCTGGTCTGACCATGACTCGGAGGAACAGCAGCAACCATCATCTTTACATGGTTAAAAAATATATATATTTAGACATTAATCTAGGGAATGGGGGGAAATCATTTAAATCGACAATAATGGTTATTGTCTCATCAGATGTTTATGATTAATACTTGTACTTTTCTCTGAAGACATCCACAGACTTCAACTGAACTGTAAAACGTCTACTGGTCATGACAGTCTCGAGTGGACTCTGAGTCTCCAGTAAAAATGACTGAAATATAGAGTAGATCTCTGTCTGGTCTCTGACTGTCTCAGATCCACTCACTCATCATTTAAGGATGGTTTCGAACTTAAAACACAGCTTGATTGAATAAAAATTACATAAAGTTGGGTAATCTATATTGGACACTATTACATATAAATTAATCAACTTCCTCAAGTCCATATTAATAAATCAAGAAGCTTGGCAATTACTTAAAGCAGTTATGTGGAACCACTTGACATAACAGTCAACATAAGTAAAACTGAAAGTTTCACCAGTTTTGTATTTACCGTGTCATTGCAACACAATAGCTTTCTTTGGCTCTAAGATATCTCAGTAAAGGGTGTCAATAATCCATTCACTAAAACAAAGTACTTTTTTATCATGTGGAAACCTTAATGTAATTAGAAGTCCAGTCCATTGAGCACTGCAGGTTTATGTGCTACAGCATCAAGCCAGTCGCATATTGTCCAAACCATTTGTCATTGGGCTCACTCTAGACTAGTTCACTGGTTCCCGGGGGGTCGCGGCATGGTGGGCGGGGGGTCGCGAGATAATTTCCAGATTTCTTTTTTTTTTTTTTAATTTTTTATTATTTATTTATTTTTTATGATTTATTATATATTTTTAAAAAGGTTGTAATGATGTGAGTATAAATTTAGGATAATTAAAATAAACTGAAAGTAAAACTTAGTAAAACTTTGTTTGCTCCGATTAATTATGACAGTTAAGTGACGGCGTGTTGCCAAGTCCGCGGGCTACTTTAACACAGTTGCCGTGGGCTGTTTTTCATGTGGATGGAAGTTGAGAGAGAGAGAGAGATCGTCAGCAGTCTATTATTGGGGGTCGCGGTCTGAAAAGTTTGGGAACCCCTGGACTAGTTCACTTTAGAGGGAAACGCACTATAGGCATCGAAGTGTGCCGTTTAGTTCCCAGGCTTGTTTTTAATCCCGTCTAATGGCACAGGTGACAAATTGTTTAATTGATGGCACTTTTGTTTGAGGCCATCAGCTTTCAGATACATTTCATTCAGAGCATAAACCTGTCAGAAGGCAAATGAGCGAAAGCGGTTGCTGCCTCAGTCGATGTCCGCTACAACCTCACTATATATTAAGGTCATAATCCTCATTAAGTTCAGATTTAAAATGTCTGTAGAGAAAACATTTAGACTATGTTTTAGACTATTTATATTGTCTCCTTTTATTATTTTTAAGAATGTTTTAGTAGTTACCTACAGATGTTCCTGAGATGCAACAAACCAAGGTCAGATTGATTTGTCCCACGTCACAAGTGGCAATGTACTTTAATGACTCGCAGTATGATAATGGGTATATGGATTTGGCACGCATGAAGATGTATAACCTCTTTAAGGGATGTAATTGAATTAGATACGGTATATAGGCATGCACATGATGAGGTGGGCTTAGATTACACACACTATATTGTGCTCTGAATATGGGCTTGGTCATGTGTGCACACGGTAGAATATGATTAAAGCAGACAAATGCTGAGGTGGGGACAGATGCAGTAAGAAGTCTCAGGTGAGCGCTGTTCCACTTTGTGAATCCATATGTGACAAAGACGCAAATCTTTATTTATTTTTGTTGTAAACAGCATTGTTCTGCTCGTGTGAAGTCATTACTGTTTTTAGTACTGCCCGATATAATTTACTCATAAGTCGTTCCATTCTGTAAACTTCTCTTACGTAAGCCAAGAAGTG
This sequence comes from Perccottus glenii, assembly GCA_024416835.2. Taxonomy (NCBI): domain Eukaryota; kingdom Metazoa; phylum Chordata; class Actinopteri; order Gobiiformes; family Odontobutidae; genus Perccottus; species Perccottus glenii. The sequence continues at coordinate 7,112,525 of CM044564.2, read as the reverse complement.
TTATTTGGGTTTGTTGCAAGGTGAGACTAGTTGTGAGGTCAGAGCTGGGCTCTCCCAGCTCCAGCCAGGTGCACAGCGCGACGTACTGTACTCGGAGAGATGTGAGCCGTATGGCCGTTCTATGATCACACTGCGTTCAGCTGGAGTCCTACATGATGGATGATAAGTCCTCAGCATGGGAGCGTTTTCTGCCTGCTTGCTTTAATTCTCTGACTTCAGGCTCTTAATATAGCACCAGCTCCTAAAACAATTTCTGAAGCTACGCAAAAGCTGACTGTCCTTTTATTTTTATTTTTATACTTTTTTTTTACTGACTATGATTAGGTGTTAATCAGTGGCTGCCGGGTGGTGTGACATGCAACAGAAGTCATTTGAGCATTTCAGTCAATTTAAAGCACTTGTTGTGCTCGATTCTTTTTTTTTTTTTTTTTTTTTTGTGGCCGATTTATCACAAGCTTTTCATTTTTTCACACCTTTCATTTGACTCCGTCTCCTCTCTCTTTGGACAAATGGTATTTACAGGTGTTCCCCTGAGTCCACTTTAGACTACACTGGCTTTTGATTGGTGCTTTTCCGTCCATTTACTTTGACTTCCTTTTTTATTATACCAAGAGATTTCACTGTCTACTGATCATCAGCACTGTCAAGATGCACTGCAAGCTTCACTTCCTGTTGTGTGATTTACTATTATAGCTGCAAAACCTCTAATGCTTGTGGTACTGCATTCTGGTACTGTTTTCTCTCCAACTCCCTCTGATGTGGAACTATTGAATAATCACTCATTGATGTGTCTTGCTAATAAACTAATACCGATGCAATAAAGAGCGCCATGGTGCTCCTGAGCAGTGTTTTGGCAGAAGAAAAGCACAATGGTGATCCAGGCCACCTCTGAATGTGTCCTCAGATCCGATCTCTTTAGACGCATTCAAGATGTTTGTAGCTCATTGCATTTAGGCTGGCCACTTGTCTGTACTACACAAACCACAGTGCACCCAGCAGAACAATGAAGGCCTGTCAGGGAATTTGATGCTTACTGTATTAGCGCTAGAGTTTATGTCCTTGACATGGCAGCAGCTTTCTCTGAAAATGAAAAAGTTTCTGGCCATACTTTAAACAAAGACCTGTTTGCAGACTTTTTCCACATACTTGATGCAACACTGTTACTCCATGTCTTGAAATGTGGAGCCTGAAAATAATTTGATGCTTTTCTTGACATTTAAAACGGGGAGAATAACCCTTTTACTTTTTTGTTTTTACATTACAGCTGGTTGGACAGATATTTCACAATATAACGATTGTTAGTTTTTCCTCTAATGCCTCTTTTCAACCATTGTGTTTTCTGTTTTTGCAGCCATTCACGAGTTTCCCGAAGACGTTTTTACCAACGACGAGCGAAAGACCGGAGCCGTTCTGCTGCACATTGTGGCCGTAAGTCGACTCGTCGTCTTACTTCATCTCTCACCGCTTCAGACAAGAATCTCAGTGGAAATTGATGCAGGTGGTTTCGGGCAAAGGTTACTGCGACAGATTTAGCTTATTCTGCAAGGACGTTTTAAAAACAAGCGGGGCAGGTGCATCTGAAAAGAACCATGTTAACTTAAAATACTCATCCCTACTTTTTATTAAGATGTTCTGGGCTAGTGCTTGGTCTAATGTTGGTTAAGTTTTGATCCCTTAAACAACCCTTACTGTACCTTTTTTCACTCGCAGGAGAGCGGTAGACCCATTTATTCTCATCGTCATTATCAACATTAACAACACAACAAAGCAAATATTGAAAATGACATAAAGCTGAATATAAGTTATAACCACAGATTTGAGCCTACATCAAAAATGCTTGAGACTAGTCCTTGGGCATCCTGAAACTTATTATTATTTTTTTCCTAATTAGCGAATTAATTAGCTTTTTAAAGGAGAAGGTCTAGTCAATATTTAAGAGATGCCCCCTAACCACCTCAGATAAATGTATTCAGCACTAGTTTACTGACCTGCTGCTTCCTAGTTTCCCTCATGACCCAATAAACGTCTCACTGACATAAGGCACCTGTGGATGTCATGGGAGTTTCTGTTAATTTTCTCCAACCTTTTGAATACTCTCGTCCTGCCCAATTCAAATGCTCGTGTCCTTTTTTTTAATCACATCAAAGGCTAATTTTCCATTTCCGGGAATGCAACTCTCTACCCCTTCCAGATGTCCTGTTTTTATTGAATCGCTGTTTCAAAGTTGTTGTTTTTTTTTTTTCTCCACCTAAAGGCATGGTGTCCCAATTGTACACTGTTTTCCGAGGTTCTTATAATCCATGAGGGAAAGCTACAACAAGCGTGTAATTTGTAAACATTGTTAGTCCATGGCCATGAACTTGTCCTGTTGTTTTTTTTAATCTTTTTTTTAAATCTTTTTTGACCTTTTTTGAAGACAAAGTGTGGTGAATGAGAGCTCTGTTCTTACAACTGGTATAACACCTATGGCATGATAAAGTATGGCCAATTGATATACACATTGTACTGCTATTATTTTGAATAATTCTGTACATGCTCCTCTTATCAAGGTGATTTGTAGGTGTGTAGCTCACTGCCTGCTCGGGTTTATCCCTGGTAGAAAAACTTAGTACACCTTTTAAAGTGAACAAGGGACTAGTTTGCAAAATAACTGGTTTTCAAATATCATGGCGTTGGTTTGAGAAGGCTTTATTTCTAATGGATTTAAAACTTTTTTATTTTTTTCCATTTTTTTTAACCTTTATTTAACCAGGAAAGTCCCACTGAGATTACAAATCTCTTTTGCAGGGGAGTCCTGACCCCCCAATGTGTGTATTGGGAGGGAGGAGGCACAGGGGGTTAAGTGTCTTGCCCAAGGACACAACGACAGTATGTGGGGGAGAGCGGGATGTTATGATGTTTTGGGATGTTTCGAGCGGGGCTCTAACCGCCCCCCCGCCGGTCAAAGGACGGCCGCTCTACCCACTGAGCTACTGCCGCCCCATAAAACTGTTAGGAGGAAAATAACTTAATTCTGTGTTTGATGTAATACACTTTACCCACAGCTACTATGGCTCGCCAGATTTATAATTTATATTAATGAATCAAGAAAAGTTTGCACCCTTAAATAATGCTGATCAAAGCATTTTGGAGTCGTATATTTGGTAAATCCATAGGTCCGTTGCCACTCTGCCTCCTGCCTTGCAGTGCTATACTGCCCCCTGTGGACAGCATAGAGCAAAGCACAGCATGACCACACACACAAGACTCCCAGCCATGATGTCACACCTGATCTATAATTTATATAGATCTCGCTTCAGCCTCTGAATTAGGCCCCCGCCCCTCCCTCTTCGTTTCTCCTCCCAGCAGCTGGTGCATGCAGATTCTTTAGATTTTTTTCACACTTTAAGGGAAACTGCACCTTTAGCGTGTTGAATTGACTTTTGAACTGAATGTGGGTCTTGTGGTAATTGAGTGCTCTGTGCTGAGATTCTCTTTTTTTACTTCACCAATTTCTGCTGCTCATGGATTCATCAACCCAAGTACATGCACAACTAACTGTCCACTTTATTGTGTCTCCAGGCTCTGTACATGTTTCTGGCCCTCGCTATAACGTGCGACGAGTACTTTGTGACGTCACTGGAGAAGATCTGCGAGGTATATGCCTTTTTTTCTGTCTTTCCTCAAAATGACGACGCTAACTTAAAATAACTGTTCCTAGTGCGACTTTACACTGGACCGGGAATTTATCATTTCAACACGTCGCACTGAATAACTCAAAAGCTTAATTGTTTGAGAGAGACTGATATAGCTTTCAGTTGAGCAAATAACATTGAGGAAGACAAAAATTACTAATCTGCATTGTTATTTTCAATCAATGCAACAAATACAGCAATCGAGTTATTGATGATTTTCACTTAACACTCTATCTTATCTTCCAGAAATTGTGGTGGTAACAGTGCCACACAAGAAGGATGTCTGTAAAATGGGTAGTAGGTTGAGGTGTTGGCTGGTGCATAAAACTCAGAACAGAGACCCAAACATATGTATATTCACTTTTGAGTTGGTGAAGTTCAGATATTGTTGGTTTAGACACCATGACCTTTGACAACCTATAAAAAGTAAGCAGTTGGAAATTAACTTTTAAAATGAAAGCATTTTAATGGTGGATTAAAATTTAAGGTAAGATTAAGTGATTTGATTTCACTCTTAATAATCCTGTTTGCTTTTTATGGCCATTTCCTCAATTTTTGCATGAGCTGTGGTCTCTTCCTCAAGAACATAATGGTTGTTTCAAGCCATAAAAGTTATTACAATGTCTCTTATCTCGGTGTGTTTTCAATTTATGCTCATGTTGGGCAATAAAGAACATAATGTATTGTAATTTCTGGAAAATGTCATAGATATAGAACCTGGGATTTGAAATGGAATCATGTTTAAGTATCATGGAGGGTGTATAATTAGACACTGCGACTAATAAAAAAAAAAAACATGAATTATACCAGGATAGGACAGTCCAGGTCAGAGAGATGTTAAAGCGACTAAAAAATGTAAATGAGATGCCAATTAATATAGGATTTACAAGCATTTAAAAGTCAACAATAACACAATTAGACTGAGTGGAAACATAGAGGACTGTCTCTGTTCAGGTTTCACAAAATGTCACATTGTTTGTTTTAAAGTGATGCTATACGTTGTCATATTGAGTAATAGGAAACATGACAGAACCCAGCTGGGTTTTCAGTAACAGCATTCAGTTGCTGTAAACAGTATTGGCCTATTTTTAATAACCAGCCATGTTTGTTTTGTTCCTGCAGAAACTAGATCTGAGTGAAGATGTTGCCGGAGCCACCTTCATGGCAGCTGGCAGTTCTGCTCCAGAGCTTTTTGCGTCTGTCATCGGTACACATAAATACACACACATAACACACAGTCAGTACAGTAAGATGTTCCCAGATGGTCGGTGTCACAGTGTTTCTGATTGAGTGTCCTCACATACGCAGGCGTCTTCGTCACCCACGGCGACGTAGGAGTGGGGACCATTGTGGGCTCGGCAGTCTTCAACATCCTCTGCATCATTGGCGTCTGCGGGATATTTGCTGGACAGGTGTGCGCACTGTCTTTTTTTGTTTATTTATAGAAGCCAGAATAGCACATGTGAGGCAGAGGGGTAACAAAACCATCTGCTCCAGTTAGCTTTCAGGGAACTTGGCAGTGTTACTGCGGGAGCCGGGAATCCTTTGAAACTTTGAACACACACATGGTTTTCAGTTTACATCTTACCTTAAATGTGTATATTATATTTGTTTTATATCATATGAATGTGAAGTTGTGCTGGCTTATGATTATATGTTCCCACAGGAGGGTCATCTGGTCAGTTGCATTGTGAAATATCAAGCCATCTGGGCTCACAGGGCCTTTTGGGGAAAAAAGGTTATCATATTAGAGATAGGAAAATCTCAAAATTACTTCAAGGCCATATATTTCAATTTGAACAGTTGGAGTGTTTTCTTCAAGATTTTTTTTTTATGCAAACGTTTAACAATAGGAAACCATATAAATTTTCTCTGATTATCCTGTTACATTTACTTGGTGGAATATCTAAGTCAGAGATTTAAAATGCAATGGTAAAAATAAGATCATATCCAGGGCAAATGGTATTTAGAACTGACTAGCTTTACTGCCCAGTGTCTCTTCCACAGTCAAAACATCTTTTTGAACAAACTACTATTGATTACATAATGTAGTAAGAACCAACATTCATTTGTGGACCAGGTAAAAAGGGTACAAATGGCAGGATATGTGGGGCTCTGAATCTTACGCACAATCTGCTCAAGGTACACACTTTAATCCATATGTTCCTATGTTCCTCTTAAGGTTGTGGTGCTGACCTGGTGGGCAGTGTTCAGGGACTCCTCCTACTACATTCTGTCTGTTTTGGCTTTGATTGCAGTAAGTTAAACATTTATATTTATTGAAATGAGCATAATCGTGACTTCCAGTTATGAGTAATCTTTGTGCTCTTCTAAATCCTATTTGTTTTCATTTGCAGTTCATCTATGACGGGAAGATTGTTTGGCAAGTTATTTAAATTGTTCAACTTGGTAGTAAATGTATTTGGTTAGAAAAGAGCTGTTTTAATACATGGATCTTATTTGTTCTTTGTGTTTTCAGGTGGGAGAGTTTGATCCTGGTGCTCATGTACGCAGGATACATCATCATCATGAAGTAAGTTATACTGTTACAGCCAATCAATAGTATTATTTTTTTACTGAAGACCCCAGGCTAAAAATACACAAAAGGTCACAGACACACAAACAATTCAGCAACAAATTTTCAAAAACATAAAATGAGACCCAACTCCAAGAACATAACTTGTGATGGTAATTTTTCTGTAAATTAAAACCATACATATACCTGCTGCCAGTAGAAAAGACATTTATTTTTGTATAACCCAATATCATGACAACAGCCGCCTCAGAATGAACCAGACGACATCCCCTGTCCTTAGACCCTCCATCAGGGTCGGAGGAAAAAACTCAAAAACCCAGCCGGGGAAAAAGGGACACCTTAAGGACAACCACAGAAGGACGGAGGGATAATTAAATATTTCTTCTTTGGGAGAATTAGGCAAGTGACTTTGGCTACAGTCCCATAGCCCACATGTAATACAGTGCTCTTAAATGCTTTTAGGTGGACTTTTGTTGCAAACACATTGTCAGTGGTTTAATTTAGTCTTGCAACATCTGGACTGTGTGCACTGGGAGAAATACTTAACACTTCTAATGCCTCGCTACCTGTGAGCGGCTGAGAAACTCCAACAAAGTAGTTTGTACATGAGAGAGTGGGCTTCCAGCTGGAGGGGTGGGCTCTGTCTCTGCCCAGATGTGAGATTTATAACAAACATGAGAGCCCTATAGTTCCAATGTACCTCTTCTAATGAGTTTGCTTGTGGCCAAAATGGTATATAGACTCTTGCACATGTTATCAAAACATGGCATTTTTAGATCTTGATTTATACCATGATAAAAGTTAAGTTATCTGGCCTTAATGAGAATAATGGGGCCTATGTTGTTTTTAAATTGCTTGAGTGACTGATACACCATTCCTCATTTATAGGCTGTCGCCAAAAATGCGGTTATTTGCAAAAAATCTGTGCTAAAGTAATCATCATGTCCTAAACTAATGCCAATCAGGCCTCTACTGCCTTTGTCTGCATCCAGCTGGTAATCTGCGTTCCACACAGCAGCAGCCCGCTCTCACTGCCATAAGAGTTTAATCTTTTTCCCCTCGGCAGTGGCTAAGAGCACAAGCTTAACCGGATCACCCGTCTCCTTTCTCGTTTAGAGGGAAGAAGCGCTCACTGTAGTATATGCTGTCATATGTTCCCTCGAACAAAATAGCTCTGACCACTTTGGATTTTAGGCCAAATCTTTCTAAATGGAGTATGCTTTTAAATAGAGCAAATAAGTTGGCAACATTATGGTTCAGAGGACTAAAAAAAAAAACGATGTACTCACACAATCTTAAATTTATCAAGTTCATCATTTGTAGTGGTCGATAGGCCAAGAACTGTCTGCATCTCTTTTCTCCTCATTACTTCTGCACTCATTGTTTTCAAGGGCAGCAGCAGCAGGGCTCACATTTGAACCATTTTTCACTAATGGCTCTCATGATTTTACTGGAGGCTGATGAAAGCCTTGTGTTATGGTCCTCAAAACAAATATAATGGGTTCATTGGACGCACCACAGAAGAGACTGCTGCAGTGCAAAGTGATTTATTAGAACAAAATACTTTCAAACTCAACAAGAACAAAGCAAACAAAAACAAAAAAGGAACAAATTGCAAAGAAGGGATATATGGCAATAAGTTAGCAGCTAAACCTAATATGCATTCTCTAACATTCAAGTGCACATCAGGCACAACACAACCAATAGAAATTTGTCTTTTTAAAAGCCAAAATGACCATCTGTGTTATGGTCATGATGACATTATCGTGCGAGAGAACAATAAAAGGTGTTCTGAGGCAAGCAACACATGTCTTTAGTGAACCTTTCGGCACCTTGACATGGCTTTTGTTGTGTTCTGAATTGAAGTTATGGTTCTCTTCCTCTTCATTAACACAGATGTTTCATGTTTATTTCCTTCCCCAGATTCAACACAAGCATGCAGAGGTTCTTCTCAGGGAAGTCCAACAAGAACATTGCCAATGGTAACGCAGCAGCCAGCAGTGAGATGGAGGATGGTAATGCTAGTTATGACTATGTTTGGGATGATGACCCATCATCGCCCTTACTTGCAGCAGGTAAGGTTAATCAGACAGGCCACAGAAACCAATCACAATAACTTAGACAATTGATTTCTGTAAACTACTAATCTTTTTCTGGCTTTTGCCTCCTTTTTCTTCTGCTGCCTAAACTGCTCGAGCTAATGTTCTCCTCCCAATTACTGAAAGAATGACACGGTTTCTCAGTCCTGCGACCTCGATGAACTGCCTCACCTAAAGAGACAGCCTTTTTCTACTTTTATCTTCAACATGTTCCCCTTTTCCTTTTTGTCTGCCTGCTTTAGTTCCCCTTTGGGTGATGGCAACTGAAGCTTATCTGAGCACTCAGTTCAGGCGCAAAAATGTTCTTTCTAAAACGGGAACAGAATAATGAAGATATATTTAATCTTTTTGGTGACACAGTTTGTCATGGGACTGTGTTGTCTTATCTAATAACCTAATGTTCTCTCTGCTTCTTCTTTGCTATAGATCTAAAAGTTGCTCTAACATGCCTGTCTGTTTAGCCTTACTAAACTTGACTCTTGCTTGTTGTCTCCAGTGTTGTGCCCAATGTTTGTGCTTGCTATTACTTTTCTGCTGCCGGTCTCTGGGGCATAGACTCACTCACTCCTGAAGTGGTAATGAATTTTGCAACAGGGAATGTTTACGCCGGCTCTGTTTACACTCTTAATTTATGTGCATTCTTGCATGCATAAAACGTCAAATTAAGGCAGAGTAAAACTAATAAATATACAGTTAAACTTTTTTTAATCCCTACCCATAGCACACATGATTAATTAATAAAGTATATAGACATTTAAAGGATTTTCAACTGTATTGTCAGAGGTAGACTGAGATTTTAAAGCACAGTCACTATTATTATCATCAGCTCTAAGGTCTTCAGTGTCACTGAATTGCAATTCAGTCTTTGGTCAGTGCATAAATATTCACCGAAAACTTCAAAGCTGCACCAGGCAATTTGGGAAAGCTTTTTGAAGTTCAGTACCCAGAATTCAGCAGCTGCACACAGCACAGTGGAGTTTACTCTCTCCGTCGAAGTGAAGCTTTAATGCCAAAGGGACAGAGGCAAAACATCCAATAAAAGCAAAGAGTCCAAAGAGGAATGGGTTAGGGGTTCCATAAATAGTCAACTGCTCCACTTTTTGAAAATTTGAATTGAAAAGAGATAAATGAGCTCGTACTATTTTTGTTTTAATATATTTGATCAATGCCAAATGTAAGGTGAAGTTGCCTATAACATTAGTGTTTAGTGTAGACGAGAAGAAACGTGAATCGGCTTATGACTGAGACAAGGTTCCAGGAAACTGTTAAATTCTAAACCAAGTCTAGTGTTTGAATAAGTTTGGTCATTGGATTTAGTATAGTGTTGTATATGCTATAATTAAGTATAGTATGGTAGGGTAGCAGTTTCTTTATATACCAACCATGAGGACAAGAACATTGTGGGATCTCTTCCTCAAAGAACAAGACTAACTGAGCATTATGAGTCCATTATGAGTCCAAGACAACTAACAATTATAAGAACTTAAGAATAAGACTGATCTCCAGGACTACCGCACAGATAAAACAAAACACAAACGTCTAGATGGAATAAACAAGCCAAGAGTAAGGCGAAGAGTAATTACTAGTGTGTGTGTGTGTGTGTGTGTGTGTGTGTGTGTGGATGAGTCACAGATTCAATTTACAACAATTTACTTGCCTAGATTAAATTGTATCACAGGAGATAATTTTTCTTGCCATTATTGCAATAAGGCTCCCACCAGCAAAGGAAAAGGGACATTAAAGGCTATTTTACATTCTGATTTGTGACACCATATTTTGCCAACTCCCATATTAGGTTTAATATAAACTGCAAGTGTTAAGATACAAGTCTTCTCACTTTAAACTTTTTGAGAAAGTAGTTCAACTCCAGCTCAAAATGCATTAATAATCCTCGACTAGACTGTCACAATACACCTTTATGGGACATTCTTCTTAAAGATAAACTCGTGTTAGTGCTAGAACCCCTTTTTGTGTGTGTGTGTGTGTGTGAAATGTTTAATATAATTTCACAATATGACAAAGCGCCTATTGTTGGAAGGTATCAAAGAAATAGATTTTTAGAAAAGGGGCAAATAAAAATGAGTGACTTTTAATACTCAACAATGTCTTTTTGATATTCTTACCCTCTTGATTTTCTAACTTTCTTCGACCCCCTCAGTGAAGCCCAGTAAGGCATACAGCCGTGGCTCAGTGGTGATGGTGGACGAGATCATGAACGCCAGTCCTTCCAAGTTCAGGTTCCCAGAGGCCGGACTGCGAGTCATGGTCACCAGCCATTTTGGACCCAAGACCCGCCTGCGGATGGCCAGTCGCTTAATCATAACAGAGGTACAGCCGGTAGTTAATGCCTCACACAGTATGGTTCAACAACGTCTGCTTTACTCACTCACAGATTAAACTGTTTTTGTAAATCCTTCTTTTGAATCTGTTTATGCATTTGTTCTCAGTACAATTAAGCCCTTTCATCCAAGCCTAGATTTCTGATCCGTTATATAGCACACTGGCTCATTATGTTACTTGTCTACCTCACTGTGCAACAGTAAATGAGAATAAATGTCTAGTTGTCGGTATATTTGTATGTCGTGTGTTGGTGTGTACAGTTGTTAAACTTAAGCAGCAGTGTCCAAACAGGTGCCCTTTGACTTAGTGTGTGTTTTTTGAAAGCGCCAGAAGTTGGTCCAAACTGCCAACGGGATGGAGACACAAGTGATCGATGGGAAAGTGGAAATTGAGAATGGAAACGTGCCAGAAGACAAAGCCACCGAGCCAGAGACCAGCGACACCATCTCTCCGTTTCACATACCAAGTGAGTAAGGCCTTTGATGAAACCTGCCATATCTACAATCATTTTAACCTAGTCTATTATGGATTCACTCAAATACTCCAATATTATTGATGCCCTCTTTTTTAAATCACTCATTATCAATGTTCTGACTTAATCTAGGAGGTTTTCTATTCATTAATCTTAAGGTGCTAAATGAAAAGAATATGAATGTAATGGACTACATCATGCAGGTGAACAATGTAGCTCAGTGTGCACAAGTGTTGATCCCTTTTCTTGCACAAAATAGTACTTATTTGTGTAGTGTGCTAAGGAAAGAACATTTGTGCAGCCTGTATTCATGTATCACCAAATTATCTCTAAAAATGAACCATAAGTGTATGCCTGTATTGTCCTTGTGCATCGCATCATTATAAATAACTTTTAGTCTCAGTGTGTGGTGCTGCTGTTTGGAAGTGAATATGTCTTGACAGGGCATGTTTTTGCCGCAGGAGGTGTGGGTAGTAAGTTGAAGTGGCTGATCTCGTGGCCCTTGCTCCTGATGCTGTATTTAACTGTCCCGAACTGTGCCAAGCTGCGTTGGGAGAGGTTCTTCATGGTGTCCTTCATCCTGTCCACCGTCTGGATCGCAGTCTTCTCTTACTTCATGGTCTGGATGGTAAGTCTAGATAATCCTCCTGTTAGTAAAATTGAATCATGTTTATTTAATGTCTCAATTTCTCAAAAATAAAATAAAATAAAGGCCCAAAATACTGCTCTTCTCTGCATTAGTTCATGTGCATTAAAACGATTTCTTAATGTCCTGCAACAAGTCATTATCAACCAGTTTTCTGCTTTAAATAAACTGGTTGAGCAGGTGGTGCAAGCTCAAAAGTCTCTTGTCTCTACTTGCCCTCCTCTAGGTGACTGTAATTGGCTTCACATTGGGAATCCCTGATGTCATCATGGGCATCACTTTCCTTGCCGCCGGCACCAGCGTCCCAGACTGCATTGCCAGTCTCATTGTGGCTCGCCAAGGTATAGCTTTCCCTCACTAATCAATACCAGGCTCTGAGGATGGTATTTTTGGAACAAGATTTGGCTCTGAATTGTTTGTGAATAGTAACAGGACTTTGGTTACCCTTAGAAATGTAATGCTTCAGCTACTAGACCTATTTTTTCCAAATACAGCCTGACCTGTCCATCTCAATTTGTATTCTATTTTATACAAAGAATAATTTTCTTTAGATTTGAGTTGGGTTTGCAGGGGGGTAGAAAGACCCCGTCCAGCCTGGGAGTTGAACCCTGGACCCACTTGCTGTGATGCAACGGTGCTGAATCTCTAAATCCAAACTAAATCTCTTGCTTTTGTCTCCTCATCTTAGGGCTTGGAGACATGGCAGTGTCCAACACCATTGGCAGTAATGTGTTTGATATTCTGGTGGGTCTGGGGGTTCCCTGGGCTTTGCAAACCATGTGTGTCGACTATGGATCAGAGGTAAGACACCCCTCTGACCTTGTTTCATTACATGTGTGAATTCTTGAAGTGTCTGAGCTGAGGAAAATGTCACACCCCTGTCCTGTTGGTTTCAGGTCATGATTAACAGTCGGGGGTTGGTGTACTCGGTGGTGCTGCTTCTCGGATCTGTGGCACTGACGGTAGGTGATACCTCGGTAATCGCCTTCGCAAAGAATGTCTGGCTTTCTTTGATATAATTTGATTCACCAATAGGCTCTGTCTGTAACCAGCATTCTTATGGATGCATAGAACAAGCAAAATAATAACTGTTTGGCCATTAAAGCACTACCCAGTGCCCAAAAATAAAGTTAACCTTAAGACCTTTTAACCTAACCTTAACCCTAAATTAAGAAATGAAAATGTAGTTTTGAAAGTAGTCAAAAAGTGTTCAAACGTTGTTAGCATATTTCTGGAATTCATAAGCAACTAGGTGAACTGCACTGCCTGGCCATTTGTGAATACAATTTAATTACTACAAAAATAAACTCCCTACTGCAGTGTAATAACTCTTCAAAGATCTATAATGTCATTCAATAATTGGTCTGCATTGAATATTAGGTTTTACAATTATAAAATTTAAGCCCTCTTGATGGCATTTGGGAATCCAACTACAACCAATCTATTGTAGTTGGACACTACATTTAAATTTGAGTGTGACTACTACTATAATACATTCCCAGTGTCAACAGATGAGCACCTGTCCAAACATAAACGGGTATTGCATTAAAAAAGCCATAACTCAACACATGCAGTAGATGGTGACCTAACGAAGGATGCACAGTCTGGTGAGATCTTAAAAACTCCAGTGTTAACAGGAACTGATACATGCCACGTCTGATGTCTGTTTTGTGTTCACGCAGGTTTTGGGAATCCACCTGAACAAGTGGCGTCTGGACCCCAAGTTGGGTATCTATGTGTTGATCCTGTACGCAATCTTCCTCTGCTTCTCCATCCTGATCGAGTACAACGTCTTCACCTTCGTCAACTTGCCCATGTGCACAGAGCTGTAGAGCACGTGCTTCACAAACCAAAATCTCAAAGCTCCCAGAGCGACTCCAAACCAATTATTTTGTCTATTTTTGATTTCAGTAAAAATGGACCTATCAGCAGACTGATTCTCCCTTCCTTTTAGTTCTAAATATGAAAAAGTATCCCAAGAGGCAGTACACGCTCTGAATGGACTCCATTCTTTGTCTCAAATTAGTCTTTTTGTCACACAGTGCCAGTCCTCAATGCCTGTTCTTTTTGGGCGTTGCCTGTTACTACAGTAAGTCTTTAGTTTTGCTGTGCGCCTGTAACTTTCTACCCATCTAGCATGCCATTAGATGTGGGGACCTCAGAATCATAAGTGCTCCTGCAGATTGTTGGTGTGTGTTTATTTTTTCCACTTGTTCATATTGCAAATTTTTTTTTTTCCACACACACCATTCATTCCAAAGACAGTCCACAAACTAAAACTAGGACCTGAGACAAGACCATGATTCCTAACTAAAAAAAATCCAGCTGAATCCCTAAAAGCTTGTTATTTCTACATAAAATGCCAAATTACCATAGTACCCTTCCTTTCTTCTTCTTTAATGACCAATTGGAGGAGGGCCATGTCCTTGGCAGCTCCCCTCCTCCTTTAGTCTGGACCTGTCCCTGGCATGGCCTTTGGCATCAGGGAGCACTTACCTGCTCTTAATCCCTCTTTTATTCTTCTCTGCTTTATCAAATCTGCTTTGTTTTTTGTTAAGACATTTTGTCAGGTTACAAAATGTAAGGCAGTCCAAATGACTGTAATGGTGTTATGCATATGCAGCACTGCACAATGTAAACTTGTACTTTTTTTTTTTTTGTATTTGCTTTTTTCAAAATAAGGTTTTGTCTAAGTCGGATTACAGAGGGGGCTTGTTGCAAGTATAGGACATTGCTTGTTTTTCACTAAAACAAAGTTGCACATGGGAAATGCTTTTCTTGCTTTGAGGAGATTTTTCGGAGATTTGACCACTTGGTGGGGCTGACACTGATGCTCAGATGCTCCACTTTATTGTATCTTTCAGCAGTGATGGTTGTTCAACTTTTCCCTCAGCACAACTTAAGTAACAGAACTGACCCCAGGTCTGTGGGACAGTGCAGTTGCATTCAGGTGACTCGGCGAAAATAAATGCAAAAGTTACCAGACAGTCATCACCGCTGTCTGCCACAATACCCTTTTGGTCAACAGGGGTTGCCATCACAGCCGTCGGTTATCAGGGAAAATCCGGACAACTCCAGGAGGTAGCGACGATCGTTTTGAGTTCATGTAGATATTGCACTTTAACAGCCGTCCTCTCATTTTGAATCAGATAGTGCTTCCTTCTCTGTGAGTGTGTATTTTGGTGTATATGTGGCTGTATGTGTGAGGCATTATGTACGTTTGCTGGGTTTCTCACTCTTTGACTCCTAAACTGACTTGTTCGAACATCATCAGTGCACACCTACCTGTGTTTGCGGTGCATGCTGGGACATAAAAAAACACGGCTCCATTTGAACAGCACAGCAAAAGGCTAAAGGCTCCTGGGGCATGTCATTGTCTCTTGGTTGAAAACGGGAAATGCCTCAGCCCACTTTATGTAAAATAAAGAATTAAAAATATTGGCAGCTACGAGCTACACTGCAATGGGACTTTTTTGACCTCATGCAAAAATGCCTGTAGGGGAGTCCACAAGTGAATCGCAGAGAGAATACAAACAAAAAAAAAATGTGGGTGTGCTGTGTTTTAAGTGTTAAATTATTCCTCTGTTGCACTGTCAACAGCAGGCACTTGTATATGCAATTTCAATGTAAGTAAAGAATTTAAGTAACAGAAGGCCCCTGTAAGGTTGCCATATTACTAACTGGGGGAATCCCGTGGAGATGTGACGTTGGTTTGTCTAGTGATGTGTGAGCTCACAGGTGTGTTGGCAGGAGCTGAGGACATGAGCCAAAAAAAGTGGACATTTCCAGCAGTTTTATTTTTTTCTTGGCTGCTGTTTCTTGTCCAAGGGCATTAACTCAAGTCCAACCCTAGCTAGAGGAGCAGCAGTACGGATGAGGTGCTCGGGACTTCAGAAGAGAGCGGACTTTAGGGACAATGCAAAGCTGCACCTTCTTTTTGTCTGCAGTTTCTTCCGATTTACGGGCTGGAGGTGACCACACAGGGCCCAGACAGACTCCTCCGCTGAGATACTTTTTCAAACCTTTTCAGCAGTCTTTTGGACAAACAGGACCTATTTTTTTGGGTGTACTGTACTCGCTTTATTGCAGAAGTGTGATATTTTTGTGTATTTTCTTGATGTTGTCAATGCTGCTCTGTGTGGTCATGTCCAGGTTTGAGATGCCATCAAAGCAGGAGAACCAACAGGGCTCCTCTTACGTCCTCAACTGCATTTGTTAACACCAGTCGTCCTGATGCAAATCTTTGTTGCAAGTCATTTATTTTTTTTCAAAGATGGAGAAAATAATACCAGAACTTCTTTGCCATAATTGCTGTATCAATCCAGACTTAATGGCAATCCTGTGTACAGAGTAAGCGCACACTATAGATCGCACGATGGGAGTGGCTATTGAATACAAGAGCGGTAGGCTGTTTTTCTTGATTGAATGCGACCTGATGCACTGTGAGCTCAATGTGACGTGGAAGTTGTTTGTCAAGAATAATGAGTAAAAAATATATTTAATGTAAAGTTAGTTACTATAAAACATTACTGAGGACATCTGTAACTTATCTGAATGTATTGTCTTGCTATACTGGACATAATCCAACCAATGCATTTTACTGTAAAGCAATAATGTGAAGAAAAAAAATAAAACGACAAAATAATTCTTCATTTGTCTCAAGTTCTTCAATTGTATGAAATACTTTAAAAACAAGGGGGACTTATTTTATACATGTTGACACATTCCCACGTTTGGGACAGACGGCAAACATTGTGCACGGAGACTAACTTCTGGTGCAAACCGCTCGAGGCTTCTAGGCTGCTTAAGAGAACTGAGATGTAGTCATGGGCTGTTGTATCAGTGTTGGAAATTACAGCTTTAAACTAAATCACTATAATTAGCAAACAAAATCATACTGTCGTTGGGTTTAAGACATTTTTGAGAAAACTGCAGTGCAGAAAAACATTCGGGGAACTAGGAAGTGCTCCACGAATCCATGTGTAATTTGCTCCTCCCACAGGTGATACCCATCAGTCATCAACCCAGGTAGGCCATTACAAGTGCTTTTAGTTACTTTGGTTACCAATGTACGTGACCATGACCAAAACGCTTTGGTTTCCACTAGAGTTGTGCAAAAGTGTTGAAAGTGTTAGTGAATGGTTCTTCAGACTGAGAGCTCCCAATAGATCTAATGCCATGGAAGCCAAACAAACATTTAGAAATAACCTATAGTAGCCTGTATCCATGGACACAGATAGTATAAAGTTAAAAGATTCAGTCCACTATGTAATAGGGCAACAGTCCCCTGAAATATAGCCTGTGTGTAATATATTGATTAAAGATTGAGTGTTTAATGCCCCACTTAACTCATTAAATAATAGGTATTGTTAATTGTCACACAGCATTAGGCTACTTTTAGGCAAGAGCAAAGCAGTTGTGTCTATAGATAACTGTCATGTGTGTTAGTGAAGCAGGAAATAGTCACATGTGATTGGTGTTGGTTGCATAAAAAATGACCACAATGCAGTCATTTTATGAACTTCCACTGACTAGCCTCATCTACTTCATTTAGTATCAAATCTGAAACAAAACCCAGAAGCTGTTAAAAGTTACAAGATGTGCAGTTTTAGATATTTTTATCATCTCTGCTGAAAAAATGACCCTTAAGGAAAACTAAATGACTTCAATTCCTCGTGGCCACTTTGTCTTGTCTTGAGTAAAGTTATTTTGTCTTATATATTCTGGTCAGGGTGCACTGGCTTGATTGCATCCATATTTCTTCATCTGCTTTCACAAAATCCACTCATTTTTAATTAAACTTGTAGTGCTCTCCAATCATATCAACAGCATTCACACTCCAAGTAATGCCATGCAACAATACTTTTAATCTAGGCATGTGTGTGTGAGATGAGATGAGATGGCAAATATACCATGTGACCAAAGCTTCCCTGAATGGAATAAATGAATGAGTGGCACTTCTGACTGAAACATAGCCACAACGCTGTGAATGTAGCCCTGAGTGAATGGAGAATAAATTATTTCAATCTTCTTATGGGAAGCTGCCTTTTGCAGTAATCAGCTGGAGAGGGTTGCACTCACCAGTCAAGATAAATATAAGTTATATTTATCGTGACTGGTGAGTGCAAACAGTGATTTTACATTGTGTCCATAAAAGGACAAGTGGATAGAATACATTCTCATCTTTTGATTGCATTGTAACATATTTTCTCTCACCAGCAGGGGGCAATGTTGCAGCAGTATTTACAACGGTGTAGCCATGTATACAATGTAACTAGAGATGCTTGCCTAAGTGAAAACAAGTCAAGGACTCAAGAGATATGAGTCAAATCATGATCATGCTTCCTGTATGTTTTCTTTACCAAACTGTGTAATTAGTGTACATCCCTAATGAAACAGACAGGAAGCCATCTGCTGAGACTGGTGTGGTTCATTCAGGCCATTGTGCTCCCTTTAATGAGCCATCCTTTTGGCCGCCGTGCTGCCGTTAACAAGCTTCTCTGTCAGCCGTGATCTTGTGCACTGATGTGTTCCCTGTCTGCCCCCTAACAAGCACGATCGGGCCGACTGTAGCACGTCTCCTGTGAACAGCAGCTTAGCTCCTCTCCACCATTTGTTGCCACGGTTAGACACATGGCCCACACATCCTGACCACGGCGTACTACTCACTTCTTCTTCTGCCCTGAAAAAAGTTGTTTATCTGCTCCCCACTGTTTCAGTTTGGGGGTCGTTTTCTATCCTTGTTTGTGTCTTGCCAGTATCTTTGACACAGCTCTGCTGTTTGGCTGTTGCAATGATGGATGACAAGAAAACTAGGTTTCTGCTCCTTGCTGCAGTGTCTAGGGGTATGATATGCTGCTGAACACAACATATTCTGGGCTGCATTTATGTCCTATTAGTTTTGCTATAAGCACCAGAGTCCAAAAAAGTTTTGATTGTAAGAGTTCTAACTAGTTCTTATCATTAAGGGACCCATGGACAATCAAAACTGAACACAAATGCAAAAGTGCATCTTAAGTTGGGCTATGTACCATGTGGAAATTGTTATAAACCCTTGTCATGCAGTACAGAGCTATATCAAGGAAAGACGTTTAGCCAATTGGGGAAAGGCTTTGAGTCAAGTTATCTGTGAAAAATGAAGAGTTGGCGATGGCTCTTCAGGCTTGGACTTTGGCATCAGCGGACAGAAAGCAGTATAAGCTGACAGTTTGCGAGGGTAAGAACATTATTAAGTTTTAAGTAAAGAATTTAAGTAAAGAAGACCAAACAGTCTCTTACAGGCAGCATTGTACTAGAACATAATGGACAGCATCAGATACAAACTCTCCAGCACACTCGGACAGCAGTGGTGCCAGATGGAAAATGTACAATACACTGAACATTTTTGCCCTCGCCATGTCCATGTAATTACTCTGTTGGCTCTTGGATAATAGAGCTGGCTCATAAGTTACTCCATTCAACATAAAATTGCCACCTAAATGAAATGATCTGTAATAAATGGCTAACTTTATAATAGCCAACTGATTGCTGCTCTTCCACAATCCGTTATTATATCAAGAATTGTTACGGTACACTTTACACAGGGTTAAATAACCACACAATTATCTGACATATTGTTAAGTGGCTGAAACAATTGTAATTGATAGTGTTGTTGCTGACACCAGATAAACAGAGTAGCAACTACAAGCTAGAAGTGTTTTCCATTCAATCACAGTAAGGACTTTCAGAGATTAGTTGTGTTTTTGTCAAGTCTTAAATTAATGTTGTGAGTCCTAATGAAACAAAAAGTGAAAATGGGCATTATTCCAACTTGAGTACTATAACAGAAGTACTTCTTTATTGAGTGTCACTTAGAGAAATGAGAAAATACTGCAGTACAACCAGACAACCAGAAAATATTCAATTAAATGTAAGTGGTGAATGCTCCTTTAGATTATAGTATATACTGTGTATACAGCACATACCTGCAAATACAGTCTAAGTCACAACTCTTTCTTTTTTATCAAGATGCTTTTTGGTTTGTGCATTGTCCTGAGTTCACTTCCTCCATCTGTGAAAATGAACTATGAACCCAACAGTCACACAACCTCAAGTCTCAGATTATTCTGACTTTGGTGCACATGTTCCAGTCAGAAAAGCTGTGAGTCACTTTTTCTTTCTTTTGTTGAGAAGGCTTAATACTCTTAATACTATTTGAAGGAACATTTTGGGGTAATTCTTTTGGAAAACAAACTGGCATCTTATACTAGAAATATGGCAGTTCAGAAATGGCAATGCTATCTTTGGACAAATAATCAGTTTTTCCACTGTTCTGGAGCTTGACACTCTAGTCTTTATGGCCTTATGCCCTTGAAAACAGTTTCTGGTAGACATTTGCAATCAAACAGTTCTCCATGTGACCATTGAAGATTTGCAGTTGTGGTAGAAGGACAATGGTGTTAATAATGATGGCAAAGTTGCGCAGACCTGTTATGAAAAGTAAATGTCTTATAATAATATGCACATACAATGCATTTCAAAGAGACTCTTTTTCATGAAACAATGATCTTGACTCTGCTCTCTAATGCTTCTTTGGATACAGTGACTCTTCCCTGTGCCCCTCCTTGGACCTGGCCTGTTTTTAAAATAGCCCTCTCCTTTACCTTTAAAGTATATGGCTTTTGTACTGTATTGCCACACTATGACCTTTCCCTGATATTTAAACTGCCTGGAAAGTTTTAATGAGATCAAATTAAAATAAACTGAATAATGATGAGGACAGTGACATTATCACAGCTGTAACCTGGTGGACTATTTTAGGTGCTGTTTAGTAATAATGAAGTCTGTTTTTTGGATACAGTCAGCAGTTTTAGCACTGTAGCAGCAGGTCTTTGGACCAGCTTTCATTTATGCTTATCTGTTTGTGACAGCTCGCCTTGTGAGTTCCCCTGTGCTCGCTGGCTTGGTAATTAATCCTTTCTGCACGCAGTCCACAGTTTATGAAGGTAACACAATGCATTCTTATCTGCGTGAATGAATATTAAGTAGTTTGGCCTTGACCGAGTGAGCAGGGTGAAATGGAGACTGATAGTTGTGATAAAAGCATCTGGAAAAATCAACCAATGGCCAGACATGCATCGAACCTTTTAATCAAGGTTAGAATTAGGACAAAGACGTCTGTGCCTTAGCTCAACCAAAAGCTGTGGGTCGTGCGTCATCTACTCTTCTGTGAACATTCATCATAACGAGAACACATTAGAGCTGGACGCAAGCCAAGGTTTGCATTTGTACAAGTCTGAAATATAGACTCACATTTAGGGATAAAATGTCGTTTCAAATTAAAACAGGTTGGCTAATGCATCACCCAGAAACCTTAGCTATAAATTACTGTTATCATTATCCTTAATTAAAATTGGATGCTTCCTCGCTTTCTGACAAAGCAATACTTCTAATCTGTGTGTGCCCTATATCTGCAACATAGGGTTTGTATTTGTGTTGGGTCACAAAGTGCGGACTAGGTTTGCTTAAGGTTGGCTCCAACAATCACAAGCACAACGACGCTTAAGACTGAGACTGAGGCTTAAGTTCAACAGGATTTTACTGCATGTTAGCATCAACATACAGAAGACTGTGCATGTGGCATTGCTGTAGCTACCTTTGGATTATCATAACAAACATGTATATATAGAAGAGGATTTTCTTTCTGCCATCCTTTTCTCTGTGCCAGCCGCCAGACTGTCTACTTCCAATCCAGAAACAGATTTCACCTTCCTGATCAGTTTTTTAGTCTTCTAGCCTTAGCTATATTGTTAAATCCCCAGCACAACAGGAAAGAACAGTGCACCCCTACCTAAACTAAAACATGTTGAGGCTAGATGTTGTCTGATGCTTCTCTACTGTGCCTCCTTAGATCATGGAGATTCCATGCACTGAAGGAAATGGCAGCCCAGTTGATTTTTAGATTTAATTTTACAATACATGGGGAAAAGCATAAACTGTAAAAAACAGTTCTAAGGGGCTATTTGGGCTAGATAACCACCCATTTGTGATAATCACTATTAAAGAGAAGCCGTCAACATCTGTGTACTTAAGAAGAATTTATAACACAATGAATTGTGGTTTGTTCCGACCTTAAGCGTGAAATGAGTCTTTACTTGTGATTGAAACAGCCAGTGAACAAGAAATGCCTTGGAGTTGTTGTTTTTTTTCTGATGAGGCCACAGCCAGACAGAGATTTCCATATAGATTATCGTGCACAGCAGGTAGTACATTTGAAGAGTTGTGTATCCAGAAAAGTGATTATACTCTGCAACAAAAGACATTTGCTAACAAGTGCGAGGCATACAGAGCAATCAGTAAAGCGACTGGTTGAACGCACTTCCTCAAGTCAGCAAATCCAACAGCGTTCAAAAGGGGCACAGTGTTGCTGGCAATACCTTTTCTAAATGGCTTTGATTTAATTTTGCTGATACTAAGTGTCCCGGGAAGTCATGGATACACAGTAAATCACAGGCTGAGGTAGAAAAAAGGGCTTTTACTGATGTATTACATATGGAGGGAGCACTATTACAATCCTGATGCACACGGCTGGTGATTTATGGAGGAATCCTTCATTTTGAGGGCCTCTGAGAAGGTGATCTGTTGCAGAGGCAGCCACAGGTAATTTATTCCTTTTTGCAGTTTGCCATTTACTTTTCCCCCCTCAACCACTGGAGCTGATACGATTTATTCAAACAACACTGACGTTACTCTCGACATGATGCTCAGAGCCTAACAACAACATATTAGTCCACAGTATACATGTTCATAAATTATGTCTGTTTGAAACGCACATTCATATCAGACAGGATTTTACAGTTTGTTTTATTCAAAAGTTGATGTTTATGCCACAAATACCAGTGGTTTAACAAGTGGCTATCAAGAACATCTCAGAGTAGGATTTTGTGAGGAATATTTACTGATCCAGAGAATAGAAAATATATATATAAAAAAACTATACTGTAAATGTTCAGTCAGTTTTAATAGACTGTGTCAGTGATTTGAATTGTCAAGTTTTTGTTGATCTTTCTTAACTGTTATACCCTCCTCTACTTTTATCATTTTTAATCTCATCATCATGGAAGAGGATTTATAGAAGTTATTGTATATTTTTTTACATGCATTACCCCAGAGGGTGCAAAATTTCAATGTTGTTGCTAAATTTTGACATATCCAAGACTATAGTCACCAGCAATGCCCTACTCCCATTAATGAGTATATAAAAAAAATTTATAAAAAAAACAAGTGTGCATTAATATAGCGCTTTATTTATACCTGGCTGTACCAGAGCGCATTACATCATGCTTCCATTCACCCCATTCACACACACTCACACCTGGGGCAGAGAAAGGGGGCTGCCATACACACGGCACTCACGCCTTCTCCGACCACCACCAAACACACCTCTACAGTCACACACATTCATACACCAGAGCTGTGGCATGTATTCAAACTGGAATTTAAAGGTTTAATATTCAGAGCTGAAGTGGTTTAAAAGTTTATGCAGAAGAAAATATTGATAAGATTATTTTATATCAGTTTTTGTGGATGTCCATTTTTGGCTCGAGGGTCCCGAGAGGGAGCAGAAAGTGTCAGTAGAGTAATATAAACCTGTAGGAGTCAGTGACGTTGATTCACAAAATATGAGAAGAAACATTCTTGCACAATTTCATGCCATACTGATTACCAAATCAAATAGAAAAATGACAGAAATGTACAAAAATGACCAGAGAGATAAGGGTTAAACAAACGAAGCAAAGCCTTTCAAAGTTGTGGTCAAATGTGTCAAGTATTTACCTTTCATGTGGCGTAACAAGGTCGGCAAATAAGACAAGCTGACGATGGTAAACACTGATTGTGATGAAGAGCCACTAGGGCGTTCAACACCCATGATGTTTGTCAAAACGCTAAATCCATTTTATGAGCTGGAAAAACAGACAAGAAAATAGTTGAAGTTGGCTGTGAGGAGACAGAGCAGTCACCGCAGCACACTAGACAAAAGTCTATTGTTAATGGTGCAACATGAGTCATATCGACCGTGGTGTGTGGGGTACAATGCCTATAGCTCCTTCAACAGCTCCAGGCACAAGTGAGTAATTGTCCCTGTTTTTGCAGTGCTATGAATCCAACATCTCACTGCAGCCTATCATCAATGAAATGGTAGTAAATTGCGGTTTTAAAATAAGTATTATCTGGCCTGTACTGTTGGTCTGTATTAACTGTGGTTAAAAAAATTAAGATTTTGACACATGAATCAAAATTCAATGTGGACAATTTAAGATTGACAGCTTGTACAAAAGAGAGTGATTATATGACAAAATTAATTGACTTTATTTTCCTCTATGACACATGAAAGAATATCAAGACAGGCTTTATGATTGTTGCATATGCTCACTTTTACAGCCTAGTGCATTTCGAGCTAAGTTGTGTACACTGTTGACAATTGAAAATGTTGGTTCACGAGGACTTATGAAAAAGGTCTCGAACAGGTCACACTTAAAGCTATTTCTCCAAGCGCTCCCCAACAGACAAACACTCACCTTGTGACCTGCGCATGATAAGAGAGAACATTTTGCACCAAAACAAGCAACCAGTGGAAACAGGAGCAGAACAAGTGTTAACACTGGGGTTAAATGCCAGAGACCTCCACATGGTTCTTCTAGTCTGGTGTGGAGGCTTTATAATGTCTATCAAAAGTAGCTCAATGGTTGTTTGGACTCCAACACAGCATCTTTCTTGACTTTTTATATTGTTTTTGGAAGCTTATTCTTAGTCACAATAAATGGCTTATCAGTCATTAGTAATTGATTTGATAGTGAATATTTCTATTAATTAGTGGCGGCTGGAAGGTGGGTGGGTTTCCACCGGTTACTCTGGCTTCCCCTACCAACATCGAAAACATGCTAGGTGCCCCCTGATGGCGTTTGCCAACAGTGAATTTTCCCACGGGGATAATAAAAGGGTAACTAAAACACAAGATAACCGAGCTCCAGGCTGTGACGTCACACACCTCCGAATTCAGAAAAAAGATCAAAAACACAATTAGTCGTGGTTTTAATCTAGCAACCAGCGTCACAGTAATAAGAGTCGACTGCTGACCAGTGGGCTGTCTCACTAACCCTCTCACTAACACTCTCTTTGTTCCTTTTATATTTTTATGGCTTGCTCTTACTGTTAAGTGGTGGTATAGTATTAAATATTGGCACACACAACAGTAAAAGCACAGTACATTTGACTCAACGTGACGTAACATTTTATTTCTTATGTCCAACATTAACGGTGAGGCTCCCAGCATGCACATAACTCTGAAGATACTTCTCTGGCCAAGTAAAATCAATATGTTTCTGCAGAAGAGAGCGAATACGAGCTCTGAGCTGATCCTGATGAGCTTGAAGCAACAGATGTAGTGGGTGTGTGGACTGATACCAGCACCTCTGAGTGTATTTTTGTTTTCTCCTGTGAAGTTTCACCTGTGGTTTTGAAAATAAAACTTCAAATGGATTTTTTGTTAGATTTTTTGTTTTATCTTGGGTTAAATTAAAAAAATTACCATTTACTTTTGAGGGCAATCTGTCTTTCTAGCAATATTCATCCAGTGCTCAATGGTTGTGACACAATGCACCTTTAAATCAATAGTTTAGTCACTTTTTGCTTTTAAAGGGATATTTAGAGAATCATAAATGACTCCATAGGGTCTTATGTTAGAAAATACCAACAACTGTCCCTCAGCACTCTTACAGTGTGTTACTCACCTGCAGCTGACAGTTACTGTTAATAGAGCGCAGCCGTTCAAGGGCTGAGAGTGTCGAGATGAGCTGAGATCAGCAGGTGACCTTGGTTAACCCGTCCACAGTTGAGTGGCATCACTTTTGGGGCCGTCCTCTGTGTGTCCCAGTACAACATCTGGGACACTTCAAAAGGCACACAAGAAGTTTATACACAACATCTGGGACACAAAAGGCACACAAAAGCTTCATACCAGCACAAAGTGTGGTTGCTGTGTTTTATTTGTATGTGTCTTGAGCATTAAAATAGGATTAGTTCCAGTTAAACAGGGTAACTCCAATGTTCACATTGCTAGAGTCACAATGCTCTGCCATGATAGCACTGCTATTTTTTTCTTGCAGCTAGCATTAGTAGTTTTAGTACTGTCCAAAGTTCTGAACTCTTCTGAACTGGTTCATTAGCAAGGACCATGCCACAACTACAGAGTTGATGTGTTTATTAAACTGATATGTGATCAGAAAAAAAGTGATGAGGGGATGGAGGATGAAGCGTGATAATAATTCCAGAGATGATAGGGTTGGTTGAGACTTAGTGGGGGGGTTCTGTCTCTGGTAGTTCACCGAACTGAGTAGGAAGCCCCTCCTGGTTCTAGGTATGGGAGAGAGGATGCTGAAGAAAATAAGAAGGGAGAAAAAAGGGGACTGGAAGTGTGGGGTTGCGAGAACAGAAACAAGAAGTGATGAATGACACTGATGTGTATAAATAGGGCTTCTGGGAAAATTAGAGGTGTGGTTAAGGTGTGTTTAAGGTAGTTATGGTGTGTAGTTATTTTTTTGTTCCTGCATAAAACATTACACTGCATTCATCCACTCTTCTTTACTGTCAACTGACTTCAGCTATCGCAGACCAATTACTTTGCTTTAGAACCCTTAGCTCCTTTTTTCAGACACAGCTTTAGTTTTCCAGGCATTACCTCCCAAACCACCTTCGTCTTTTCTTTTGTTTCCTTATTCTTTTATAAACGTATAACCTTCAGTGTTCAGGTGGATTTTCAGGGACATCTCTGTCAAACCAGATAGTTTTAGAGTTTTAGAGAGACACAGTGAGGCTGGTCCTTTGTGACAAATGCTTAAATCTGGTGTATGGTGTCTAGAAGTGACAATTTTTAAAACCCATTACGTTAGCATATAAAATAGTCCAGTAGGAAGCTGGTAATGAGAACTGGGAGGAGGAGGAAAGAGAAAACCTGTGAGGCAAGCTTCATATTTATTGCTTGCTTTTTTCCAAAAGGTAGACTGAGGGTTGGACAATTTACACCTGGGTTCATATCAATACAAATAATTGATATACCAACGCTGAACGTGTCAGGTGTAAAAGTGAACAAGATCATTTCCTTTTTGTTCATCCCAAATAATTATAATATAAGAAATAAGGAAACATGCTCACATTATTATACTTTTATACATATACCTTTATTAAAACATTATTGGCCTCCAACATAGTTAAAGAATGTACATAATAATAATAATAATTATTATAATAATCACAGAAAAGATATCTTCTCTCTGTTTTGCTGTTATTCCTTAATTAACTTGAATTTCTCTGTGAGGCATTCACTGGGTCTCTGTATTTTTTTTATTTCAAGCCTTCAGCTAGATTTTAAGGAATGTACAGTACAAGAAATAAAAAAGCACATCTTCCCTCTTTGTCTGACATCACCGCATCATTTTTCACTTTTACATTTCATCACTCATCAACCACTAGCATCTGCTCCAAATCAATCTGAAGAAACATAAACGCTTGGCACAGTTTCTGGCAGGTGTGTACCCCCACAGGCACAGATACTCACACACACTGGTGCTTGCACACAGTAAAACACATGCTGTTCCTTACAGTGGACGTAAGTGCTGAGCTCCGGTGCTTCAGTCAGACTCTGGTCGTAAAACGTCCAAGAGGCGGAGGCAGCAGCTTCCACACAGCTCCTTTCTCAGCAGAACCAAACAGAAAAGCATTTGTCTGCCACCAACCTGCTTTAGCACGACTTTAGCAGCCCCTTGTGACTTACCCTTGTCACTCCCCACTCCTTCTTGCCCTCGAAAGTGCTTCATGCTGAGTGGTATGTCCTTTGGGCCTGTGATTCAAAAGAAATGCCACAGATGCTCAAAACTGACCTTTGAAATGAAATTTGAGGATGAGGGAGTCAGTTTTACACAACATAATATCACCAGGCTTTGCAATATTTAGATTGTCTCTGAATAATGATGAAAACAATTAAAAAGACAACACTACAATAAAAACCTTTGTTTTGGCTCAAAAGTCCGCCGCTGCACAGAGTCAAATCTAGGTATACAGTGAGTACTGACAGGCAGGTGATGCTGAAAATCTCTTTTCTGGTTTCAGAGCAGTTCATGTGGGCTTGACAAGAGCACAATCTCATCCTGTCATGCAGCTGCTTTCTCTATCTACCTCCGCTCAATGAGTTTATATAAAGCAGTGGGTTCACACAGGGAACACAGAGCTGGCGGTCATGTGTCGATGACGTCCTGTGCCGGAGAGGGTTCATGGGGCAGACTGGTGGCATTGGGCAACGGCTGAGTGTGGGTCACTGAGTTCTGCTGCAGTTCTAACGCCATGGCGTTTTGTGGATGTGGAAACTCCTTTACCTGTTTACGGTATTCCAGGAAGGTAGATGCTTTTGTTGCAATAGCTACCACATTTTTACCCACAAAGATAGTGGAAACTCGACTATCCTGAAATAAAACCATGTTCACGCCTCGTATGAGGATAGTCACCACATTTATTGTGACCAAACTCAGAACAGGGTACAGCATCATCTTCTGAGGCGACATGTGCTCACCCTGCATGCTGATTTCACTCAGGGACACGCAGGGCAGGATGAGCAGAAGGATGTAGCAGTAGAAGAACATAAGGCCCTCAGCCCAGATTGGAAGCCCTGTCCGCTGGGGCTCCCAAAGGTTGGCTTGGATATCCAGGAGGTCCAGCAGGTCCAAAGCCACCCAGAACAGACGGCTCCGCATGTCCTCCTTCCTCCGAAAGTCCTCACATATTCCATACTATCCAAAGCCACAAGAACCAAATATAGTCCAGGCACGCAAACTGATAAAAGTAACGTCAATGCTTTGCGTGCTACTGTCTCCAGACTTTTCCTGTCAGCTTTGCAATTCTGGAAAACAAAATAGAGCTTTATCTCCAACACAAAGATGTACAGGAACCACAGGATCATGGCGTATCCTCGTCGGGCCGTCCTGACCTCTGCACCGACCCACACTGCCACATATCGCAGGACGATGAGAAAACACACGTCACCCACTAGCACAATTATACACACGCCAATCTTCCTGGGACCCTGGTTCTGCTCCACCAGATATGCGTCCATAAAGGCCATGCTGGTCATGATGACGATGGTGGTCAGGCACACGTGGCGTTTGTCGGGGGGCGGCAACACCATGGCGATTGCAACTGCTAGCTCCGACTGTCTACACCTATAAATAAAATAATCTAAATGTCCTGGAGGGAAACCAAGAACTGAGAAAGTTTGTCAATGTGTCAGTGTGCACTGGAGAAATGGAGAAAACTAACCTTTGTCCAATATTAATATAATTCACTCACTTTAGTCACTAATAGTCCCTTGCTGAAGTCAGGTCAACACAGAAGCCAAACAGTATTAGAGTCCAATGGACAGGCTGTGTCTGCTGATTTTTCTTAAGCCATGTAAAAAGAGGACATCACTTTGTTACTCAGCGCACTTCCATTGATCTGGTTCTGCCCCTAAGCATCAGTGATGCTGAGAGCTCTGCAGCTGACACACCATGACTGATAGTAAGCCACACACTCAAACGGGCCGCTTTGGTCTTATGGATGCAGCAGTGAAACAATGTTTATGGAAGTGTTTATTTTTGTATGAGCTGATGCTGCAGTCGAACAGGTACAGGGTATTCCTCTTTGGATGCTCCGGTAAAAGGTGATGCAGTGACTCTGGCTGCTTGCCGTCCTGCAGTGTGGGTGAAGGGAAACACAGGAGAGAGAGGAGGGGGGTCTGCAGTGGCCAGAGGCCCCCAGCCGCCATAAATCACACAGACAGTAGGTCAACGGCCCATGAGGCCATGCGTCCGACACCGGCTTCCCCAGGGGATTCTTACATTAGACTGAAGATCCATCCCTCCTGCCTGCACTCGCCACGTGCCAGCTTTCCTGCAGCCTACAGAAAAGAAATAAAGAGGGGAAAGAGGGAGGGCAGGAGAAAGAGAAAGAAACCTGTCAGCACTCCTAGGCCATATAACACAGCTTTCATTTCCAACAGCTTTCCATGTATGAGGAGCCAAGTAAGTTTGGCTCCAGTCGGGCCTGTTTCACTATTGATAAGACAGCGGCATATTGCATGTTCCTTCATTACCCTTCTATTGTCTGCAACACATCACAACACATCTGGACATATGGCTTAATATGCTCCTACACTAATTGTATTATGATGAGTTTTCTGGGGATCGTAATAGCAAGCATTTTCATTTTAGGGGTTAATTCAATGATGAATTTATAACAGGGAATTGCAGCCAATTTCAGCAAACTACTCTGCACCATCTTTTTTTTTTTCAGGCATTACTACACTTTCTACATTTAGCCGAGGGGAAATGGAAAAGACAATGGGATAGTTCATTTTCTACACATAACTGCGGTGAGGCTTGTGTCATTTTAATGCAAAGACAATTATAACGACACTATTATGCAGTAGGATTGGACTGACGAATAATAAAGCACCGTTTACTGGAGGAGCACCTGTGGGCGACAGAAATTTACTGTGAGAAATCCATCTACCATGTGTCTTTTTAGTGCATTCTAAACAGACTAATTTGAAATTCTTTATGTAGATATGTCATCATTGACATAATGATTGAATGATTAGATAATATTTAATTTACAGCTTTTGTTATTCCTGTAGAAAGTTAATCATGTTAAAACAGATAAAGCCTACATAAACACAAGTTTAAATAATGTGTTGCAACAACTCCTCTGGAATAGAGCTGGCTTGGAGTAACTATTTAGCTAATGTTGTCAACAGTAGTGATCACAAACCTTGCTGTTTAAGATACTTGATGATTTAATTGGACTGGATTGTTAATGACTGTCAAGCATAAAAGGCCTTTATTTGAAATCTTATTGATAACGGTGTCCAAAAGTCAGTTTACGGTCAATTAGCATTTTCTGCCGTTTCAAGGTGTCTCACGTGACCTGCTTGTTGGCACACAAGGCTGATGTGTTTGTTGAGGCGTGTGGCAGTTCGGGGGGCCTCTCATTAAGAGTCCAGCCGTATGTTCACCGCCCCCCCCACCCCATTCCCCAAGAAGAAAAGCCATGATGCTGAGTGTGTTAGTTGTCAGTGGGAGCCCACTGTGTGCACTGGCCTCTTCCATAAATAACAGCGTGTCTAAATATTAGCATGGCGAGAACAGACTCAAAAGAAAATGAAATGTGTTAATTGAGGAGAAACGTCTCCCTGACATCATGTTTAGCGAGCATCATGTTGAGCTAAACTCGCAATTTATCCATCGCCCTGCGCTACTCCTGCTGTCACTAGTTTCTTCAGGCAGAACACAGATAAATCACATTAGTTTCTGTTGGCTCTGTTATGTTGCAAATCAAGATATGACTGAATCATAATAAGCATTGGCACACGTCACTGCCTTATTTGTAAAGTGTTTGGCTGAAGCACAATAAAAGTTTGTATGATGTAAACGTCCCAAAATACTCCACGGTTCTCAGAGTGCAATGAGTAATCATGTCAGTAACAATATGTGGATTACCAGCGTCCCTGCCAAGCCGACTGCTGTAAACACTCAGACAGGTGGCTGCTGATTTATAGTTGGGCAGTCCTCTAATAATCCAGTGTCCACAGTGCAGTACAGTACGGGTCGTGTTTGAATTGGGAAAAAGTGAGGTCATACAACAGCCAGATAAGTTTTTTGATTTGAGTTATAATTTCTACTGTCTACAAGTGGGAAATGGGAAAACTCATATTAAAAGCATATGTAGCTGGTTATGTGAGCTTTTAATGCAGGTGCTGTTTTTGAAAACCTTGAAGTACAGATTTAACTTAATTACTGTCTTCTTGTAAGAGATATGTTAAATCAGTTTTGACTCCGGCTCTTAGTTGTCTCCAAAGCTTTATTTTAAGCTTCAAAAAGTACTGCAGAAGGGATGCTAACACTTCATGGACCTCAGAGCTATAGCATTTGTTTACTACAGCACAAGCATTTCATTCTGCCTCTGGGAATCAGCTGTAGGCTTCAAAGCACTTTTAAGAACATACATTCATTGCCATTAAGTAGAATAAAGAAGTGACATTCTTCTTTGTAGCACAGTGCAAGAGGCTGGAGGTACAAGTGTATACTGCTGCCGTTAACAGCTGTATGTAGTTTCTTACAGTCACATGTTATGGTAGCATTTCATACAATGTAGACTTTAGATGTTAATAATTCACAAAGGTGGTAGTACACTGCATTGTGGAAGTAGAAAGGCACCTCCTTGACCCAACTTGTACCGACTAGGATTGCTACAGAAAAAGATACAATACAAAATCCAACTCACTCATTCGAACTTAACTTATCTAGGAATCCATAATAAACATTCCCTCTGTGTGTCTACCCCTGGGTTTTACTCATTTTGGGAGAAAGGCACAGTATCATCGCAACAACAGAGCAAGAGAGAGAGAGAGCTCTGATGCTGTAGTTGTGGCTAAACATATGGTTGTGTTTAGTCTGGAAACGTATCTGTCCAACATTTCTCCATTTTACTGATTTGTTGTTTACTCATTTAAGCTCAGCATATGGTAGGCATATATTTTGTTGTGCATAACAGAGCCTTATAAATGCCACTGGTTCTGCAATGAGCACCTCTTGGATAAACTGTGAAAAAAAGGCTTAATTTTGTCAGATGTATGTAATTTGTTGTTGATTAACAGCTTTTCCAAGGTTACCTGCACCAAAAAGAATTATAATTCTCCACAAATCTATTCCTAAAAGGAGCCGGTATAAATTGAAAGCTAATCAAAATTCCATCACAAATGTGTTAAATACTGTTTAGTTTTCACAGTTTCACCACAACTTTGACTAAGCTCTTGGATGATTTAAATAAACATGAGCCTGTCTTCGGCTGCGGCGTCTGAAATCACCAAAGCAAACAGAGTGTTTGAGCTTTGTGAATGAGATCAAAACATTAAGAAGAGGTTATTTTCCAAGAGACAATAGCACGCCCTTGAAGAACATAAACGGTATGTGTATCTATACCCACAGAACTTTTCCGCAACAAGACCTCTGAGCTTTAATTATTTCTTTGTTAGCACGACAATAAATAAGCTGTGTGGCATATCTTTCTTTGTCAAAGAAGAACAATGCCATTTGTTTTGGTAACATCTCAAATCAAAGGCTGTCAGTAAAAGCCCAATTTTACAATAACGATGGATCTGGAAAGGGCCTCATTAAGAATCCGAGCATGGATTTGAATGTTAAAAACCCATTATGTAGAACAGGGCCTAAGTAAGAGATTAAATTCATAAGATGGTGATTAACTGACTGATTAGCAGAAAGCAGTGGATCATTAGCATGCTATATCAAAGACTGTAAGACCCGCATATACAGTACATCAAACCATCACCGAAATGCCATTAATTATCAAAAAGTTATTGAGTCAGTTTCCCTAATGAACGGATTACAGTCGGCGTGATAATATGAGAGTGCTAAATTGGATGGTTTGAACCTCTGGTAAAATAGCACTGCTGGGAAACACAGATTCCAAAATGTCACCGTCGCGGCTCACTGCTACGCTGCTCAACCCTCGGAAACGGGAAGCTGATGAACTTTGACGCTGATAGATGATCATTAATTCCTTCTGTCGCAAAGTGTACAAAAGTGCTTTTGTCTCCACTGAAATGATGACAGCTCTGTTTTGCATTTGATTTTAGTTGGGCATCTATTATGTATATAACCCTCGCTGGATCTTCTCCCTGGGTGTCAGTGCGGTGCTAAGGAGGGAAAAGAAATGTCAGATGCGATGTGATTTGACAGCTGTGACGACTATCATTTCACTGTCACTTGACTTGTTCCCCTCAATCCCTTGTGTACACTCCACCTACTCGAATGTGCCTCAATTACACGCTTTTAATTATGTTCCACCATAAATAGGCATCAGGGAGATCGGAGAGCGAGCGATCCACAATTTGAAAAACTGTTATCTTGTATGTGGTCTAGACCATTATCTTCCAAAAACAGCCAGAGCTTCTGTCAGTGCCATCAGCAGCTGGCTTCACAGTCTGCCGGCATGACTCCACATAATAAAGTCAAAGGTTAGAGTAACAAGAGGAATTACTGCTTTCCTACCATTTCTTTGGTTTTTTGTGCCAATAGCCTGAAAATACCAAGGAAAGTCTGTTGAGGCCAAAGAACGAGACAGTGAGTACAAAAGCCAGCGGTTTTTCAGGGCATGATGCTTCTACTGTCTACCATATGGGAAAACACACATCAAAAGCATATAGCTGGTTTGATAAGTGATGTTTCCCGGTGCTGTTTTGAAAACGAAGAAGCACAGATCTAACTTAATTACTGTCTTCTTGTGAGAGATGTTGAGTCTGTTCTGACACTGGCTCTCAGTTGTTTTTTAAAGCTCCATTTCAAGCTTCAAAAAAAGTAATGCTGAAGGGATGCTGACACTTGGCGCACCTCAGAGCTATAGCATTTGTTTACCGCACAAGCATTTCATTCTGCCACTGTTACCTGTAGGCTTCAAAGCACACAGGGATGTTTATGCTTTTTGTGCATTATATATGTATAACGTTGAAAACACAGCTCGCATTTTGTCCCTGTGTTTACTCTTTTATCCCCTCATGAATATCCCCAAAAGAACAAACGTTTATTTTAGTGTTAGCAGCACTGCAGTGGGACGACATAGGTTTACTGAGCAGTCCGTTTTGTCCAATATTTATGTCAACTTGTTTTCATTAGGGCCACAATAAGACCCATATGTTGTGTTGGCAGCCAGCCATGTTGATCATCTCAGCAGGTGTTGTTCTGTCCTTTGTGCTGCACTGGGTGCTCGGCTGCTTATGGGAGAGGAGGCAGTTGGCTTTGATTTCATCCAGTACAACTCGATTTTATGACTGGTTGCACACTTACAATGAAACACACATAATGCTTTTTAATTCCAAGTACATTTAATTATTGACTGATCTAATCCTCTGTGATGTCATAGTCAATGTTAAACATCTCAGACAAATACTACCTATCACTAAGCTTTACCAAAAATGTTCTTATTACTTTAACTCTGGGAGGTATAGTGTCCAGTTGCAATGTAAATGTCCCATTCTCTGCATTTTGAGAAACTGTACAGTATAATTACAAAAAGTGACACAACTCAGACTACATTAGGGTTTGTCAATACCTTACATGTATCATTAGCCCATTTGCGTCCAAGTCTGCGGCCTACGCATCCGCCATCTTGGACGCCTATACACTAAAGACTTCTTTGGCAAACTATATAAGAGCTGAGTTTGTCACCACTTCTTTTACCAGCATTTTAGCTGTGACGACTATCATTTTGTAACTTGACTTGTTCGCCTCAATCACTTGTGTACCCTCCACCTTCTCAAAAATGCTTCAATTACACACTATTAATTATGTTCTGCCATAAATAGGCATCAGGGAGAGCTGAGAGCGCAAGCTATCCACATTTGAGAGACCATTATCCGGTGTGTGGTCTAGACCATTAACCACTTAAACGGTCAGAGCTTTATGTCAGTCGCTATCAACAGTAAGCCTTGCACACCGGCAGTTGGACTCCACATAACAATGTCGAAGGTCAGGTCAGGTCAGGTCAGGTCAGGTCAAGTGGAATTACTGCTCTGTTGCTTTTTCTTTTGTTTGTTGTGGCCATAGACCAAAGACACTACAAAAAGCAGCACATTTTCAGGGAGTGAACCATATATACTACCACCTACTATATACCATATATAATAAGGTATCTGCATCATATTCCATTTTAACAAAGCACATTTTTTGGCTTTCGAAGTAAACATTAAAAAGACTGTAGCCTAGCTGATATTTTTTTCTTTACGACGCCATCTACTGTTTATTATTAGGAATTTTAAAACTATTCCAAGGAACGGCAAACCATGGCCAATCAATGCTTGCACAAATCACATGCTCAAAAAGGAGCACTCCCATTAGTTGACACCAGCTTGTCATATGACTTTCAAGGAAGTTCAATAGCTTCCCAATAAAGTGTATATTCAGTCCAGTCTTTTTACACAGCAAAACAGCTCAACAAGTAAAGCATCAACCGAGACAAGGGAGGCAATTTGAAAAGCCTAAAATACTGTCAATTCAGTCACAAGATAATTACTCAAACTTGCTCTAAACCTCATTCTGGTGTAATGTATTAGTATTTTGTGGAGAAAAATTGGACCGGTTTTATTTATTTTTTAGTAAAAGAAAATCAGGAGAGATCCCTAGGATGCTTTTGCCGATAAGTGGAATCTGAGACAGGGACGGCAAAAAGAAAATCGCTTAGTGGAGCTTTAACTACACTAAAGTAAAAATGAAGGCACCACAAATATGAGAAAATAACTGATCCCAAGATACTATCTTTTTGTATGACATTTATAAAAGATATGTTTTAGATGTTAAAGATCATTGACACACATTTAGAAATTTCCTTGCTTTGAGGCATACAATCTTCTTATTTTTTATCAGTTGGCTCACACTCCATAACTCTCTGCTCACATTCTCCCTTTACCGATTAGGACTTAGGTATTAAATTCCCAAGTCCCTGAATGCATGTGGAGACATGTCTCTTCTGTCCCCTGCTGGGACCAATAACCAGCCCAGCTCTATTCGAAGATGTCTGAGCGATTCCGCCAGACGCACTGACAAATGTGTGTGACATTGTTCTGTATTCAGTACATTTTCTTAACGTATTAAACAACCAACCTCAGCTGCCCTCATGAGGATTGTCTGCACTGCAATATTCACAGTGTGTACATAAAAGTGTATTAGATTAGATGTTTTCTAATTCTAGACACTTCTCTTCTGCGTTTTGTGACGTTCATTTTTGTGAGGTTTATTCTTCTCCACCTTTTTTATGCAAACCTCAATTAGCCAAAGACAATACATTTAGCTGACACTTTTATCCAAAGCGCTTTACATTATGCTTCAATTCACCAGTGTTACAGCTGGAACATCACTGGAGGCAAGGTGGGTGAAGTGTCTTGCCCAAGGACACAATGACAGTATGAACAGTGGGGAAAGTGGGAATCGAACCGCCTACCTTCCGGTTGAAGGACGACTGCTCTACCACTGAGCCACTGCGCTTTGTATGTTACATAGTGCTCCTAGATTTTCATTCCCTTGTTTTCCTGTTTTCTTGTTATCCCTGCATAATGTGCTTGTAATTGCTTGTGAGGTTGCACTGGGTTAGAATACTGAGGAGGATCGAAAACTAAGAAAAGGATGATGCTTTGTTGCAGTGGCTAGGCTCATTTTATCACCCATTACGCTTGATTAAGGCTGATCCTCATTCTACTCTGCCATGTTTGTGTGATAAGCATTGAGGGTTCATTTTAGCACATAACTGTAGCTAACCCAACCTGTATTCAGACAAGCTAAACAGCTTTGGGTGTTGATCAAGCGCTTTGGAAATTAAACATGCTGCAACTGCTAAAGAATGGATAACTGCTGAGTGGAGTTGGCTCCATAATAGGCACTGTATTCAGGGGGGTGTTGAAAGTGACTCAAAAGTACGTTCCTTCGACTTGCCCCCAACAGTAGACAGGCACTTTTCAATGTGACAGACGTGCTTTTTTCTCCACTGCCAACACTCAAACGGCCATAATGTGCACAGCGTCAATCAGAGCCTATTCTTTATTCACAAAGCTGAGGAGAGGATCAAAGACGCCATGCCACAGTGAGTCATCATCAAAGTGAAGAGCAGCCCTCTGACATCCCACCCGCCACTTAGTCACCCACACAGGGGGCCAACAACACAACTTGTTCAACTCCTGCTTATGAGGCCATATACTGAAAGTCCTCATGTTGTTAAGGGGTGATTGAGTTGGTTCTTGGACAAAGTGAAACACAGACAGTGAGAACATGAGCCTTCAGCCCTGTAAAACCAACAGCTGCAGTAAAGACTTTTGGCAATGGCCATCTCCTGTAATTAAAGCCAGCAAAACCAAATAGTAACTTGTTTATAGCCAAAAGAGCTACATTCTCCTTTCATGGGGCACAGGGGTGATTGTACAGGGGTGTTTTTTCTTTAATTTATCTGCAATATATGAGGTGACTACTTAGACTGACTGGAGGATACAAACATCACTGCCGATTGAAGGTTGCGTAGCTTGATGGCTCGCTGTCTGGAGACTTGCTCTTTTTTAATAATCTGTATAAAATCGATAGACCCCATCATCAGGTCCAAAATTTGAAGCAATTGGAAAAATCTTTGTGATTTTTGTAATCTTACTAAAATTCTTTAAAAAATACCAGAACAATTTATCTTTAGCTTAATCCCTTTGTTTGAAATAACCTTTAGCCACATACTGTAACTACTCCTGACATGATAATGATGAGGGCCACAAAAGAGCTTAAGTGCCGCAGTGATTAGCCCTGTTTTACACTCACACAAACATCCCGAGCTTGGCGTTGTATCTTTGCTCCTGTAACACACCAGTACATACACTTTTATAATTCTCCCATGTAAGACGCAAGATTTAACAAGTGTATTGATTTGTTGTGCAGTTCCAGCTCTCATATTAATTTCTCTAATCATAATTTAAGAAACCAGAGTCATTTTTATCCGGGGTTTTACAGCAGGATCCATTTAAATAATGTGTCAATAACCTTACAAGCTTTGCTTCCCTTACAGTTCCTGCTGTATAGTTCACTGTCACCATTTCTAATTCGGCCACCCTCCACACTGAAATCTATATGGTATTCCAGTCCCTGCACACTTTGCCTTTGCTTTCCAAACCACTTGAGGGTGCAATGAATTCCCAAAGACATCAGATCCTTGCAGGTATAACACTGCACTCATCATATCTGCTTTGTTTAAGTGTAGCCCCATTTGTGCAACGTTTATGGAGATGTGGATAAGTAAAAACTTCTAGGGGAACATCATGTTTACATTACAATTATGGCTGGCATTTTATGGAAGAAACAAATAGTCCTGGTTAACATAAAAACAGTAAAGTTTTTACATTGTTTTAGACTATGTCCAGATGCCTTCATATTAATTCTTTGATTTATGATGACCTGGAGAACTGAGAATCTCCACAGTTATACAAACTGAGATACATACTGAGACTCTCAACTGGTGGGATGGAGCCCAAAAGAGGGTCCAGGCATGTTTTTTGTCAATCAATGATTGTGTGGTGAAAAAATAAATAAAAATATTATAATTAAAAATGTAGTTTTAATAATTATACTATGCAAGACTTTAATTATGACAGGTAGACAATTGCTGATACAATTTTAATGACAATTTATTGTAAAGCTATAGATTATGGTTACTTAGACACGATTTTACTTTAAATATGTTTATTAACAATTGGAATAGGTTTAAGATATAAATCTAGGATGAAATTTATGAAGCTTATTTTTAAAAAACAACTTTACAAAATTCAAAAATTAGAGGTAAAATGTGGGCCCAGACCTGTTGAGAACAAATATTATGAAAAATGCACAAAATATGACAAATACTGACTCAAATATTTGTTGTTTAGACACAAATTAAAAAAAAACATAATCCCATTGGAAATACAAGGTCTCTGTTCTGGGTTTTCTGTGCACACCCACCACCTCAACTTACTGCCTATATTTAAAATTGCAGTCTAATCTGTCCATTAAATTACATAACACAATTCCACATCTCACACACCTTTTTCTACAGTCTGAGTGCACCTACAGAAGCCCCCCGGGGACACACTGTTTGGAATTAGGTCAGACTTAAAGACAATTTATTAATATCATCCAATTTATCATTATCATAATTGATGATCAGCTAAACTTCACAAGTCATGTCGCCAGCACCACCCGGTCCTGTAGATTCATCCTCTACAACATTAGGAAAATTAGACCTTCCTATCAGAGCACTCTCAAATTCTAGTCCAGGCTCTTGTCTTGTCCAAACTGGATTATTGCAATGCTCTACTGGCTGGACTCCCTGCCTGCACAACCAAACCTCTGCAGCTGATCCAGAATGCAGCGGCAAGAGTGGTCTTTAATGAACCAAATAGAGCGCACGTAACTCCTCTATTCATTAGGTTACACTAGCTCCCGGTTGATGCCCGCATCAAGTTGGTTCTTCACCCTCATATCTCCACTCACTAATACAGACCTACGTTCCTACCAGATCCCTGCGCTCTGCAAATGAACAACGTCTGGTGATACCGTCCCAAAAAGGTAAAAAATCACTCTCACGTACCTTCTCTGGCTCTGTTCCACATTGGTGGAATGATCTACCTGTTGCTACAAGATCAGCAGATTCTGTAGCCATCTTTAAAAAACGCCTGAAAACACATCTCTTCCGTCAACACCTGACTGACAAACACTGAGTTCTACTTCCTTTCTATCGATTCCTTTCTTTAAAAAAAATAAAAATAAAATTCTCATCCTTAGCTTTGTAAACTGTGCTGGGTTTAAACTGACTAGTTTTTTGTCTTTTTGTACCTTGTGTTGTTAAAATTGCTTCCATTGTTTTCCTCACTTGTAAGTCGCTTTGGATAAAAGCGTCTGCTAAATTACTAAATGTAAATGTATCATGTCCTAAACCTTTATGCAAGTTTGTTCAAAAAGAAAATGAAATGTACTTTTTCTCTTGCAGTGAGTTTTCTGTTTGGAACTAATGTCCATTACTAATTATGGGACTACATTATGCAGTACTGAAAATTGTTTTTTTCAACTGTATGCTACAAAATTTTACACAATGCCCCTTTAGGCAAAAGCTCATAAATTAGCAGGTTTGACTAAATTAGTAAATATACGGTGTCCTAAAAATGTTATTGATGTCCTCAGGGATACTTCAGCCATAAAAAAGAACAATTATTAAAAACAGGAATACTCTTGCTTTTGTTTCATTTTAAAATAATGTGCAGTAATGATCTGTATTTAAGACCATAGATCTTGATTAAACTCCCATTTCCCCTACTGATTCTTTGCATAAAATATATGTACTGTGGCAGGTAAAAGTGCAGGACCAGTCACCTTCACGCGGTGTCCTCCGAGGAAACAAGTAAGCGATAAAAAGTCCAGTGAGATTAGAAAGAGGACAAGAGACTGAGGCAGAAAGGCGTGAGGCTGTTCCACGTGATAGCATGAGAGGGAAAAAAGGGGGATACTGGGAGGATTAGAAGTGCTGCTAATGAGCTGGGAGTTAAAACGGATAGCTTTGCAGGAGAAACAGATTTAAATATTAGTCGGGTGGGATTTATGTTGAGAGCACAGAGAACATTCGAAAAGATACAGAAAAAAAAGTCTCTTTCAACAACTCATTTTATCTGTGGTTCAAAAAGATGTATTGACGGTGTAAGAAATTATAGCTCTTGTGGGGGATGATAGGTTTTTACATCTGAATACAAGAGCGTTTACCCAAAGTGGAGTCGTTTGGCAGCAAATGAGGAGATTTGTCAGCTCCTGTTCAGTTTATTACATTTGAAAAAGAAGAAAATGCATATGTCTTATGGGGAAACCTGTTCATTGAAGACACCACCTGCTTTGTATGATAATGAAAATGAGACAATACTGCCAGCATTAGGCAGTTCTTTGCAATTGGATTGACTGAAGAGGGTTGACTTTCTTGCTGAGTGCATCTGCTAACGTGAGATTGGGGAAAGTTTAGAAGTGGATTTTTGAAAGTTGGCTTTATCCCATTTATTTTTACTAAAATTAAAAATGATACACTCCAATAAAAAAGCATTTGACAACATTGTGTCAGACACATTACACTTAGGCTACAGCAATGACTACTGTGTGAAAAGACGTGTTGTAGCAATTTAAGGTTCACTCTTTATGTCATTGCTGCTCTGGAAGTAGCTGTTAAGAAGCTCTGCTCTCGTTGCATTTCAAACCACTGACAATCTGCTGTTACAAATTTTTCAAGATATGTGTTTGGGTTTTAAAAATGCCACATAAAACTACACAAAGGTCAAACACCACTCAACAATAAAGGCAGGAACCATTGATTTAATCCTCCACAAATATTGAATTGGTTGGCTACATGCTAACATATTCTACATTGTACATTGCTAACTACATGCATTTGACACAATGAGTGCATTTGAGTATTTTTGTTATGAGCCGTATCCTGGCGATGACAATATTTGCACAATAATGTTTAGAAATGAGAAACCTGGTTACTAATATCCCTGCATACATGACAAACAATAGTAAGTATATTTTGGTTAAAATGTACTTGCATCACTCAATTCAGTTTGTACATGCACAGTTCACCTGCAGAAACCAGGATAGGGGGTATACATGACACAATTTATGAAATTCTCCAAAAAGTGTATCTGGTTTTCCAAAGATCAGGATACTGGCTTATTGCAAAAACGCATGTAACCACATTCTGAGATGAGATTTTCTGTGCTGACATTTGAAATTGTGTATACACCACTGACCAAATTATTGATATTTAGTAA
This sequence comes from Perccottus glenii, assembly GCA_024416835.2. Taxonomy (NCBI): domain Eukaryota; kingdom Metazoa; phylum Chordata; class Actinopteri; order Gobiiformes; family Odontobutidae; genus Perccottus; species Perccottus glenii. Next base: position 7,070,319 of record CM044564.2, on the reverse strand, counting down.
TATACAACCTACAACTGCTAAAGGTCCTCATTTAAAAAGGTGTCTCTACTGAAGTTTTCACTGCAGTGGAAAGAACTGACAACAATAAACAGTGAAAAAGGTCCTTTATTTTGTTTGCTCTGATAAATGCTGCTACCTGCCAGCTGCAATCACAGATAAAACTTTCCCTATTTATTTTGTAATTATCATAAATATTATTATCACACATTTTCTGAAAATATTGTGATACAGTTTTGAATCCATATCTACCCCAAGGCTCCTGTGTGGCTGTGTAAACAAAATGCAGGAGTTCATTACTTCATATTTCCCAGGCTACACCTCTGTCCTCAAAGTGAACTCACAGTTTCCAACAAAAACATTATGAATCAGCTTTTGTTTTTGTCGGCATGAGGGAGCTTTAAAAGCACAGAGACTATGGGGGTCTGTCTGTTTTCTGACCAAAACCTTCAGCATATTTAGTCTGACTTAGCCTCAGCTGAGCCCTGTCCCAGTGCCTCATCTAATGACTTCTTAAGACTGAGCTGCAAACTGTCCTTGATTGACATCTCCTTCACTCTTTTATTATATTGTTTGTCTGTTAAAAAGGAGCCACCACTTTATCTCGCTGGGTTTATTAGAACATAAAATGAAAGTGGCAGTACAATGACTCAAGAAAAACATCCCAATTTTAAAAGAACAGCTGCTTTCTCTGCCTTTTAATAGACTGTATTAAAGATGGATGCTATGGTGGGGCTTGCAGCCGTAATGAAAAGGTGAACCCAAAATATGGAGTTAGTGGAAATTCTATGATGTTTTTATAAAAACGTGTCATTTAATTGTCCTCCTATGCCTCTTTTCAGTTTCCTTCAAACTGGAGAAAATTGACAGCTTCTTTGTTCATATGATGCAAAAATAAAAACCAGTCCAAGGTCAGGCAGGGGCTACATCACTTTTGTGCATGTTTTTTATGACCGAGAAATTGGTAGGAAGGAGGAGTACACCCGCAGCATCAACGCGTGGTCTATGGCTTTATGTTCCTGTTATTTTCAGAAGTTTAGTTTGCTCTCAAACCACTTGAACCTTTGCAGTTAAAGAATATTTCCAATCCAATATTTGCCTACACTTACTTATATACCTAATAACATACCATGACAGCAAGGTATTTGTCCAGATAGGTTTCTAAATTCCAACAGTCTACTTTTGAACTTTTATCCACAAGCACAGGCTAGTGCTACTATCCCTGATAAAATAATTTCATGTTTTGCATCCACACTTCACTTCCTTTTTCAAGCATGTGAACAGCTATGGTAGCCCTGCAGAGACAAGCTGTTGGAGCGCAGTTGCTCAGGTGGTAGATCAGTTGTCCTCTAACTGGAAGGTTGGCGGTTAGATTCCTGCTCTTCCCAGTTCACACTGTTGTTGTGTCTTTGGACAAGACACTTCACCCACCTTACCTCCAGTGCCACCGCACTGGTGTATGAATGTGTGAGAATGTTCGGTGGTGGTCGGAGAGACCGCAAAATGGCTGCCACATCTCCGTCGGTCGGCCCCAAGGCAGCTGTGGCTAAAGATGTAGCTTTCCATCACCAGTGTGTGACTGTGGAGTGCATGAATAATGGACGGCTTGTAAGTGCTTTGAGTCTCTTGGTCCTTTGGGAGAAAAGCACAATATAAATCTAGCCCATTATTAATTATTATTATGAATAAACCCAGTGAAACAAGCTCTGATGGTGATTTCATGTAAATAAAATAAACCTTCATGCAAGAATATGTGTCTTCCTCCCCAGCGGTGCTCAGTGTCTTCACTATGGGTATCTGTAGGACCAGTAATGGAGCTAAAATGGCTCCTTTCACTGGGTTATATTCTTTAAAGAGCAACTTTTCTGTCATACGTAGACACATGCGATGTGATTATACATTGTTACACAGAATTCTGTCTTAATACATATAATATACATATGATACATTTTACTCAATGCATATTTATAATTCTGAGCTGAATATCCCATTTAGTATCATATCTTTTAGTAAATATGTACACAGCTTCAATTAATTTAAATTATACTGTTGTGTCTCCATGACAATAGTCAAAAAGTCACAGGGTGGCATCTGTGATACAGAGTTTTCTGGAAACAGAAATAGTGCAGTTAGTAAAGTCTTTCAAAATTGTGCTGGTGAATCCAATAATAATGCATATAATGCACCCACAGTTATGGCTCTACAGTTTAACGCTGATAATCACAATTAATCTAAAAGCCTAATGATTTACCAAAAGACCCAAAACTACAGCAGATAATTCCTCACATAGTTTTAGAGACTTTGGCATCTTAGACCCACTTAATGAAGATGAGCCATTTAGTTGCTCTAAATGCAGCCATCTTCTGATCATTTAAGGAAATCTGAAGCCAAGCATCAAAAGAAGACAAGAACATGAGGTGTCTGATGTAAACAGCCCCTCAGAGACCCCACAAACAGATGGGGCGCTCTAATAAAACTCTGCTATGACATGCTTTTCAAACAATGCTATGCACTCATTTATAAACAATTAACCATGCAGAGGAGGAGACATTAAGATCAGCAATTAAAATGTGAGCCATTAATTATGTCACTGTGTTTTCATCAAAGGCTGCCTCCAGTTTATGCTGTGTTAGTTTATGAATATGAATCTATTTTACAACGTGGAGGAAACCCCACAACTGCAGACAGACAGGACGGAGCAGGAAGGATGTTGTCACAGTATAGGGCCCATCTGGTGAAAACCCAATCCCTTTGTGTCTGAAAACTCATGAGAAGAGTGCTGTCGGTGGATGTTGTGACAAGAGTACACTTTATTTATTATGATCTTTACTCTGTGTAAAGTTAACTTCTGAAAATCTGAAACAGCTGTGATTGGTTTAATAAAGTAGAGCCGGGGGAATTCAATGAGAACAATTTGTGAATGAAAGCTCAGCCATGACAGCATATATGTAGCACTGCTCCATATTATAGTTAAATGCTTTAATTGTGCTTTCTTTGATTCTTTTTTTCCCTCTGTTTTGAAAAGCACAGTGCATTTATAACAATTTTGTAACATTAGATATTGTGTTTGCAGTTTGGACCTGATCAAATTTTCTATATGGCCACAAAGAAATGCACAGAAAGGGTGTTAGTGAAACATTACTCTGCACATTGTTCTGTCACACAAGCTGTCATCTAATAATTATTCTTGCATATCAATTATCGGCTTCTAAATTGTAATGGCAAATATAATGCATGATTTACCTGTTTGTTAATTATATTATCTAATGCTAGAGGGCTGGTAAGATATACTGTAGCTATTTGTGACTTACAGCAGACTTAGCTATCAAAACCAATATGGGAAGAAATAAATGCCAGACTCTATTTTAGTGATATTGTGTGGGGCATAGCTGATATCATTATTAATATAATGCAAATTAATTTGAACAATAGCAAAACATATGGTCTCATCTCATCTCAAGGTCTCAGCGGTAGCTTGGGGCGATTGTTGTGAGCTTTAAAAGTCAATTTGATCAATCAGCCAATCACTGCGCTTTAACAAATGAGAACAGCCTCAGTCTGTGAAAACACTAAGCTGAAGAAGAAGCAGAAGAATTAAATCAGATATTTGTTTTTTGTTCTCCAGGGTGTGCTTTGTTTCAATATGTGCTTCTTACTTTGGGCAGTTAATAGCAAAAAGTCAAAAAGTAATTGAGAATTAGCAATTCATCAGGAAATATTGGCAGTCTTGTCTCGCTAAACTGGGTCTAAAGCCATTCAGGTCATGCTTTCTCATTTTAGTTCTATTTTTCAGCTTTGAAAGAGAGACAGCCGCTACTGTAGTTCTTTTTAATGTTCTTTGACAGAAGCGGAGCCCTATTTAACTGCCTCCAACACTGACACGCAATTTAGTTTTTGCTAATTATAGGCTACTGCGGTCATAAATTATTCCTTCTCCTTAGCTCTCCGTTACCCATGCTCTGTCTGCACACACACACCCACACCCACAAAGCTTACAAACAAAATTACCCATCTGCTGATTTTCCCACTACAACTGAGAGTACAATGGGTCGGTGCACACTGACTCAGTGAGGGGAGCTGCAGAGTAGAAACGAGAGCAGGAAAAACCCAACAGTTCATCTCTCCCCTGCTGTTAAAGGCCATTCATAAATACTGAGCCTGAGTCTGACACAGAGTCCCGGATTCTCTTCGACTCCAATGCTTTGACATATAACAGGCAACACTCTGAATGATCACAACAAGAGATGGAAATGTAAAATGTATCTTGACAAGAGTCGAAGAGTGAGGACTGGAATAAAAGGCAGCACAAGCAGCACAGTTTCTCCTCGAACGTACAAGAGCTCCCCAATTAGAAGAAGACTATTCTGCTATTTTCAGTTTGACAGTGGCAGAAAAGCTACCGAGAGTCACTTAGTATTCATTTTACTATAGCTTTCTGCTATTCAGGGATAATAATGTATACTATCTGTGCTGTTACAGGTCAAGTGCAAACATATAATCATAATTAGAAACATGTTCACAATGTACACAGCATAATCTTGACATTAAAACTTTATGAATTAGTACAAATTGCAAAAAGATGCGTTTTGTATCATGAATTTCATTTTTGGGATGTATAAGAAAAGGAGAATAACTAAATGTATATGTGATGTAGAGAATATTTATCAAAAAGTCTCTTTACTCTTTACTCTGTTGTTGTTGTTGGGCGGCTCGTCAGTGAGCTTCATCTTAATCCAAGCTTTAACTAAGCTGAAAATGTAGTTTCAGGAGTTAGAGAGCAACAACTTTTCAGGGTGAACTTCTTAATCCTCACTAAGTATCTTACTCACTGAAGCAAAAATAATCAGAAAAGCACAATAGGCGTTGGAATATTAATGCTCACAATTGAATCATGGCCAATTCTTCATATAGAGTCCGTGACTTTGTTGTTGACCCAAAAAATTGCAGGAGGCCTTCCCACTGTTGAAATTGTAGACTGTACCTGAGCCATACTGTCACACCTCAAACATTTCCACCAGTCACACTAAGCTTGCTACAGGCAGCTACAGAGGTCATATGTTGCTACTAAAAATACATCTAAATCTCTTTCACTGTCCACAACACTGAGGCTATAATTTCAGTTTTATCACGTTTGTTCTGTATCTCTGCTGGCATCACTATTTGCTGTTGTGCTCTTCAAATCAATGTGACAGACAAACACAGGCTTTCAACGCTCCTCCTGCCTTTCCTGCTCCTCCTGCTTCTCAGTCTGGTCATAAATGTTGAGTGTCCACGAGGGGAAAATGCTCCAATTCTCCAATTTCTCTCCTTGACTGAGCCTGTGATACCTCCCATTCCATCTTTCCATCCTACTTGGCTCCTGTATCTGTACTGTCACAATTTCCTTCTGATTTCCTAGCGCCGGTTCAGGATACAGCTCTGCCCTCCTAACCCCTCGCTCACATGACTTTCCCACTCCATAATACGCTGTTCGTTTACAATGCACGCCCGACTCAAGGTCATTTATTCAGGGCTGCCTCATACTGTTTGTGTTTACACAGCAAAGGGGGAAGAATGTGTACTTTGAATTAGAATTGAACCTACTGAGCACTGTATATAAATTTTTAATAATGCAATGCAGTGAAGGCTAAGGTGCCAATCTGTACGGCGGGTTTAACGGAGCATGTAAAGCGCAAGCTCTTTTTTTGTGCTCTTTTTTCCTTTTTTGTTACCGAGGTGCAGTCTTCTAGTAGAGACTAAGGCTAAGAGATATTAAAGAGCCGAGCTGCAATGAAGACATGGCTCCCCAGAGAGAAAACACCCATGGTCAGTTTCACAGACATGGATTATGTCTCCTCCTCTATTTTAATTTGTCTTTTCAACGAACGTCTCTATTGAGAAGCCTCTTTAGTCGATGTCTATGTGAACTGGCCCCTTGTGAGCCAGTATTTTCTTATTTTTTTTATTGAACTGCCTGGTCTGGCTTCCCTTCTCCTGTAAACCTAAGGCTTTAAAGGAATCTCAGACCTTAAGTGTATTTCCCTGCATTTTTCATTATATGTTCACAGATTATTTTAGTCGAGCATTTAAATGTGTCTTACTGCACATGGGGGTTTATCTCACTGCTCGCTTCAAATGCAAAACTACACCTGCTTATTGTCTTTTTCCTTCTATGTTCTTTAACATTTTGAGAAGATAACTCTGCAGTACCTGATGCCCTGTCCACACGTAGGAGGGTTTCTTTGAAAAGGTTTAATGCATTCTGTCGTTATGTGCTCTAACAAACAGGTCACTTTTCTGAAAACTTTACCTAATCCAATTTAAACTGAAGAGGAACTTTTTCTTGTATGCAACTTCTTAATCCAATTCCGTTAAGCATCCTACTCACTGAACCAAAAAGGAACAGAAAAACATAATAGGCATTGGAATATTAATGCTCACAAGTTACCCACTGCCATTTTTTATTATATAGAGATTGTGTTGCAGACCCACAAAATGTATCAGGAGGCCTTTCCACTGTTAGTTTACTTTCACTTGCAAAGACACACTTTTAAACTGTGAGACTTTAGACTTAAGCTCTTTGGAGATTCTCAGTAGAACTCTGTCAGGATTGACCCTTGCCTTAAATGAGGAACTTAACATCAGCTGTTAAAACTGTGTCCAAATTTAGACTTTACAACCAAACTAGCCTTCACTTTATCACTTTGTGTTCTATGCTAAAACAAATCAAGATTATTGTCCACTGAAGGTTGCTTTCTGGTACTGGGGGATTTTTTTTATTATTTCATAGTGGCAATACATACTTATACAGCAGTTTTGTTTTGATAATGTGATATGATGATACATATGCACACTTTAGAACTGCTTTTACAGTGGACAATAGGCTTTAATAAATGTCTGAGCAACTTCAATAGATTATGAATGGATATTTTGTCCCATCCCCACTTAAGAGACTGGGTTTGACTGTCTCTATGCTCCCTTCCTTTGGATTTAAGACTTTAGCAGATAGTGCCAGTTCTCCAGCTCTGGCTTATTCATCATGTTAAATATCCCTTGGCCTCTTGCTCCGCAGTGTAGATTATTCAAATGACGACGACCTCATATTCGAAATTAGGCCGCAGACATATCATTCCCATAAATTGGCAGGATCCTTCAGCACAACAGGAGCTGCACAGCCTAATGATCTACGCTCTTGTGTGTCATAATGCAGTTATTATGCTGTTTTGAACATGCTAGTGCTTTCTGCTCGTGCGTCAGTCGCCTAGATTAGACTCATAAAACTAGCTCCTGAGATGATATGACATTTTGCCCGAGTAGTAAAACCTCTGCAGGCTGTTCATACTTTCACACTGTAAATTCAGTGGCAGCAGAGAGAGTACTGAGTCAGCCGTGTGTGGGCTAATGGTATGTTAAATGTGTGCATATGCTCAGTGTATTTACAGGGAGCTTATGGTTGTTTGTAAAGGCCTTTACTTTGTTTATTTAATAACTTTTTCTGGTGACATGTTTTCACTCAGTGCTCAACCATAACTGAAAATATGTTAGCTTTAGGCTGGTTATATGCAGTATGTTAACTTTAAAATATCCTAACATTTGTACGTCAAAGATATTAATATTATAAGAGAAAATTCCATTAAGGGCATCTTGGTATATTGCTTTATTCCTCCAGATGGAGTTGTGAGTTTTTGCAGGTGGTGCCTCGGTGGCTCACAAAATGTGTTGCACATACGTGAAGTTCTGTCTGGTACAGGTCCATTTGTTCCACGTCAATCACTCTCTTTCACAGTTCAATATTTGAAATCATCTCTTATCATATAAAAGGGATTGCTAAAAATAGATCTTAAAATATGAGTGATATCAAAAGCTTGACATTCATAGTATAACCACATGGATGCTTTGTTCTGACCAGTAGCAGCAGGGCCTTCACAGACAATCGTTTCCTATCTCTTTTATTATGTTGTATACTTTACTGTCCCGAACCACTCTGGGTCTCCATTAGGAGCAGTGGACAGTGCCTGGGGACCATCTCACAATCTTAGTCAGTGCCTTGGTCAAACACTCTCTTAAGTATTCATCTATTTTACATGCTTTATTAGTGGTGTCTGTGAAGTAAAACCGCTAACCACCTACCCTCCTCTATTTGCCGTTAGCCAGACAGCAAGACTAACAAACATTTTACCCAGAATATATTCTAGTGCTTTGATTGATAACTTCTTCTTTTTCTATGGATGCCTCTTGTTTGTTTCTGTACATTAATCCTCTTGCAGTTGATTGATTGGAGTTATTTTAAAAATCAGACCTCCTTCAGCACAATGTATAACTCTATTTTTGCATACACGCAGATAACTGTATGAATATTCATTGTGCCCTCATGCGTTTGTATCTGACCAATCCATCTCTAGAGGGGGCAGCGGTCCGTACCAGGGAACGACGAGGGACAATGAATGACATTGTCAGGCAACATGCTGCAGAGGCTTCCAGGGACATGGAGCTGATCGCTGATAGCAGATAGCAGATGTGTGTCTAATTGCAAAGGGGTTGGGTGCCCTGGATATGTCTCTGTCTATGCCTGCCAGGAAGCTAAGCCCCCTCCAGAGCCCCCAATCACTGTCTCTAATTAGAGCTCTTATCTCTGTCAATCACCATGCCTTTCACTGGCTTTTTGCGGCCCCGCTGCCTGGATAAGAGGGACTGGCCAGGAGCGCGGCAGAGAATAGGTGAAAGCTGCTTCGAAATACTCTCTCAAAATGAAAGTAGGTGAAAGAGCTTTGTGGCTTGTATGGGTTATTTAAAACACAGACATGAAAAAAGACAAGATAAAAAAGACAAGCAACCACCAACAGCTACAACAGCTACTGTTTTGTTAATCCTAGATAAATTGCAATTATGGTAATAGCTGTAAAGATTATCTTGTAAGATTGTTTTGTTTTGTGAGGTGTGTTGATCCAGTTCACTAAATGTTGGGGCTTGCACCAGAACAGCCTGGTCCCATTAAAAATTTAGTTTCAGTTTTAGTTTTAGTTTCAAACCCCTCCCTCTAGAAATAAAGCTCGGCTCTCTTACAAGTTGATCTCAGAATTGATAAAGTCACTTGGATAAGAGACGAAACGTCTTCACCTTGAAAACTGAGTCCAGATACTTCTGCTTTAACCTTTTCTTAAAGATGACCTGGATGACTGAGAACCTTGACAGACAGGCAATATAATCAGAAATAATGTTGTGGGGACATTAAGAGACATGGAACAAAATTCACAATCTTTTCATTGTGTATAAAGGCCACAACACATGCTTAAAGAACCTAGTGGAAGGAGTCATTAGTACCTTCTCTTACTACAGCTGCCCAGACTAACTAAACACATTATATCTGATGATCTAATGTCTACAGGATGTCTTTATAGACTACAGTATGTCCCTGCAGAGTAAATGAAAGTGCTGAGACAGGCTTTAGAAAGGACAGGTGTGAGGTGTGGGATTGCAAATCTAATCTTTCACCACCAACTGCACACTGCAAGTACAAATGTGCACAAGTTGTTCCATTGCTACATTTGGGTGCTACATTGTTATCACATTGCTAAGTTACACACTACAAGAACACAAATATAATTTGTCACTTGAATATTGCCAGAAATCTGTTACAATTTCTTTAATTATCTTTTATTGTGGGGCACAACAAGGTAATTGTTTTTATCAGTGTCAAATATGTGCTATAGCAAAGAGAAGAACAGTTTTAAAGCTGATTTGCTGCAGGGTATTTCAGGTTTTTACTTTACCCTTAACATGTCAGCATTACTCATCACCAAGATCAGAACTGTCCAAAGTACTGCCTGGGGGCCAGTCATTGCCCCAAGTGAAATTTTATGTGGCCGTCAGCTTCAGTGATAAAATATATTGTTTATGGCCCCAACAGCAGCAGCTCAAATCCAATTATAAACCTGTTTTAAATCCAACTAAAATATGTTCTAGTCTAAATAAAACCGTTTATAACCAACTAAAACCTGGTTACATTTTCCTCTCATCAACTATAGCCCTCTTTGAAAAATGTTTTGGACACCTCTCATCAAGATAATTTCTTACCTCTGTTTATGCTCGCTTTAATATTGACTTAAATTGTAATGTTCTGCAGTGTCTCAGTTAGGGCTCGTGCTGCTTGTAAGAGGTGACAGATCATCAGAAATAACTTCAAAGGAACTTCTTATCCAAAGAAACAAAAAGTCTAACCCTTGCCAAAAATAATTCATTTAGGAAATTCTCAAAACAAATAACTGTGAATTGTGAATCCTTATTTCATGTCTCTGTGGAACTCTGCCCAGGCAGACAACACCAACCAACCACCTGCAGGTTAAATGACCTGCTGTGCATGCTGGGAAATGATGGACAGAACTACAGGAGTCTCCATGTCTGGACTTCAGTCTACTGTCTGGATAGGACAGATCAAACGGCTTCAAACTCGCACTTTCATGTTCTGCCAAAAAGTCCGACGGGGGACAACGTTACACTGGAAAACGGTGACAAAAGTCTCACAGTGCTGCAGTTTCCTGTGAGCAACATTTAAGAACATGCAAAACAAAACTCTTTCTTGGGCTGTGATATTATGTAAAGTTAAAGATAAACTTTATGGAATGAGGAAAGGCCTTCAAGCTTTAAAAACAACTACTACCTTTAAACAACTTTATATGATGATCTGGATGAATAAGAACCTTCACAGACCATTGGCTCCTATTTTGTGAAGCAGAAGCTCATCTTCTGGGAGTTTATGGAGCAAGACGTTCTCATATATTCCAAAATGGGTAGAATATGGATAAAGTTTTGGAAGCCTGATGCATGACAAAAGTAGCTGTCTCTGGCGATGAACAGTCATAAAAGAGCCACATAAGTTCATAAAGTGTAAGTATAATGTGTGTAAAAGGTCTAAGACTATCACAGCCTGTCTTTAAAGCCTGTGGAGGATAAGGTTTTTAAAGCAGTTGTTTTAGAAAGAAGAGTCAAGAGTACAATTATTCACAAGTCACAACTTTAGGTAGATTTGTCTAAATATTGATAAAAAAATTAACTTCCATTAATGTATTTATAATTGAGCTCTAACTACACAAAGACGTCCACGTCCCCCACACTGACCTGCAGCAGCACTTTGTTTTAAACCTGAATCTGAAGACTACTGGCAATCTTCCATTTCATTGAATTTTAAAATAAGTTACATTTTGCTTTTAATGAATTTGACATAAAATGCTAACATCCATGCTAACTTTGTGTTAAATGATTTAACCAAGTGTGTAAAGGTGTCCATGAAAACTTCATTGCTCTGGTTATGAGCATTAAAGCAAAGAGATGAACAAACAAACAAACAAACACTAAAGCCTTGCTTGAACACCTGAATGTAGGCCTATGCAATTCATTTTCAATTTCAATTTTGGCTCCAATGATCACAGTACATTGTTAATCATATTTATTATTTCTGTTTATTTTTAAGCTATTTATTTATGTTTCAATATATTATTTATTTTAAGGCGAATTCACTGTTTTGTCCAATAAATCCAACATGTTTCAATGAGTCAATGAGTAATCATGTAAAATAATCGTGATTTCAATAATGACCAAAATGATATATATATATATTTTAATGCAGTATTACTGTTGCTGTGAGTGAGACTGTATAGTCCTGTCGACAGAATAAACTGTATGTAGCCGGTGGTGGAAAAATATGTTCTATCAATAATTCCCCAAATACCAACTGCTCCACAGTAAAAAAAAAAACTGAAAAAACCTGAAACTAACATTTTATGATGGACCATAAGTTATATGTCTCCTAAGTATATAAATGAGGAATTAAATAAGATAACAAATGCTAACACATTCCCACTGCGTAGACGTGAAAGGGAAACTTGAGTAGGAGGAGGTGAGCGCTAAGGTTAAGTAGGAGAGAATGAAACAAAAGGACAGACGTGTGGTGATGAGGCTTAAGTGTGAGATAAAAAGATAGATTAGGCCAGAGGTGAACACATTGAGATGAAGGGTGTACCATCCTCCAGCTCGGCCGCATCTCAATGTCTGTGCATGCTTGTTCTGTCTGGGCACCTCTTCAAAATCAATTTAAGAAATTACCATTCAGCCGGAGTTCCGTCATTAGGATTTTATAATTTCATCTTCCTCCTCCAGTGCCTTTATCCCAGAGCCCCTCAGTTCATCTCTGCAGCACAACCCCTGTGAATAATTAACCGCAGCCGTGAGCCGAAAGCCGATCAGCGTCTCACGCACACACAGTCGTGTACCGGAGAATCTTGGTACAAATCGTGTTTTTCAGTCCAAAAACTGAAGCAAAGCATAAAATGGCTTGCTATATAGACATTTTGAACTTTAGCTTTAGTTCATAGATATTAGCTTAGCTTGAGCATTGTAGTAAGATGACAACTTGACAAACTTATGGCTACATATAACCTGCCAATGTTTCAAAGCCCTATCTTGTGTCTTTCGGTTGTTTTTACTTTAATCTGACATGCAGTGCTTTACTTCCACATGCTCGCTATGTGCAAGCCCCACTGTGAATATGTCCCTCGACCCACGCAAAATAAGCCTAGCATCTTATAATCTGCACACACTTGCTGCCTGTCTCCTCTGCCCTTCTCCGATTCCCACCAGACGCTTTAGCTCGGGAAGGTGGGGCAGGAGGGGTTTAGGAGCTGGGTTAGTTAAAGGCAGGGGTAAAATATTCCCAGTTGGCTCAGTAAGTTTGCAGTTTTATTCTTAAGTATATGAGCAGGGCAGCCAGGTTCTGGGAGAAGTCTAACCCGGCTTTTTTCGCCTGCAGTAAAGTGCTCGAGAAGACAACGTGCGGTGGGAGAGGAAGCAACCCAGGCAGAGAAATCGGATCGGGTTGAGGCTTACCCTTAAGACCAAATGTGGGAGAACTCATTTCTCAACAATCAATATTGGATTGGATTTCTCTGCAGCCTTGCCTTTTTCAGACGGCAGAGGAAGACTAAATACCAAAGGCATTCAGTCGTGTGCCATTTTGTTAATGGGGCAGTGTGTGCTGTATCTGCAGCAGACAGTGGCTATTGTAGCTGTTGTTACCATTCACAAGCTCAGCGTACTGTGCTAATATTTGATGTTGTAATAGGTAAATACAAGATGTGGCACACTCCCAGCATCTGAGATTAAACAGATGTAGTTCTTCAAATAAATAATGTTTGCCAAACTCCCATTTATGCCTATGCTGTTTTTCCTTTTTGTAACATGTTTGTTTGACTGTGACTGATGATATGCTAAGTCTCCTAACTGTTTTTACATTATATTGGTAATTTTAAGTGGTTTTAGAATGTAGTCCCTAATTTGACATCATCAGTTCAGACTTCAATCCTGCTGTAGTCAAATGAATGTTTCAGGACAAACAACAATAGCTTGCATTGTAAAATATCAAGTTTTTTGTGGAAGTGGCTGAGGTGAGTTAGTGTGCACAATAATCTCAAATTTTCTACAAATGAATGTTGTCTGTTTTTTCACTACAGTGTTGCTAATAGTCTTGGCTAAAAGAGCTTTTGAGCTTTATTGTCAGAAGTGTTAGAAGAAAACACCTGTGCTGTGGAGTGAAAGATGTGAAGGGTTTACAATGTCTGTCATCCAATCAAATTGCTTTGTTGTTAGCCAAGTGCACACACAATTAAATCTCTGTCATTTGCTCGTTCCCATGTATTTTTGTCTTATTTTTCTGCTCCAATACAACTCTAAAAGTTTGCCCAGAAAACATTAGCTACTCGCCCACTCAAAAACAAATCGCATAGAAAACATTAAACCTTCACTTTTGCTTTGACAGTTGTCTTCCACTTAGTCAACAACAAATACTTATCATCTCTATCATGTCTTAAGCAGACATCTCCACAAGCTGCACAACCTTTGGAGAGCTTACCAAGGGTAACTGATTGGTCGTGTCTCCATCTGGCATCGGTGCCGGAAGACGGTGCCAAAAAAAATAAAGAAAGTTTCAAGGGACACAATCTGGGAACCAATCATTCAGGAGCTGCTGGCAGATGTGTATTCAAAAAACACCATCCTTAGTTTTGATGGAAAGTTTGAAGGAGAGCAAAAGTAATACAAAGTTGAAGTGTGGGAGTGGGATACTGATTATTATTCAGTTTGTGTGGAGTTGGTTCCACAAATGGGCAACACTTTTGGCAAAGCTGAGAAAACATTTGTCTGGATAGTTAGTAGGCGTCATTATGGGCACTGAAATAGAACTGTGTCTTTTTGGGTGGCATTGTCAGTTTACATAAGAGTGTATTTCATCAACCGTACAGTTAACACAACGCCTGGAGGACAAGTGTACAAACCGTCAGACATATTAGTTTTGACAGGTGCTAACTAGATTGAATTTACCGTCTGGATGTTGCACACTATCTTTTTTAATAATGCACATTCCCCAAAGTGTTGACTAATTGGGACCATTAAAATCTTGACACCGGTGGTTAATTTGTTTCCTTGTGTTTTATAGGGATCATTTGTCCCATCGGAAAGCTCTGATGAAACATGAGGCGATTACGGTTTTAAGTGATGCAGTGGCAACAAGACACGGGCCAACATCTTTCACTTCCCAAAAGCCCTAACAACATCAGTCGCTGACATTTTTGCTACATGACTATTTAAGCGGATGACACTGTAGTGGTGTGTCAAGTGGGGACGTTAATGGGAGAACAGGAAGCTTGACCTTTTGGGTGAAATCCTAAAGGAAAACGCATGAAATATCTTAATTGGAAAGAGATGGAGTTGCTAAGACCACACATTGATCAGGCACAAAGCGCAGAGCTGCGGGGGAAACAACACAAGGCCAGTTCTCGGATAATAATCATGAATCATGGAGTGAAGAATGGAGTGGCTATCTCGGCAAACTAGTTTTTAATTCGCACTCGCACAAAGGACTGAGGACATGAGAAGGGTAACAAGCTGCGCAGGAGAATTTGATTCAATTTCACCGTCTTTCATCTTCAGTGAGCAGGAGAATATTACACAATAAGGGCATGTAATTTCATCATAATTTATAAAAAGGAACTGAAAGAGGCATATCATATTAGCTTAGGCTTTTAAAATAAAACACAATAGCAAAGTCACTAGGTAAATGCGATCTCAGGATTTCTGCTTCGGACAAGAAAAATGTGGATTAAATTATTAACACCAAAAGCTAGGAAGCCTTTTATTTGTATAGGTTTGTATTTTTGGGTCCATTATGAAGAACTGCTCTGTTAAAATAATCTTTTGTGCTGCAGCAACACACTGTCAAGTCTTTTTTTGGCCCAATATCACAAGCAGAGTTGCCTCGAAGGACTTTACAGACTGTAAAATAAATGGCACTCTCTGTCCTCAGACCCTCGGTGAGCAAAGGTGAGCATAAGTCCCCCCCTCCAAAAAAACAAAACTTAGGCACGCTACGTGATCCACCATCACGATCGACAGCATACATATGATCAAACAAAGATGGACTCCATTTTGAGCCTGTATTTGGGAAACAGTTTGAACGTGGAAATGTTTAATGGATAATTAAAAATAGATGCCTGTATTTATTTTGTCAATGGAGTAATCAACCTTTTCAATTGCCATAATGTGCAGATAGATTCTTCTTTTTCAAAATTCTATCTTGTTTCAGTGCAGAAACACTAAACAGATCCTACCCCAGCCAAACACTGACAGAATAACAATATCTCATTTACTGTAGTGCTTTAATAAGGCCAACTGGGGGTTCCTCTTTTCTCCTCTTTCCAAATGTTGACTTGAAATCTACATATGTTGGGTTTTGAGTTTAGAAAAAACCTTTTCCAGGGCCAAATCTGAGCATGTTTCAAGCATCTTCAATGAAACTAAGGGTAAGGATTCCTATTTGAGGACAATGGCATTTCCAAAAGCACAAACGTTCATACGCTTGCTCTACTTTTGTACATTAAAATGAAGCAGCAAAAAAAAAACAATTAATGGAAATACATGCACCAAACCTGGAGATGTATCAGGTAAGGGTGAGCACCTAGAAATTAATCAAACATATAACAGGAGAATTTTCAAGGATTTCAAGCACCCATGGGAACCCTGTGGTACAATATCTAATGTGCTGTGTAGCCCCCAGTGGGAGCTGACGGTGCTACGCTCTGCCTCCTGGGCCTCAGTATACAGACATTCAGGTGCCTCAGTGCAGTCAAGAGTGCAGAAATGTCGCTTGTAGCTTGTCAGCACTATTGACAGAGACCTTGTAAAACTCACTGAATGCAGCCAAGCTAGACACCAGTCAACTTCGGCTTCACCTCCGTGACTCGTGTTGACCGGCTCCGATGTAAACACAATGCCAGAAGAGCAGTGGTTTGACCGATGCAGAAGCTGTGTCTGCGTGGCTCTCATCCAACTCAAGTGCACTGACACTTAACATTTTTGCTTTGGTTAAAACTCCCTTTTCACTCAAATCAAAAACCAGATAACTATTTCTTATGCTATTTTCCCAAGAGTTTCCAACAAAATGTATTTATCTAAATGAAACTCAACATGATTTTTCAGGTTCAGCCACATTGTAATTGATTGATTCATTTGTATAGACAGATGGTGAGACTGAGCTGTTGTTGTTGCCCCACAATACTTTAAAGTGTTGAAAAGCTGTAAAACTAAAGTTGTAAACACATGATCAGTCCCAGGAGTGCTGTGCAAACCTACAAAGCCCACTACACAATGGCCAATACTGAAATTACTGTTATCATTTTACATTCATTACACAAAACAACAAAGAGCTTGCATGAACTAAGCTGCAAATAAAAAACGGGTTTTGTCTACATCTATGTCTCTCCTGTATTCTATTTTAAAAGTCATCACTTGGGCAGTCCTTTTAAAATATCTCTTTTGCTGTACTTAAAATGCTGTTAATGAGAGGACAAGGGTTGTTGAACCTACCCTGGATATGTTTGGATTCAGGCTGCTTAGACAAAACCAAATAATTGCAGTCTTTAAAGTGGTATCATGATTCGGGTTAACAACTTGAGTTAACCCTGGGTTTCTCTGTGGAGCTGTGAGCAGCACCGTCAACCAAATAAAGACCAACAACAGCAACCGGACAGAAGTTTAAAGAGGCGATTGTTTAATGTTGGATTACAATCATTATATTCATTGGTGGATCTCAGTATATGTGCCACTTATGCAGATGCTTTTTTCTGGTTTGCTCTTTTTTCACCTGCTGCCTTCATCAGAACCTAGCTGTGATCAAATAAGCTAAACAGGTGGACAAAAAAAATGGTATGTACAGTTCAAATGTAACAAGTTCAAATGTAAAGAAATCCCAGACCAAAAAGTATAAACCAGACCAAAAACAAGATGAGAAGTTCAAAAAGAAAAGAAAATCAAATGGCTTTACAACTTTCTCAAAGTCAAAAGAGTGGTGTCCTTTTAAAAGAATATGTGCAGCAGAAGTCTTATAAGTATTTAGACCGATGAGCACATTTTGATTTTATTGGAGAAAACAAATCCAATGAGCACATTCAGCCAAAACTGCCAGCATTCTTTTGGTTCAGTGAGTTCTGTTGCAGAATTGACATCATGTCCAGTCAGAATGTGTGCCATTGTGAATGCTAATCATACCAGGACTCTATACTCGTAAAACAAACTAAATGGGGATCTTTTTCTGTAAACACCGTCTCTGTCTAATTTACACTCCGGACTCAGGATTTTCATCAACTTGCATCATCAAGAGTGACTGCTGTGATTGGGAATGTGGGCATTTCATTACAGCCACACTTCAATTATAGTCCTGAGATTAAGAGCTCTATGAGATGCACACGATATTATTTGGCCCGACAGCATTAAGAGAAAACAGGAGGGCTCAGACAGCATGTTGGTTTCATCACACTGCTCTGGAGTAAAAAAAAAAAATCATTACGGCAAAGTTTTAGCAACTGCAAACAGACAGACGGTAGAAAGAAGTTGATATTGATCTGCTGAGGCTAAGAATAATGTTCAAAGGCATCAGGCTTTGGGGAGTACTCCAGTCAGCTTTCATTAAGTGTAAATATTTTCAAGAAAGAAATGGCTTGAAATGAAAGAAATCGAGGGACAGAGAGATAAGGGAGCAGCAATGTGAAAGGAAAGACAAAGAAAGAGGGGAAAAAGGGACAGTTTCTGTGTTTATTCCCTTGAGTCGTCTCTTTTACTGCGCGGCCAACTCGGGAGAAATGAGAGCGTTTCTGGATCAGGGAGCTTTTGAGCCATTCTGATGGTTGCAGTCCATGTCTTTGGCTCGGACATAGAAACCAGGGGCTGGGACCTTCAGCCCACGCTGCCAGCGCTTTGTATGGACCGCATGGATCAGGCAGACACCACCGTTTCATTGATGACCCCCAGCTAAATATCCCCTGTAGGCTTTTAATAAGTGTTTGAACACGTCGTTTGTTTGATGTGTTTCAAAGTCATGGTAGCGTCTGTATGGTAAAGCGTGTTTTCCACCTGCACAAATGCCTTTCCTAACAGCGTTTGACTTTGACTGAGGCCTCTTGTGTGTGGTGAGGTGTGACTTGTTTCATCTTTGTTTATCAGTGCTTTTCCTGTGGTTTTTGTCTAATTGTGGAACACAGTGACTCACCGAATGCCTATTATGGCCACCTTGCTTTGAGAGACAGGTCATTGGCAAAACTACAAAACTACTCATCTCTAAAAAAAACAAGACAAAATAGCACCACTTATTATATTTCTTTGTAGAAGAATTCTGTAACTTTTCCTCAGTGAGAGATAAGAGGGACTGGCCTTTTGTATTTGAGCCCACACAGGAAGAGAGTACATCACTGCTGGGCGTGTGTGTCCTTGTGTTATCTGTTTTCTGTTGGTGCTGTAGGTGTTCCTGCGAGAAACAGGCGTGAGCTGAGATAGAAATGAAGAGTAAAGCAAAGAGGGGCAAGAAACAGGAAGGCTTTATCTTCACAGTTTCAGAAAATGTTGATTTCTATTATACATTCCTAATAGAATGGAAATTTATTTTTAACTCATAAATGTTTCTGATCTGTTACATATAAATTATACACTTAGTTAAAAGATGATGGTGAGTACTAGTAGAGAAAGAAGAAAACAATGAGAAAATGAGTGAAGTGCAGAGCTGCACAGAAACTCCCCAGAGCTTGGAGACAGTGATATAGCAGCTGCTTCTCCTTTTCAGAGCCATACAGTCACAGTGAGAGAAGCAAAGTTTATCCCCCCAGCAACAACTATCAGCAGTGGGCTAATCAGGCTGACCAGCCCTGGCTGCTGCCGCTGGAAAGAGGCACACTTTACCCTCACCACACTTGATCTGTTTCAATGGCCATACTGTATATACAATTGTTACTGCAGTCGCTGAGCTGACACACACAACACACAGGCAATAATGTCTACAGGCAGGTCAGGAGACCCCATACACCAGGGTTAACCTCCCATCGGAGTGGCCACCCTCCTGTATATCACAGACTGACTGAATATGTGGAGGGTTACTTGAGGGTGGCAAGTGACAAACGAGAGGGGAATACAGAGGGCCGTACAGAGAGTGTACACGCTCGGATGGTTCACTCCTCGGTGTGTGTGGAGGTGAATTTATGTGTGTGCTAGTGCAGTAATTAAATCATGGAAGCCTCTGTTTTAGAGCAGTGCACACAGAGCCTAGAGTGGCCTGGGTGCTGACTCTGTGGGCCTGACTTAATTACAGGCAAACACACTGTAATTACACACACACCTGCACAACACCGGCAGCTCTGACAAATGTTATCCAAACAAAATGATGAAAAAACAGTTTGGCTTGCTCTAATAAGCATGTTTAAAGGACTTTCCAAAGACGTTCCTTTATTATCATCTGGACGAGATATAACCTTCACTCTGGCTGCTGTAGTCCATTAGCAAAAAGATAAACAGTACAGCAAGAAACTGTCAGCACAATATGCCCTGCTTATTATTCTAATGCAATATCCTCCAGCTGCCTGGAATGTGCCACATATGTGTGCACATATAGCCACTTATTTTACTTAAGAGATACACTGTAACTGACATGAGCGCCGGATAGTGCAGACAGGCATATGGTGTCACACACACAGCGACACACAGCCTCTACACAAGCACTTACACTTAAAATGGCACCGTGCACAGATACATTAACATGCCCAGACCCCTGCTGTACACTAAAGCAGTTGCTGTGACGAGTTGATTTGGGATGAGCTCCTTTTGGAGATCTTCCACATTGGTCTTGCTTCTTAACCAGTGTGGCAGCAGCTAGTGTCAGCTGGACGCCAACCCCAGGACCTCCGACTCAACCCAGATATTCCCTCTCTCACTTAACAGAGTTACACAAGACACGAGACAGTGAACTTTACCTTGTCGTCTTAACTATTTAAAATGCAAATAACCACATTATATTTCATTAGTAGAGGAGTATTTGAAGTCATAAACTCTGTGACTACTGGATAAATACACTAGTGTTTTTGAGCGTTTTAGGGTTCACTCTGTTTGACAGAATTTAAATATTTATATGTGTTGATTTTATTTCTCTTAAATGCAAGTCAAAACAGGCATGTGCCAAATATTTAATGACAATAATGGGTTACTGACATTATCTGAAGCAAGACATTTTGTCCTTCTAACATATTTATGTTACGTACATGACATTTTTTCATGCCGAGAGTTTATAGCGCTGCAGATAAAGTCCATAAAGTCTATTTGTAATGTTTTTTTTTTTTTTACCAAAATATTAGTAATGCAGTAGTGCAGCAATATTTGTTAATGATCTTTTCTGGAGATTCTGATATGTTGCACTTTGGTAATAGTCTTGTTATGTTTATGAATGTAATGCATTGACTTATATGGATTAAAAGTAAACGGCTGTGTATGTGTGACTGGTTAATTAACTGTACTAATAAACCATGCATTGCTTTTCTTAATTACTTTAAGCCAATAACTGATCAATAGTCAGTGTGGACTTCTTACCCTGTGTCAAGGACATGTTTTATCAACAGTATGTTGCATAGTCTGAAGCAGACCGAGAATAAATGCACTTGAAATAATGCAGGAGCACATGGAAGCAGGAAGAAAACATGTGATGGCCTGGTTACTGCCTCATAGCATAACGTATAAACAGACACGCTCCTCTGGCACCCTTGTAGATTATTTTGTGTGCTTGTTATGTTGATAGACCGGTCCATTTAATGTGACAAGGTTACGCTCGCAATAGCTTGTTTCTTGGGAGAGCCTCTGTAAAATGTGAAAAATGTAAATGAGGCATGAGGCAAAAACAAACAACCTGCCTGACTCTTCTTCTTGTCCTTAAGACACCGCTGTTGAAAGGACTTTTATATTCCTATTTCAGTAATTATCAAGAAAACAGCCTTGTGGAATAATATGTTGTATTAATGTTCATTGCCACTCAAATCGTTTATTGCCTTTTAGCTGCAGTGCATTACCCTGCTCTGTTCAGTTTGGACAAAGGGGGGTGCCTTTGCTAAATATGTGCTCTGACCCAACTAAAAGTATTGAACCTAAATTGTATGTTTCAAGTAGCACAGTATTTAGTGAAAATGTATTACTTCTACTTATCTATTTATTGGAGAAACCATGTAACCAACCTGACCAAACTTTATTGTATATCATTTTTATCATTATATCAAATCATTTTTTTATGCTCAGCTGATTCAGAAGCAGGTGCAACATCAGTCCTTAATGAGCTTAATGACAATCCATCACCTCACTCTGTGCACATTGTGCCAATATTTAGTTTGTGAGACAGAGATATAGAAATAAAAATTGGAAGTTGGTCAAATCTAGCAGTGACCACTGGTCCTCAGAAGAGATACTGTGCTGCAGAGCACCAATAAAGCGCATGAATTAGATATGAGGTTGACACAGAGATATAACAGATCTGTTTGCTGTTTGCCTTCTCACTGCATTGCTCCCTTCACACTGTGCTGTGCAAACACAGCGGCAGATGAACAGACAGATACAGTGGCTTGATAGATATACTGTGTACATTCAGGACATGCTTGCTTATCCTATGCATTCAGGAATAAACGATTTGGTTTGTAGTTCAAATACTCCGCAGGCATGTATCTGGGAGAAGACAGGACTCATCTCCTCACCACAGGCCAGGCCACTCCACTTGAGCTGATTGATTTCCCATCAGTTCTGTATCCCTGATAACTGCATGCCTGGAGGGCTGCAATGGCTCCAATATTTCACCACCATATACCCGCAAAGCCACGCTTTGTCTAAATCATGATTTTTGTTGTTATGACGTCTATGTGTCGATGGACGTGAGCCTCAAGCATGAGAACACTTCTGGTACCAACATTTCTGCATAAAAGGGATAAGGAGGTCTGCATTCTGCAACTGCAAGTGTTTTTACTTGTCAACAGCCCTCCATTGAAGCAAATTAGCTGAGCTGGTGGTAAGCAAATACCCACAGTCAAAACAGAGATAAGGAGAAATCTGTAAACAGCATACAGATGGTGCTCATTTTCAGGATGCATACCCATCTTTACTAACGCCTGGCAGTGACTGGTCCAAAACCACATCGACACATTTGTTTTCTCCTCCAGCAACAGCCTCACGATGGAAGACTTTGATTTATTAATGTCCAGTGCAGCTATTGCAACTCTCCTTTATGAGATGCTCAGCTGTTTGCTAAATTGCCCTCCGACAGAGGAAGTGCCATTTAAGGTGGCAGTGATTTTTTAAAAGCTTAATCTAATCATTTATCGGTTGTGTGCCTTATCTTTCATCCAACACTTTGGCTGTGTTGAAATAACGCAGCAGCTCACAGCAGTGACCATGGACAGCTGAAGTGCACTTTCATGAAGCCTAGTTTCTAGTGGCGCCTCCAAAACATTATGAAACTAAATATTTTATCACACTTCCAATTCAAGTCTTGTTTATATTTGAACACTCACTCAATCTTTTGGAGGTAGTTTTGTAAAGATTTTAAGATGAAAAACTGCTTCCTTCTTACTTATTGTTTGGTAAATATATGACCTCTCTGATTTACAGCCCACTCACTTTCCACTGATATCCATCACAACAACAATGTGGGAAAACATTTATAGATGATGTTTATTGTTCAACCAAATTCATTGTTCTATATCTATGACTTTGCACTTTGGATTCAGTCCTAAAGCTTTTCATGTTAATTCTTTCAGTTACACAGACTGTTTACTTTATTTGGCCTTTTCTGTTGCACTTTTCTTAGATATTACTTTTTGCTTTTGTTGGTTGACACAAGCAATCATCATACATTTTGTTGAATAAAAGTTTAATCAACACTTAAAAAACACTTTTCCTGAAATGAGCCAAAACACACCCGTGTCTGATTCTGCAGCAGTGTTTCCAGGAGGGATTTTATTTTCATGGCTATGTACCGCTCCGTTTTACGAACACTGTTTACAACTGCGCTGTTGTATATCTCTGTGTCACAATTATGCTTCTGTGTGCATATTTGTTCCATGTGTGTATATGCTTGTGAGGTTATTAAAGAAGCAAGCAAAGTGGTGCCAGTTTATTTTGACCGCTGTGCTTACATTAGCACAGCTCATGCGGCAATCCATAATACATGGCCCGTTAACAAGGTTAGTATGTTTGATCCATAATTAAGGTTTATGTTCTCAAAGACTTTCCAGGGTTTACATGTGACAGGTGCAGACTGCCATCCCCTTCATGCCCCTCCCAGTCCACGTTATTGTACAGTATTGTAGCTATTGATTCCCTCTGCCATTTAGGCTATTGATTGGAGTGGACGCCATTAAGTCAGTGAGATTATAGCTCTCCAAAGCACAGGGATTCTGAGTGGAAAACTAGTGGCTGAGAAGCAATGAGATGAGCTGAGTGCTTACTGCATGAGATCTTACAGCAACTATGTTACAGCTAATGACAAGAGGCAAGCACTGCACAGAGCCACAGCGCTTAGCATAGCACACAGACAGCTGTACCCTCAAGACCCAGCACCGCAAAGAAAAATCACTCTTATTCCTCGACTCTCTGTTCCAGCCAGAGCTAAAGTACTGCACAGAGAAGTGAATAATCACATTGACTCCTCCCGACACACAGGTTTTTTATTGGTGTGGCTCATTGGGGCCTAATATTCTCTGTGACAGCCACTGCCTCCTAGATTGTCTTCGGTTGATCATTCAAATTGACCACAATTCACTATGCGGTGGAGCGGGGAAGGGAGGGGGGGTTTCTGAAGCCAGGGTTGATTGGGAAGAGGGAATGTGGAAGGCGGGTGGGTGTTTACTGCCTGAGCCTGCTCTCTGGCTTTTCGACTGGCCCGTCATGTATTTATAGCAATATTGGATTTAATTGCGCGTCGAGCAGGGGCCTGAATTTTAAGACAGTCATAAATGGGATTCAAGGCATGCAGAAGCACGAGCCAAAGGGCTACGAGCATGTGAAGTGTATGCTCGTGAAAAGCACCTACTGCAGGTCCACATGACATGACGCAAGATTCAGCAAATCGCCTTTTGATATTAGAAAGTGTAGAGCTCTGTTCCGACACTGCACAGGCACATGGACCCGTGATACGCAGAGTCTTTTGTTGTAAATGTGGTTGCTTTTGCACTTATGCAGATTGGGCAGATGCCATTTGGAAAGACATGACAACAAGATCTGCAGACCCTCAGGCTGAGCACTATGCTGTGTGTTCACCCTGGGACAATTCAGAGCTATGTTGACACTAATACATTTCTGCACTGAAATACATAACTGCATTTTATATTTAACTTCTGCATTTACTGTGTGTTATAAAACTCGTTGCCACTGACACACAAGCTGTGGATACTACCATATTTATGGACAGAGAGGAAGGAAGACTATTAAGAATATATTTTGCAGGTTGTCTTTTCTGTAGCAGAGATGCACTCATTGCAGATTTGTAGGTTGCAGATAATGTAATTTGAAACTAACCATAAAGTCACAAATTTCTTTGTATAACATTATGCTACTCGGACTGTTACTCAATGTTACTGCTCTTGGAAATGGCAGCTAAGTCATAACTGGTGCATTTGACCTAACATTTTATTCTCCAATGCAGTACAGCACCTTTTAAAAGGGAGCAGGTCAGGATCTTGGTTGCTTTTCCAAGGATTGCCCCTCGACAAATGCCCTGAATGAAATGTATTCTGTGCACTCTAACCCAGGCATTTTCATTCAGACGAGACAAAGACCGCTGAGGGAGATGTAACAGGCTGTTGGCTGTGTGGCCTGGACTCTGTAGGGCCACTATTCAGATTTTTATTCACAGCCTGTTTATTGGGTAATAAATTGAGCATGAAAGATTAATTTGCATTTAGTTCATCATCCCCATGATATAGAGCAGTAATTTCTATACAGTACTGTCCAAAGCTTAATAACCCACAGGCAAGTCTGGCATATCAATACAAGCTTTCTTTTTCCAAGGACACTGAAGTGGAGCCCTGTGGCAATATTTTGTCTGTGATTCACTCCTCCTTCTTCCTCCCACTAAATTCTTGTCACTCACAGCCTTACCAGACATACATTACACTGAGGTGAGTTATCACATATCCAGCGCAATCAAAATCCTAATGAACATCATTAAAATCAAGGCTTTAAAGCTGCAGCTTGCTCCACTGTCTGTTTACAAAGTGAGATGTGAGTGGGTTGGGGGATATCACAGCGAGTTAGAGCGCCGCAGGCAAGGGATGCACTCGGGGTCACCTCTGATTCAAAGCCGGCCTGACATGGGCATTTTCTTTCTTTTACATTTTTTAAAATGAATTGTTGTGTGTGAAAGAGCTAAAGCAGACAGTAAGTTACAGAGCATAAGAGAAGACTGAGGCTGGGGGGGACATCAATTTCAAGCACTACTCGATTAACTTAAAGGTCACATGTTTAATTCCCAGTAGCACCCACAATGCAGCAGGGATTACAAGTGCAAAATACATGAATCCCTCTGTGTCTGCACTTGACATATTAGGGTAATTACTAAACCAACACCAGTAGTGACTCTGTGTAAAACAAAATAGTAAGAAATATCATATCATACCAACAGCTTTAACTTTTTGAGCATTGACAAGTGGAGTAAATAACCCTGATTATCCCTTGTCAGTCAGAGGGCTACAATCCACAAAGGTCATATTGTGATATCGAGGATTAGAGCACATCTAAACCTAAAGGCTTGCCATCTGCAGGACAAAAGTTGTACAAGCCAAGCCATGTAGGGAAAGTCAAACAAGTCCAGTCCACCCAAAGACATGCTCACATGTTGTTGCCAGATCCCACTGCATATCTTCAGAGATCTAGGGTTCAATAGGTCTGGGCTGCTAAAAGGCATTTCTATATATGCCATTGAGTTGACACATATGTTTATTGCTCATTTAGATTATGACAATATAGCCTCTTTAAGACCAATTGTACCCAATGTTACAAAATGAAAAACTATAATGTCTCCATTTTGAATGTGAACCACTGCCTTCTAATGTAGTGGACCCAGTTAGAAGTGCTTGGAAAATATTGACATATTAACGTATTCTTTTTCATACAGCCCTATAGGCTGTTGGGTGACCAAAAAGTAATTTGATGATGACTCAGTTAAAAACCCACAGTAATGCTTAATTATGGGGTTTAGCTGTTTTTTTTTTTTTGTTGTTGTTTTTTTTTATCCAACCCAGTGTCATAAATCAGCCTGGGAAATCTTTCGGGTTTTTTTTGTCTGGAATCTAGTTCCTCTGATTAGCCTACTATGGTACAGTGAGGATGAGGGAGCTGATTTTTAGCTTAAGTGCCTTTAAGCAAAAGGAAGTCGGTGGCAGCCCACTTGCATTAAATCACATTAATGATTAATGGCAAACATATAAAATTGTAAAGGCTAAAAGGGAAGAGCGCCTTTCTGGGGCTCATTAACCAACCGTCATTCTGCGATAATGGCAGGGGAAGTGTAGGGTCACCGGGTTATTCTTTCTGCTGCACTAGTTTACGGCACCTCTCTGTAGTAGGCTAGGTACCGTGTGTGTGTGCGTCTGTACGTGCGTGTGCGTGTACATGGGCTGCTTTTCCGCGCGGACCGGAGGAGCCACGAGCCGCAGCTGCATGGGCACGCGCTGACTCTTCAAATAAACAGCTGCCTTAAATTAAATTGACGAGAGCTAACGGAGGCTTGCTGTTTTATTGAAGCACGACAGACGCCGGCAATCATGTGTGAGCCTCTAGCGTTTACTTTAGCCTCCTCTTGCTTGAACAGAACAGCTCAGTTGAAATATCAGCAGAGACACAAATGCTCGAAGTTTTAAGTTAATACTCTTTAGGCCTGATAGGTTGTTCCCTTTAGTCGGCTCTTGATAACGTTTAGTTTGCATCCCAGTGATGTCTACCCTCTTTTAGCTACGTTGACACAAGTACTAGCCTGTTCAACATAAAGTAAAACTGTATTTTTTCTCCAAAACGCAAAGCAAAGCCCCAGTGGGGGTGTTGTGGCCAACTCTGCAGCCTACCTCAGTGGTGCTCAGGCTCTGTCCGAGGTGCTGAATATCATTGCCGACTCCAGAGACGCTTTGTAAATCCGCTGCGAGGTGTTGTCCA
This sequence comes from Perccottus glenii, assembly GCA_024416835.2. Taxonomy (NCBI): domain Eukaryota; kingdom Metazoa; phylum Chordata; class Actinopteri; order Gobiiformes; family Odontobutidae; genus Perccottus; species Perccottus glenii. The sequence goes on along the minus strand of CM044564.2, from coordinate 7,042,809 downwards.
AAACGCCGGTCCAGAAAAAAACGAAAACTGGTACCAGGCGTCAAGTTAAGAAAATCCAATTCTGAGACGCTTCGTCTGTTAAATTGTGTATTCAGCAGGATAAAAATGGCAAACCAACAGGGGAAATGTACAAGTGTAGCTCGTTGGCTGGCGGTGTAGAGCCGCTCTGGCAACTGTTACTGACGAGGCTTCTTCGGTAGTTGCTTTTCGTCCGGATGGGCTCAACCGTCTCTCCCTCGCTCCCCTCTCTCTCCCTCCCTTTTTCTCTGCGTTTGTGTGTGTGTGCCTCACTCGCTCCATCAATCACTGTTTGATTCAAATATGTTGCCTCCTCTGGTTTTAAAGGCTATAACCAGATGTGGGCAAAAGGCTCTCATTAGTTTGATTGGAATAATGTGGCGTTACACAGACACCACGTGATAAAAGGTGACTGTAATCCTGGTTTAGTCTTGGGGTTATTCCTTGATTAATTGCTCTTTTAATTCTTGTATAGTCCTGGGTCTTGTGCCAGCTTAGTCCTACATTAAATGCTGGTCTAGTTTTCGGTTTAGTTGTGGTTCAGTTCTGAATAGTTTGTTTCTCAGCCAGGACAAATCATCTCCTACTTTCAAAACCATGACTGAATGCTTTGGTGTGAACCTTGATTTTACTCCTGGTTTATTTAGTACTGGTCTAGTCTTGGATTGGGTCAGGGCATAATGCATTCCATTGCCTTTTCTACATTATCCTTGTAATGCACATGACAAATAAACTTGTAGCTGGTAAATTATTTTGTTTCCAGGGTTTGGCTGTGGCTGGCTTTTTCCTAGTTTTAGTTCTACTGTTTGAACGGTGGTTTAGTTATGGGTTTAACCCTGGGCTTTACCCTGGTTTGGTCCTAGAAAGAGTGTTTTGTTCTGTTCTATTTTAGTCCTCGGTTTAGTCCTCGGTTTAGTCTTCGATTTAGTCCTCGGTTTAGTCCTCGATTTAGTGGATGTTTAGTCCTTGATTTAGTCCTTGGTTAAATCCTTGGTTTAGTGGTGGTTTAGTCCTTGTTTTAGTCCTCGATGTAGTCCTCGGTTTAGTCCTCGATTTAGTCCTCGATTTAGTGGATGTTTAGTCCTTGATTTAGTCCTTGGTTTAGTCCTTGATTTAGTGGATGTTTAGTCCTTGATTTAGTCCTTGGTTTAGTCCTCGGTTTAGTCCTCGATTTAGTGGATGTTTAGTCCTTGATTTAGTCCTCGATGTAGTCCTCGGTTTAGTCCTCGATTTAGTCCTCGATTTAGTGGATGTTTAGTCCTTCGTTTAGTCCTTGGTTTAGTCCTCGATTTAGTGGATGTTTAGTGCTCGGTTTAGTCCTCGGTTTAGTCCTCGATTTAGTCCTTGGTTTAGTCCTCGGTTTAGTCCTCGATTTAGTGGATGTTTAGTCCTTGATTTAGTCCTTGGTTAAATCCTTGGTTTAGTGGTGGTTTAGTCCTTGATTTAGTCCTTGGTTTAGTCCTTGATTTAGTCCTCGGTTTAGTCCTTGGTTTAGTGGTGGTTTAGTCCTTGGTTTAGTCCTTGATTTAGTCCTCGGTTTAGTGGATGTTTAGTCCTCGGTTTAGTCCTCGATTTAGTGGATGTTTAGTCCTTGATTTAGTCCTTGGCTAAATCCTTGGTTTAGTGGTGGTTTAGTCCTTGATTTAGTCCTTGGTTTAGTCCTTGATTTAGTCCTCGGTTTAGTCCTCGGTTTAGTGGATGTTTAGTCCTCGGTTTAGTCCTCGATTTAGTGGATGTTTAGTCCTCGGTTTAGTCCTCGGTTTAGTCCTCGATTTAGTGGATGTTTTTTCCTCGGTTTAGTCCTCGATTTAGTGGATGTTTAGTCCTTGATTTAGTCCTTGGTTTAGTCCTTGATTTAGTCCTTGGTTAAATCCTTGGTTTAGTGGTGGTTTAGTCCTTGATTTAGTCCTTGGTTTAGTCCTTGATTTAGTCCTCGGTTTAGTCCTTGGTTTAGTGGTGGTTTAGTCCTTGGTTCAGTCCTTGATTTAGTCCTCGGTTTAGTGGATGTTTAGTCCTCGGTTTGGTCCTCGGTTTAGTCCTCGATTTAGTGGATGTTTAGTCCTCGGTTTAGTCCTCGATTTAGTGGATGTTTTGTCCTCGATGTAGTCCTCGGTTTAGTCCTCGATTTAGTCCTCGATTTAGTGGATGTTTAGTCCTCGATGTAGTCCTCGGTTTAGTCCTCGATTTAGTCCTCGATTTAGTCCTCGATTTAGTGGATGTTTAGTCCTCGGTTTAGTCCTTGGTTTAGTGGTAGTTTAGTCCTC